>JAVJIX010000027.1:4172500-4762500 GCA_036785185.1 Paratrypauchen microcephalus | reverse complement strand
ACTCTTTCTCATCTTATCTCTGTTTCTCATGCACTGAGTGTTGATTTTGAAGAAGGATTCATTTACAGTATTAGGGAACCATTAAGGAGCCATATAAAAGCATCAAGAAGTACCATGTCATGGGACCTTTAAAACCACAGTGGAGTACTGTAAACAAAAGATGAGACATGTTTTTTCAATGCAAAGTGAGTCGATGGAGGTGGAAGTGCCACCATCCTCACTTCCTATGTGGAATACGGTGGCTAACAGGTTAGCTATGTCCATTTATATAAATACAGTCTATGCTATAAACATTAGTATGAACTAAACTAGTAAGTGATAACTTACTCACTGAATCTACACACAACAGTGAGCTGCCATTTGCCAAAGCATGATGGGTAATCTTGAGCTGAAGTCCTTTACAAACAATTCATTTGAATCTTGGAAACTTCTGTTGAGCAGAGAGAATGCAGATTTCTAACTAAACTAATTGAATTTCACCAAAATGAAACAACACTTTCCGAATGACTAAATACACACTTGTTAAGGCTAATCCCTGGATTTGGGTGGGATTAAACAGAAAAAAGTGAATCCTATTTTCAGAGCCATCTTTGTGTTATTTCAGTGAAGGGAAAAAGTAGAAATGAAATTGAAAATGTATGTTTATAATGATAGTATCTGGGTTTTAATCCAAAAAGAAAAGTACTGAAAGAAAGTTCATAGATTAGAATGGATGTAACACAGCACATGTACAAAGCCAGTAAAATCAGAACTAGAATAATCAATAATAAATAACACTATTATTAGAGATGATTTTTGGTGTGTGTCTAAAATCTGATCAACAAAAATACAGTCATTTAAAGGTGCCCTATGGAACTTTTTAGGTGGAGGGTCTGCTACATGCTTGTCTCCATGGAGATGATATTGCTTTGCCTTGAATCTTCCACAGTATTTTAAAATTTTTATTAGTGTTGTTACTGATACCAGTCCGATACCACATAGTGTCAAGAAGCAGACTCAGGCTACTCAATTTTGTTACAGAAAAAGAGCAAAAAAAAGGCAATCTCTAAAGATAATCTGCAAGAATAAATGAGATTTTGAGGGCCTGAGTATTAGTCAAATGTATAATGGTCTTTATGATGAATTATGCTGATTAACTGATTAAGCACTTTTACTTTTCTAATTCGTCACTTTGTAGCACAGTGTGGATAAAAACAGCAGAGAGGCCTGTACAAAGACCCTCATCTTTGGAACAACTTGGTCTGAGCACTTCAGATACAATAAAATGTGCAGTATCAAAGCTTATGTCAATACCAGTATCAGCATCAGAACAACCATAGTTTTTATTGCTCAAAAAAAGCTAGAAAAATGCAATCTTACTGTGAGTTAGTTTCACACCAATACAGATCCTTTAAAGAAGAATTAACTTTTTACAATCTGAGCCTTATTTCTGTAATAAAACAAGTTGTTTTACTCACCCATAGCACTTTGGTGTCATTTGGAGCAGTTTCGTAGATGTTGTGTTGTAGCGGTATCCGTGAACGTGAGTTCTCGGGGCACATGTTTGCGGTCTCCAAATAACACAAACTTTAGCACTTTTCAAATCACAGAAGATCGCTGTGTCAGCGTAGACTTTAAGTGGAGTCCAAAGCGGCCTGAAACCCGATATCCAGCTATAGTTTCATCTGATGACGTCATCATAGAGGACAGCGCGCATGCGTGAAGTCTCAGCTGTTTAGCAGATAAACACCGCTAGTCCGAAAGAAGCTAACACCACTCTGAACTTTTCTGTTGCGAGACATGGCTGAAGATTCAGACTTTGAGATTGAAGAGGACTTATTTGAGTATGATGGCCGTCCCTATCGTTTTGAGCCTGAGTATACGGAGGAAGAGATATTAGAAGGAAGCGGAGACAGTTTGAGGAGCAGCGCACAAGAGAACAGCGAGCGACGGCCCGTCTACGAAAAGACAGTACCTTGTGGTGTTTATGGTGTTTATGTTGTATGTCGATGGCCACAGAGGAAGAATGCCTTTGCTGTCTCAAGTGGGATATCGGGTTTCAGGCCGCTTTTGACTCCACTTAAAGTCTACGCTGACACAGCGATCTTCTGTGATTTGAAAAGTGCTAAAGTTTGCGCAAACATTTACCCCGAGCACTCACGTTCACGGATACCGCTGCACCACAACATCTACGAAACTACTCCATATGACACCAAAGTGCTCTGGGTGAGTAAAACAACAAAAAAAAAAGTTAATTCTCCTTTAAAGGTACAGTGTGTAGGATTCGTGGCGCATAGGTAGTGTAGGTACCATGTACTTCCTCTTTTACGGCAGACCTCGAGGGTCACCCGGGCGCGCCGTAACGCGGACAGCTCGCGTACCAGCGCGCACCCGGCGCTGTGTGAGCTCTCACCGACAACTACGGTATAAATAAAACGCGGTCCCGTTTTTCTTTTCGCATGAAAACACACATTCCTGATCGTGTACCATGACATTCTACACATCAAATGAAACCTTACAGTCTCCTCTTTTTGACTATGCAATTCATTTCCCGGCACAACAAGCACTCCGCGAGCACATGGGGCTTTTATACAGCTTTTATAAGCACAAAACGAGGTTAGCTTACCTTAGAATGCTTTGCACAGGTCAAACTCTGTATTTCACCATAAACTTGGTCTCAGTCTGTCCGTAAGGATCCAGCGAATAAAATCCAGTAAAACAATTTAGTCCAAAATACGTTTTAGATCCATTACGACGTCTGATCCGGCAGCATGCTTGTGTTGTTTACCCAAAACCACGAGCCTTGCCGAAGGCGAAGGCGGAGCCCAAACGTCCTTCTGCGGCTCTCGTAATCAAAATGGCTGCCTCTATATGGGGAAGATCCCCCTTTTATATGACTATATCTAAGTCCAAAAGAATACTTTGATTTCATGATGGAAGTGAAAAGGCTTGGAAAACAATGTATTTTTGAATGGGTATCTTCAATTTCGGTAATTAACGGGTAAAAATCTTACACACTGTCCCTTTAAGAACTGGTTTGCATTGGCCTTAAAAAAAACATTTGGATATAACTTCACCGTTCTCCCCCTATAGCAATAAGACATACGTTATTGGATTAGCTACCACTGTGTCCACATGTCCATCATTTAGCAGTCACCAAGAGCCTGCCAAGGTTATCAGAAGCTAAAAGCACTTCTAGTTTGCCTGTGTTAAACGGATAACAAGCATCTATAGACTTTCATTTGATCCCTGTTCACCGCATCATGTTTATTCACAAACATATTCCCAGGATGCCTCTCTCCTCTCCAAACATTCAGATCGTATAATTTCATCTATTTCAACAAACGCAGAATTAGGAGGATGCGTTTACTCGTAAAATACATCCACCGAAATGGAGAGCGTTGACGAGACTAGATAATTATTAGTGATTGGAAAATTAATTAGTAAGCAGGGAGCAGATGAATGAGCTGGGTAAATATAGTGATAGGAACGCAACACTTAGCACGAAGTTGATCACTGCTGCCATTTCGGTCGTGATACTTTGCAGTCTGAAATTAAATTGTGTTGACCTTTGACCTTAGAGTTAAAACAATGTTATGTTTGTTTGTGGGTGAACAATATGGCTGCTTTAAAAAAAATGTTCCCATAACAAACTAACTTGAATTACAGGGAAAAAAGAAGTTACTAAGTACTAGCTAATTGTCCTGCCTTGTAATTGTAGTACTTGTGTAGTAAACATTAGTGATTTAATGTAATATAGAAGGTATCATGTACACTTTAGTGTTTTAGAGGCCTGGAATTGGAACCTCTGCCCACTATTTAAAGGAGAATTAACGTCTTTTACAATCTGAGCCTTATTTCGGTAATAAAACAAGTTGTTTTACTCACCCATAGCACTTTGGTATCATATGGAGCACTTCCAGAGATGTTTTAGATTAGCGATAGACGTAATGCGAGTTCTCAGGCATGTAATACACAGCCGGCGCCACGAGGGGGCGTTTGGGGGCGACGCCCCCTTACGTCATCAGTCCCGCCCCCTCAGGTGAGAGTTGTAAAAGAAAAAGGAAATGAAAATAAATACTGCAAAAATACTAGCCCACGCTATTCAGCAATATAAATGAGTTAAAACATAGATCAAATTAATTATTTTTAAAACAAACTGATACGGCAATTGTTCAAAGCGATTTGATAGGCTGAGGGTTGCGCCGCGCACCGCACAACTTGCGCGGGATATGGTTCCTAGGCTTCATTGTAGTGGAAGTGGATTAAATGATGGATATACGAATGTGGATTAAACCTAGTAAGATTCCTCCAGAGGATCCGAGACCTTGTTCACCAGCACCACCCGACACAGCCTTACAGACTTCTTCAGCGGAGCATCCAACCGAAGGCTTCAACTTTTCTGAGGTAGGCTAGCTTCTAGTTCCTACACAGTATTTTATGTCAAGGTGTGGACTTTAAAGTGAGAGAAAAGTTATGTGTTGTTATAAATATATGTGTGGTGGAGTGCTATGTGGCGTTAATGTACTGTCTCTTGGCGTTGCTCAGATCACTTGTTGGCTTGGTTTTGTGGTATGCAGGAGATCACGAGGGTCTACGTTCAAATAATAATAATAATAATAATTAAAAAAAAACTCTCATCACTTTTTACTCTTAGCAAGTCTCTTACAAAGGTGTAGTCTAAATACACGAGCGCGCCTGACCCATTCCCACTTTGTTGTGGGATGTGTGTGTACGTGTGTGTGCGACGCGACCCCGCCCCCTCTGATAAATTCATCGCCCCCCTATTATTTTATGTCTGGCGCCGGGCCTGATGTAATATATGCCCCGAGCGGTCTCCAAATAACACAAACTTTAGCACTTTTCAAATCATAGAAGCTCAATGTCTTAGTCTACACTTTCGTTTGAGTCAAAAGTGGCCTGTAATCCGAGATTTATCCATAATTTACAGCTTTGCGTTTCATGTTTGGGTCCCGGGAGCTGAGAGTGAAATAAACTGTGACTCCGCACATGCGCACTGGCGTCCTCATCTACTCGAAACTATGGATAAATCTCGGATTACAGGCCACTTTTGACTCAAACAAAAGCGTAGACTAAGACATCGAGCTTCTATGATTTGAAAAGTGCTAAAGTTTGTGTTATTTGGAGACCGCAAACATTTGCCCCGAGAACTCACATTACGGAGATCGCAAATCTAAAACATCTCCGGAAGTGCTCCATATGACACCAAAGTGCTATGGGTGAGTAAAGCAACTTGTTTTATTACCGAAATAAGGCTCAGATTGTAAAAAAAAAAACGTTAATTCTCCTTTAATATTAGAGGGGGCCCATGTGAGTTTTCTTTCCCTGGGCCCCCAAATTTCTGTCAACATGCCTGCACTTTGCATATTCATGGGTTTCAACTATTAGTAATAGGGTTTTTTTGTTTGTTTGTTTTAAACCAAAAATTACTGGGGTGATGGTAGTTTGAGGGTTTTCACCATTCTGAAACCCCTGGGTAAACTAAAAGCTCTTCTAACATTTTTTAAATTACTATTTTGGTATCAGTCCAAGTATCGAACTCTGAATTGAAATAGAACTGATGAGTTATATACAGTGGTACCTCACCTTACGAAAGACTCTACAAACTAAAATTTCAAGTTACGAAACGCCTTCACGTTAAATTTTGGTCTCTAGATACGAAAGAAAATTCAAGTTACGAAACGCGAAATCTCAAAAATGTTAATAATGCGCGCTCAGCCACACACATTATACGCTTTTCTCAGACTGAATTTAAATTTTTCTCACATTTGTCTCTCGTTTAAACACTCAAACTTTCATAGATTTTCAACAAAATTATTAATAGTGAAGTGTGGGGGGAAGGGAGAGGGGGGAGAAAACTGCGCGCGGACACGTGTGATAGCGCAGCATGACCCGGCACGGGGCTGCCAGCAGGTCTAGACCAGGACTAAACCAGGACTGGACCTGGACTAAACCAGGACTAGACCAGGTGGATTAAAGCGCCGCGCGTGGGTCTATTTCCTGGTTCCTGGTTTCGAGCAGCGAGGGGGACCGCCCGCAGTCTGAGCACATGAACGAGACCCGTGCTCAAACCGTGCCTCCTCTAGACTTCCTCTAGACCAGGTCTAGACCACCGCGGCTCTTGCATGCGTTCTTTCATGCGCTCAGACTGCGGGCGGTCCCCCTCGCTGCTCGCCTCAGCTGTGACTCGAAACGAAACCAGGAAATAGACCCGCACGCGGCACTTGAATCCACCTGGTCTAGTCCTGGTTTAGTCCAGGTTTAGTCCAGGTTTAGACCTTGGTCTAGACCTGGTATAGTCCACGTTTAGTCCTGGGTCTACAGTCTCTACGCAGAACACAATGTTACACTATAAAAAAAGTTGCACTATAAAAAAAAAAAACTTGGATCGGGGCCTTGGAACGAATCAGGCCTTTTCCATTGAAATAGCTACTCAACTTACGAAAAATTCACGTTACGAAACCACTTCTGGAACAAATTAATTTCGTAAGGTGAGGTACCACTGTACTTGCTTTTAGTTTGGTTTAGGTTTCTTTTTTGTTTTTGCGGACCATACTATTGAATTTGTTTAAAAAATGTATAAATGTATTTTTTTTTTTTTTTTAATTACAACACTAAATTATTCAACCACTTTACCCTTTTTTGTTTTTGTTTTTGCAGACCATATTACTGAATTTGTTTGCTTAAAAACATTATTTCTTTTATTTCCAACACCACACTGTCCCTCTCACTCTGCCTCGCCCTCTCCCTGCATCCTTTCTGAACCACCTCTCTTCCCCTCGCTCGCCTCCTGACCCTCGCTGTCTCTGGCTCTTCTCATTACGGCTGGCTGGAGCTCTTTCCCCGGCGCGGATACTCCCTCCACTTACGGCGGCGCCCAGGACCACCAGGGCTCGTTATCGATAGAGCGAACACGGCAAATGAGCGTGGGCGAGCGGGGTGGTTCGTTAGCTTGGCGTGGCTAAAAATCGCAGGAAAGCTAGCATACAGTATACGCAGCAGTGGATGAAGTACACAACTGTGTTACTTTAAGGTGCACTGTGCAACTTTTCAGCACCTGCTTGTCTCCATGGAGATGTTATTGCTTTGTTTGGAATGTCTCAGTATCACATTAAACCAGGGGTGTCAAACTCATTTTGGTCCGGGGGCCGCATCCAACCTACTTTGATCTCAAAGGGGCCGGATCAGAAATCTCATGGCAAATATACCCCAAAAATAGCAATAAGTCCAAATAAATCTATTACAGAAGTCTTTTTTTATTTGATGAACTCTTTCTTTTACAAAATATTATATTATAATATTATGAACAACCTGAAAATTAAAGAAAAATGCTATTTTAACATGAACTTTTATGCATTTCCCAGAATTTAGTCACACTTTAGTCTTCATTTGTGCTGCTCTGGTGGGAGGGGCCACGCACAGAGGCACTGGAGAAGCTGCTATGCTAAGATTCGCAGAAAAGAGGCGCAGAAAATTACCAATATTTTAATAGAAGATTTAAATATTTAAATAGAAATTCAGCTGAGGGCCAGATTAAAGGTCTTGGAGGGCCGGATCTGGCACCCGGGCCGCATGTTTGACACCCCTGCATTAAACATATCCATGCTGCATTTTGTCTTTGCTTCAAAATGTAATTAATGTATTTATTTAAATGTTTATTATTATTTTTTTATTTACAACATCATATTTTCAAAGGTCCTATGGCATGAAATTTTCACTTTCTGAGGTTTTTGAACGTTAATGTGAGCTCCCCTACCCTGTTTAACCCCCCCCCCCCCCCATGGTTAAAAGTTGCGAAATGTCTAAACTGAGCATTTGCGATCCTTTTCTGCGTTAGAAAAAAACACAGCTCAAACGGGCGATTCTGAACAAGGCACCTTATTGACGTCAGCTCGAAAAATGCAGTTCCACCCCCGTCTGTCTGTACTCAGCGTCTCTGTAAATCACGCCCAGAGAGTTTGGACCGCGAATGCGCTAGGCAATGCGAAATGCGTTTTTTTATTTGCCTGGAGGCACGTCCGAGTGTTTCTAGGCTCGGAAGTCCTTTATCTGAGCCTCTGGACCTTTGGACAGCAGTGGTTTAATTTTATTTTCTGTGGAAATGTGTTTATTTTTCAATGGAACGCTTCTCATCTCTTCCTCCGCGAAAAAATGGGTAGAAATGGGAAATGGGTCAGAGCAGACAGCTGAGAGCTGAGAGCGGAGAGTTTGGGCACGCCCCCCACCCTCTACTATAGGCCATCTCTTTTCTCCTCATTTGCATTCAAGCAACAACGTCCATAATGGACTGTTCAGAGAGAGAAAAAATACTCTTTCTCATCTTATCTCTGTTTCTCATGCAGTGAGTGTTGATTTTGAAGAAGGATTCATTTACAGTATTAGGGAACCATTAAGGAGCCATATAAAAGCATCAAGAAGTACCATGTCATGGGACCTTTAACCTTTTGGGTTTTTTTTTCAGACCATATTACTGAATTTGTTTCCTTAAAAACATAATTAACCATTCAGACCGTAATTCTTTCACCGCTGTTCAACCCCTCAGCCGTGCTAAAGCTAATGTCCAGTCCGCTAAGGCCAACAGTGCAGAGAGGACCCCCATTAACCTGTAACGGAGACAATGGCCACTATAGCCTTCACCAGAGCTTGTTCTTGTCCCATTGAAGCTAACGATTAAATGTACCTGAGCCCACAGCACGGTCTCAGTGACACCGCATAGCTCACTGTACTGCTAATGGCTGAGCGAAACCTTTTCGCTTTGTACAGTGGAGCGGAGCAAAGTCAAAAAAAGGGAAAACTTGTTAAATCCAAAAGGAAATGCTGTCTGGAGAGAACTGTAATGTTAAAAATGGCAAAAGAGTTTCATTTGGAGGCAATTAAAGTGCCCATATGACGCTAATGTTGTATCCTCATCAAAAGCATGCCTGGAGTCGTGTTTTCATCCACACATCTTTAATACACAATCGCTGCATATTTAGGCTATGTTCTTCTCTGAAAACACAGAAAACACCTTGTTCCACCTTGTGATGTCATCTGATAATTTTATTTCTGATAATATGTTTTCATACTCCATACACCTTTATTAGAATCATTTTTGATCATTTCAGCTCTGGAATTGCACTTTTTTACTGAACAAAAGGTAAAAGGTAGCTGCTGAAGACTTCAAAACTACCACTACATGACATCACAAGGTGGAACAGATAGAATGCATAATTTCAGCCCTGATATGTCCGATCTCTACTAAAGAAACAGTAAAGGGTGTTAGCTGTTAAAGGTCCCATGGCATGAAATTTTCACTTTCTGAGGTTTTTGAACGTTAATGTGAGCTCCCCTACCCTGTTTAGCCCCCCCCATGGCTAAAAGTTGCGAAATGTCTAAACTGAGCATTTGTGATCCTTTTCTGCGTTACAAAAAATCGGAGCTCAAACGGGCGATTTTGAACAAGGCACCTTACTGACGTCAGATCGAAAAAAGAAATGCAAATGCAGTTCCACTCCCGTCTGTCTGTACTCAGCGTCTCTGTAAATCACGCCCAGAGAGTTTGGACTGCGAATGTGCTAGGCAATGCGAAATGCGTTTTTTTATTTGCCTGGAGGCACGTCCGAGTGTTTCTAGGCTCGGAAGTCCTTTATCTGAGCCTCTGGACCTTTGAACAGCAGTGGTTTAATTTTATTTTCTGTGGAAATGTGTTTATTTTTCAATGGAACGCTTCAAATCTCTCCCCCCGTGCAAAAACAAGGAAATGGATCAGCTGAGGGCTCAGAGCCGAGAGCGGAGAGTTTGGCCACGTCCCCACCCTCTACTATAGGCCAGCTCTTTTCTCCTCATTTGCATTCAAGCAACAACGCCCATTATGGAGTGTTCAGAGAGACAAAAATTACTCTTTCTCATCTTATCTCTGTTTCTCATGCACTGAGTGTTGATTTTGAAGAAGGATTCATTTACAGTATTAGGGAACCATTAAGGAGCCATATAAAAGCATCAAGAAGTACCATGTCATGGGATCTTTAAACAACTGTGTCATGACACAAAGTGGAACAGAGCATTTTGAACTTTGGAGATATAGACAGACTAATAACAAAGAGTTACTCAAACACGTGCAAATGAAACAAAACACAACTCTGGGTTTGCTTTTGATGAGCTAACAACATTACAACAAGGCTTAAATCTCACAAGAGTAAAAATAGGCGTAATATAGGCCCTTTAAGTTCAAGCTAATTTTACGTAACAACAGACTGTCACGATATCAAACCAAACATGCCAGTCTCTATTAGGTCAGGAGCTTGAATGGAGCATAAACATGAATATGAACACACAGCGCACAGTCGAGGATGACCTAGCGGCAGACTAGTGACTCAGCGGCAGACTCCACCACCTGCCCGCCAGTCCTCATGCTTCCTAAAGTGTGAAATATGTACCAGATGGAAGCTCCTCTGTCCTCTCACCCCGCCTCGCCCTCTCATGCACCCTTTTTGAACTCCCCCTCCCTCCCTCACTCCCCTCCTGACCCCCGCTGTCTCTGGCTCTTCTCATTATGACCGGGGCCGGAGCTCTCTAACCCCCTGGGCTCATTATCAATATTGCGTGCATGGTAAATGTGCATGGGTTACATTTTCCATCTTGCATTTACTTAATAACATGGGTTTTTATTGACGTAAAAACGTCAATAAAACGAAAAAACTACGAGTGGGCTCGCATCTCAGATCTGATATGTACACTGCCTGACAAAAGTATATAAGTAGTATATAAAGATTGTGTATTTCTGAACTTTGGACGAAACTTCTGGTTCCAACACGATAATGACCCAAAGCACTCGTCCAAACTGTGTCAGGGTCATTTGGAGACGTGTGAACAGCGTCATCGACTGCAGGTTATGACATGACCGCCCCAGTCTCCTGACCTGTCACCCATCGAAAAAGTGTGGGATTATTTGGATATTAAAGTGCGCTCCAGGAATCCGACTAACGTTAAACACCTGTGGAAATGTCTTCAGGATGAGTGGAAAACTATAGAGGATGGATATCTTGAAAAATTGTTGGACAGAATGCCTCGAATTTGTAAAGCTGTGATTAAGGCCAAAGGTGGTTATTTTGATGAAAAAGCTATTTAACTTGATATTGTTACATTTTTGCAATAATATGCCTTTACACATGATGAAATTTGTTTTAATATATCAATAAATTGATTTGTTGTCATTACCAATACGTCTTATATCATGAAAGCTCAGAAATACACAATCGTCCTAATACTTTTGTCAGGCAGTGTAACTTGGCCCTATAATTTCACCTGCTGTCTCTGTAGAGATAAATAAGTGTAATACCATATTGTGGAACACGTAAGACAACAAACATCTCCATGGGGAGAAACAGAAAGTGACAGACGCTACACAGAAGTTACACAGTGCACCTTTAAGTAAAAGTACAGATACAACAGCAAAGAAACACTCACAAGTATCACATGAAAACCTGTTTAAAAATATATATATAAAAAAAAGTAAAAGTATTTTGCACATATTTTGAAGTCTTGTAGTGATTATTCAGATTTGTGCTGAATTTTGTTCAATAGAAACAATTGAATTGATTGATTTTTTTCCCAAGGTAACTGTTGAAAACTTCTACTTCATGACCTCACAAGGTGGAACAGAGCATTTTGAGTTTTGAAGATGTAAACAGATTAATAATCCAGGATTACTCAACACTTGTGTGAATTAAACAAAACACAACTCCAGTTATATTTTTGAGTAACAGCATTCTAACATGGTTTAAAACTCACAAGAGTCAATTTTGTGTAATATATGACCTTCAAGTAAAATACAGACACTTAAAATTTATACTTTGTTATAGGGATGTCAACAATTAATCGACTTACGATTAAAATGCATTAATTGTAACTAATCGCTAGAGGAGAGGGCGCTACTCTGGAATGTGAACACGAGATGCAAACCCACTCGTGAGAAGGAGACCATGGCGTTACATCCGCGGCCGGATCTAGAAGCAGTGCAAAATGTTCTCCTGCGAACCCAATTTTTGCGGCTTGGTTCGCTCCGCGTCCCCGCTGTCTGCGTGAACACGTGCGCGGCGCGCTGCACGTGCTCCTCCGCTCGGGGCCGTGTAGCAGGCTCCACGTGAAAGCGCAGTGGAAGCAGCCCGCTGTCCGTCCCGTGTGCTGGTGTGTGTGTGCGTGTGTGTGAGTGAAATGTTTTCCCCGATCAATTCATTTTTTTATCATTTCATATCACAGAGCTCTGCGTCAAGCCGCATGTACCGCGCACCGCGCACACATCCGCCTCCACAATAAAAGCGCGAGTTTAGTTTTTACAAAAAACGTCCTCAATTTATTTTCAATAAAGAATGTATTTTGTTATTCAGCATCAATACATTAGTCTGCTTTTGACAAAGGAATAATTAATTGAGGAATATACAATATAATAATACTATGATATATTTTTGACTCAGTGTTATGTATACTATAGCTTATATTCTTAAAGACCCTATTGAAACACTCAAATTCAGGTGAAAAACGCCACTTATCAATTAATCGTAAGTCGATCGATAAGGTCAATCAACTATAGATTAATGAATTAATCGATAATTTGCATCCCTACTTTGTTATGTTCCACCACTGCATATATGTGCAGCTGTGATAGGAGCGTTGACCCTGTTTCGTGATGCAGAGATGAGAGGGGAGTCAACAACAGGGATCGCAGATAAGACAGGCGGCGGGTTATCTGGACACAATTGGATAGAGTTATGGAGAGGTGAAAATGGAGGAGTGTGACTGATGTGATCGCAGATGAAATAAGGATCTAAAGTAGGCAGAGAAGGCCAGCGCTGTAAGATATAACATCAGCTTACTTGAAAAAGCAAATCACAAACAAAAAAAAACAGACCGACCAATCACAATGAAGAAGAGCGTACCACAAGCTTTTAATGAATGGTCATGTTGATAAATGGACATCATATCAATTGGCTAGAACACACTGACATGTATCTGTAAACACTCGCCTTACATAGCCTTCCGTCTCAGTTCAGTTTCAACAATATTCTCTGTATTTCAACTCTTGCCCCACCCTTCCATAATGTATGCCAAAAGCCAAACAAAAAGACACCTCATGTGAAACCGTTCCACTATGTGTGTATATATGTGTATATATGTGTTTGTGACTATTGTTCTTGATTGTATCTGCATTTTCTATTCTGTTCATGTTCTTCTATCGCTGATGAGAGAGGTGGGATGTTAGCGCTGCTCGTCGGCTGCATTAAGGTCCGTCTTGTCCTGACAGGGGGAAGATGTTGACCCGTCCATTTTTAATCTCATCTCGTTGTAGAAATACAATGACAAATAAAGCATTCATTCGTTCATTCATTCATTATTTTTATATAGTGCTTGTCTACCCTCAAGGCACTCAAAGCGCTTTACATCAAGGAACGACTCAGCCATTCACACAGATTCATAAACCAGTGTACACAAACACTAAAGGTGAGGTGTCTTTGCTCAAGGAAACAACGACAGTATTCATTTGTGTGAGCTGGAATCGCACCACCAACATGCGGGTCTGGATTTGCCACTCTACCGACTGAGCTACTGTTGCCCTATTCACTTTTTGAATAGTCAGTGACAAAAATAAACCATCCAATGACAAAATGGAGGAAAATAAGCTACACAATCACAAAGAGGAGGTGAAAAACAACAAGCCAATGCTTGACAAGAAGCTATTGATTCCAGCCAATCACAGTGCAGCTTGGCAAAGGTGAGACAAATGGCTAAGTAAACCAATTCTCAATAGCGGAATTAGCGTTAGCCACAAGATGCAGCAAACAAACAATAATAAGATACACAATTTAGGCTACTATATGAGTCAGGATAGCTTGGTACACTTAAAGGTGCACTATGTAACTTTTTTGGTTGGGGCTCTGTCACCTGTTTGTTTCTATGGAGATGTCATTCCTCTGTCAGGAATGGTCCACAGTATGACATTAAACAGCTCTGCCTTACATTTACTCAGTTACAGGTGGTTTATTTATTTATTAATTGTTATTTATTTATTTAAAGCATAGTATATTATACTGTGCTATATTATGTCTACATTGTATAATACATTGTACAATACGTGCAGTACAAAATCAACGTGCTCTCTCTCTCTCTCTCTCTCTCTCTCTCTCTCTATATATATATATATATATATATATATATATATATATACTATGCTATATTATGTGCAATACGAAATTAATTTAAGCAGTATTACCTCCTGTGAAATACTCCTTAAATACCTGTACCTTAGTATTTTATTACATATTTTATTCCCTTTTTTTATTATTATATTGTTTACTTTGCTATGCTATTAGTACTTCCTGACTATAAGTAAATTTTGTAGTAAACTTTGACTTAACATATTATCCTGTGTATTATTAAATTATTGAATGATTCTGACCTGGACAGAGCACAGTGACAGTCATGATGGGGGAGGGCTTAGCTTAATGTCATGCAAATGAGGCAAGGAGGGCTAAAGAGACGAAAACTTGGAGAGGGACTATATGGAAACTAGAAAATGTGGTATGGCTGCATTCAAATAGAGACAACGTTTTTACATATGGTCCGATTTTCACACGTAAGACATCATTGGAAAGCTTAGAGCCTGTACTTTCAGAATCTGTGAATAACTCAAAACGCCTCCGTGACGACTTGGTATTGGTTTTCAGTGTTGGGAGTAACTCATTACAAAAGTAATTAATTACTGTAATGCATTACTTTTTGGTGTAATGCAGTAATGTAACGCATTACAGGGAAGAAAATCGGTAATATATTACTCGTTACAATGCCAGTAATGCACATTACAATGCATTTTTAACCTGCTTTGTTTTTGTGGGTTTTGCGTTTTCTTCATACAAAGTTTGCAGATCACCGCGAGATCAGCTACTGAATCTGATAAGTCCGTGCAGAACATTACATTTCATACAAAGTTCCACGAGATCAGCTAGTGATATAAAAGTCCGTGCAGACCATTCCATTTCCTTTTACTACATCTCGAACTGGCAGACTGACAAAGGATGACAGAACCAGAAGAATCGGATAGTGCTAGCTCCTTTTCAAGATGGGCATACGCCCACTACTTTCACTTCATTCAAAATAAGGACTCCAAGAACATTTTAGTTAAATGCACACTGTGTGTGAATCCCAAACCTCTTTCCACGTCGAAATGCAGGACAAGCAATTTGACGAAGCACTTGCAGAGGTGCCATAGCACCATGAAATTAGTCAGGAAAGGAGGGGATGGTACAGGGAACGATACAACCCCAACAAAGCAGCCGAAACTGATGTTGACCCGACCAGAGAATCTCCAGCCACGAGAGGTGAGAAGGCTCGTTGCTGAGTATATTGTGGAAGACATACTGTAGATTGCCAAATCCTTATTTCCAGTCATTTTGGCGAGAGTAACTAAAGTAATGCAAAAGTAGTGTAATGCCTTACTTTTTATTTAGAGTAATATTGTAATGTAAGGCATTACTTTAAAATGACAGTAACAAGTAATAAGTAGTGCATTACAGTTTTTGAGTAACTTGCCCAACACTGTTGGTTTTCCTGCGGTTAGACACATATATAATCTAGCACGCATAACTAGCATACACATTTGGCTGCATGATCCGCACCGCCTGATTTTCTCCCTTTGAAACAGCTGTGTTGAATGCCTAGTCTGATCATTAGCAGCGCCCTCGTGTTCCCCGAGTAAGAGACACACTCTGGGGTCACACGGAGAGGAGACGGTCTGCTACACAAACACAGCACTGCTGTGTGATAGTGGCTAAAGGCCCACGGCTCTCTCATTGTCTTTAATGGGGTGCTGTTGTTTACCACTGACAGCGGACACTCCTCTAGATGGGTGCAGACTGCTGATGTGTGGACCACGGTGGATCTTAACGCGAGGAGAAATAACATGGGCTTAAAGGCAGCTTGATCCTTGTTACATAGAAAAACCTGTGTAGTTATACTTTGTTTTGGTTATGACTATAAAAACACACTATGGAACTTTTCTGGTAGAGGTTCTGACCATAGACTGTATAACCCACTCTACATAATCCTGGTGTTTTAATTACTATTTTTAATTAATATTCCTAATATGGAACTCTGCTCTAAATTCAATGTCACACTCGCTTAGTCCACTTCTTTACAGTCTGTGGTTTTCACGCTCATCTCCATAGTAATGTGAATGTTCCACAGTGCTTTTTATACAGGGGTTCTTATTGCTAAAAAAAAAAGTTATGTATTGTTATTGTGAGATTGACCTTGCCTCTCCACCTGAGACCAAACTGGTCTCAGCTTTGACTCTTCTGGTGTCCTTAGACAATATGCTTCATTCACACTGCCAGTGTGAATGAAGCATAGTATGCACTTTTTTATTTATTATTTACTATGTTTACCTACAAGACTGACAGTAAACACTCACAAATACACACACTGCATAGACGTAACTTTAGACACGCCCAGCTGTTTTATCACACACTGTTTCCTCGACATTTTGGGGTGATTTGGAGTCAAAGCACTGATAAAATCTATGTCGAGGGGGGAAAAAAATCAACCACATGAAACTGCTTGGCCCCTTCACCTCAATTTTAGCAGCAGACCCATCTTGGCCTCTAGAATCTGGAGCATCCATCAGTCCAAACGCTCCAAAAGCACTATTCACAAACTGTCTCCTGGATGCTAATTTTCCATTTGAGCAATTGGCTGGTGTGAGGTTGGAGAGCAGCCCAGAGCCCACAGTGAACGAGAGCCACTCTATTGTCTAGTCCTTTATTTATCCCTCTCTGGAGCAGTGGAGCGGAGGGGTCCAGCCTGCTACGCCTCAGCTCCTCTCTCGTTCAGCTCTCTGTCCAGTCTCGATGCTTGGACATACCGTCTGGGGTACTTTGCAGGTCCGCTGGTTCTTGTCTAAAGTGTATATGACAGATTAGAGTGCTAGACTATTTAATGTCACTGTAATTAAAGAGGGGGCGTTTTATTTCTATGGTGTCAAATTTAGATCACCAGATTAGCTTTTATTGTTTTGAAAATGCTATATTTGCTGAAAACAATACATTCATATATTTTATAAGTTTCATTTTTGTCACTTCCCTAATGAAACTACTGCACATCGCTTCAGGTTTGTCAAGTTGCCGTGTAGTTTTGTGTAATGCTTTTGTATATTTATGGAGAATTGTTGTGTGGGAGCATGGGTAATGTAGGCTTGTGAGCGGAGCATTGCACATAATGTTGCAGCTAACCATAAGGAGGGTTCCAACAGGGCCAGGGCGAGATCGCTCAAGTACTCAAAGATGCTTGGGTGACATCTAAAACGCCTTCAGGCATGCTTTTAATCAGGGAACAATGTACTAACATGGTAGAAAGCTTAAACATGATTTTGCATAATATTTGAATATTATAATCAATATTATTTTTCTTTACGATTTTAATAAAAAGTCTCCTTTTTTCCACTGTGTTGGTTGAGTAAACAGCATCTTGCATCTGTGGTATGCGTAAGAGGCGTATATGAGGGGCCGTTCAAGACATTATTCATTCTGGTCCTCTCACATACAGTGTACATACATTCTCCTCTCACATACATACATTCTCCTCTCACATACATACATACATTCTCCTCTCACATACATACATACATTCTCCTCTCACATACATACATACATTCTCCTCTCACATACATACATTCTCCTCTCACATACATATATTGTCACTCGCACATACATATATTCTCACTCTCACATACATATATTCTCACTTTCACATACATATATTCTCACTCGCACATACATATATTCTCACTCACACATACATATATTCTCACTCTCACATACATATATTCTCACTCACATACGTATATTCTCACTCTCGCATACATACATTCTCTCACATGCATACATTCTCCTTTCACATACATATATTCTCACTTTCACATACATATATTCTCACTCGCACATACATATATTCTCACTCACACATACATATATTCTCACTCGCGCATACATACATTCTCCTCTCACATATATATATATATATATATATATATATATATATATATATATATATATATATATATTCTCTCACTCGCACATACATATATTCTCACTCGCACATATATATATATTCTCACTCTCACATATATATATTCTCACTCGCACATACATATATTCTCACTCGCACATATATATATATTCTCACTCTCACATATATATATTCTCACTCTCACATACATATATTCTCACTTGCACATACATATATTCACAGTCGCACATACATATATTCTCACTCTCACATACATATATTCTCACTCTCACATACATATATTCTCACTCGCACATACATATATTCTCACTCGCACATATATATATTCTCCCTCACACATACATATATTCTCCCTTGCACATACGTATATTTTCACTCGCACATATATATATTCTTACTCTCACATACGTATATTCTCACTCGCACATACATATATTCTCACTCGCACATATATATATTCTCACTCTCACATACATATATTCTCACTCGCACATACATATATTCTCACTCTCACATACATATATTCTCACTCGCACATACATATATTCTCACTCGCACATACATATATTCTCCCTCGCACATACGTATATTTTCACTCGCACATATATATTCTCACTCTCACATACATATATTCTCACTCGCACATACATACATTCTCACTCGCACATACATATATTCTCACTCGCACATACATATATTCTCCCTCGCACATACGTATATTTTCACTCGCACATATGTATATTCTCACTCTCACATACGTATATTCTCACTTGCACATACATATATTCTCACTCGCACATACATATATTCTCACTCGCACATACTGTACATATATTCTCACTCTCACATACATATATTCTCACTCGCACATACATATATTCTCACTCGCGCATACATACATTCTCCTCTCACATGGATACATTCTCTTCTCACATATATATATTCTCACTCGCACATACATATAACGAGTGAGAATATATGTATGTGAGAGTGAGAATATATATATGTGAGAGGACCAGAATGAATAATATCTTGAACGGCCCCTCATAGGCGTACGCAAACCACGTAATCACAGAGCGCTGGCAAGTCAGTTACAATAGAAAAGTGGGGAGTTTGATTGACAACCTAACAGCCAATAGATAACAAGGCAGCCTCGTTATCTATTGGCTAATGTTTATCTGGACCCACCACGTCCACAGGTGATGAATTTTCTTTCTTTTTATTTTTTTTGGTCATCATTACTACAAGGCTGCTGCATTTCTATAATGCTATTTTGAACTTTCATTGACAATCTTTCATTGAATCTAAGAAAAAAAATCCCCCATACCTTTTTTTTTTTACTGATGTAAAACTACAGTATGTCACCAAACCCAGTTATTAAAAAAACTAAACTTTTTTTGGCAGATCGGTCACAGATAAAATGGCGTTACTTGAGTATCCAGTTTTCACCTGGGAAGAATACTGTCGCAAAATGGGAGAATAATAATGCTGGCAATTACTGCTATAGTAGAATGCATTTTATGAAACAGTGGTGACATTGCCAAAATTGTCGTGGCTGTAGTAGCTTTTCTCTGTCATCAAAGACATGTTTTGTTGGAAGAAGTGTTGAAATTTTCTGAATGAATGGAGGAAAGATCTGGAACTAACTGGCGACTGGTGAATTGTGTTCAAGTAATTTTCCTTGTGGATCAAAAGAAAAAAAATATTTGCAAAAAATAAATAAAATATTGGCAGACATTTATCATTTGGGTGGCTTAAGATTGTTAGTCTTTAAAGGTGCATTGTATAACTTTTCTTAGGGAAATCGCAGGGAAATAAACTTGGTAATAACAGTGGACTAAGGTAAGTGGAATAAGTCGGACCTGTTCCCGGTGCATGTTGGACTCCGCCAGGGCTGCCCTTTGTCACCGGTTCTGTTCATTATATTTATGGACAGAATTTCTAGGTGCAGTCAGGGGCCGGAGGGGATCCGGTTTGGGAACCACAGGATCTCATCTCTGCAGTTTGCAGATGATGTTGTCCTGATAGCTTCATCGAACCGGGACCTCCAATGTGCACTGGGGCAGTTCGCAGCCGAGTGTGAAGCGGCTGGGATGAGGATCAGCTCCTCCAAATCCGAGGCCATTGTTCTCGACCGGAAAAAGGTGGCTTGCCCTCTCTGGGTGGGTGGGGAGTCCTTGCCTCAGGTGGAGGAGTTCAAGTATCTCGGGGTCTTGTTCACGAGTGAGGGGAGGATGGAGCGTGAGATTGACAGGCGGATCGGTGCAGCGTCGGCAGTGATGCGGTCGTTGTACCGGACCGTTGTGGTGAAGAGGGAGCTGAGCCGAAAGGCGAAGCTCTCAATTTACCGGTCAATCAACGTTCCTACTCTCACCTATGGTCATGAGCTTTGGGTAATGACCGAAAGGACGAGATCGCGGATACAAGCGGCCGAAGTGAGTTTCCTCCGTAGAGTGGCTGGGCGCACCCTTAGAGATGGGGTGAGGAGCTCAGTCACATGGGAGGAGCTCGGAGTAGAGCCGCTGCTTCTCCACGTCGAGAGGAGCAGCTGAGGTGGCTCGGGCATCTGTTTCAGATGCCTCCTGGATGCCTCCCTCGGGAGGTGTTCCGGGCATGTCCCACCGGGAGGAGGCCCTGGGGAAGACCCAGGACACGCTGGAGGGACTATGTGTCCCGGCTGGCCTGGGAACGCCTTGGGGTCCCCCCGGAGGAGGTCTGGGCGTCCCTGCTTAGACTGTTGCCCCCGCGACCCGGCCCCGGAAAAGCGGAAGAAAATGGATGGATGGAATAACAGTGGAAAAAGGTTAACGGTCAGATTGATGGAAAAGCAAGCCAGCACATGATAAGAATTCATGTTTTTCAGGTATTTTTTATTTTCCATCTAATGGTACAAATGCAAGGGAGATTAAAAACACAGCGGAGCATGTCCTGCATTACCACATGACATCACAAAGTAGAACAGAGAAAATATGCAGGGTTTGTGTGTTAATCATGTGTGAATGGATTTAACTGTGCTACCTCTGGCCCTAACATAAGATCACAACATGCTTTTGAACCTCCCCTGACTGAATTCAGAGCGAAATGAAAACTGCATACGGCATGGTAAAGTTCAGAGAAAGAAGAAAGTGTGCCACCTATGCCCGCAAACACATGTCGAAAAAAGTAAAAAAAACTAAAAAATTACCGTGCAAATGATCCGGCGCTTAAAGCAAATTGAAACGATGCATTTTCTCATTTCTTGGTGAAATGGTATTATGCGTGAAAAGAATTACGCCTGCACTCCTAATCGTGCTAATTCAAATTGGAAATTACATGCGTTCATTCTTGTCACAAGATGAAAAGTGGAGCAGATTTGAACCTGTCTTTTTGAAGATGGGATTCTACTATGAACAGCTGTGATCCAAGGTGTACCAGTGAATTCAGGCTAGAAATGACTGTAGAAAAGATGTGTTATGAGAAGCGTTAAAGGACCCATATTATGCTATTTTCTGATGTTGTTCTAATGTTGTTTCCTCAACATACATACCTGGAGTTCTGTTTTGTGATGTGGTTGTACAGAAAGTGCTCCACTGTGGTTTTAAACTCCATATACCTTCACTAGAATCATCTGGATCAGCATTCAGCCCTGGAATTGCTGATCTCCACTGGACAAAAGGTCAAATGTTAACTTGAAAATTACAACTATGTGACATCACAAGGTGGAACAGAGCTTTTTGGGCTTTGGAGATGTAGACAGACTAATAATAAAAGGTTCCTCAAACATGTGTGAATGAAACAAAACACAACTCCAAGGTCCATTATACATCTTTTCAAGATGGCGCCACGTACGGCTGCCATGGTGTTTGGCGCTGTGTGTTTTTGTCTGTTTTTGTGTTAATCGTGCGTCTGCGTGCTCTTACACCCGTGAAGAGCTTCTGAACCTCCATCCTCACCTCTTCCATCACTGTGTGGTATGCTGAAGCCACTGTCAGGGACAAACAGAGACTGCAGAGCATTGTGCGCTCTGCCGAGAAGGTGATTGGCTGCAGCCTTCCATCTATCCAGGACCTGTACGTCTCCAGGACTCGGGGGCGAGCAGGCCGGATAGCAGCTGACACTTCTCACCCTGGACATGGACTATCTGAGCCACTTCCCTCTGGCAGGAGGCTACGGTTCATCGGGACCAGAACCTCCCGTCACAAGAACAGTTTCTTTCCCTCTGCTGTTGGACTCATGAACAATTCATAACATCTGCACAAAGCTGGACACTTTACATCACTAGTCACTTTAAATAAGTCATGTTTGCACTACTGTTCTGATGCTGCTCATCTGAACCTTTTTGTTATTTGGATTGTTTATTATTTTTTTACTATATTATAGTTATATTTTAGTTATTATTATTTAGTGTCTATACTCTAGTTATTACTATTATTTAGTGTTGTATGTTTGCACCTTATCACCGAGACAAGTTCCTAGTTTTGTGAATTCTGTTCACTTGACAATGGCAATAAAAGTCTTTCTGATTTTCTGATTCTGATTTTTCTGGTTGTCTCCATGGCAAATGCAATGGGTAGACTCTCCACAGATTTGGCTTGTAACATGACCTGGAGACATAACCTGCTTGTCTTCATGGAGTTAGATGAATTAATGCCATACTGCAGAACATTCCAGTCAAAGGAATCTTCATGGAGACAAGTAGCCAGCACACCAGAACAAAGATTTTCAAACCTGGTGCATACTTTTAATTATTGCGAGATGTGGTCAATGTTTTAGTGAATTAGCAGAAAATATAAACTCTATTAAATTCACTAGGGCTGCATGATTTGTTAAAAAAAATATATATATATTTTTTAATGACAAGCATTGGGGTACTTTTCTACTTTTCTTTTCACATTCGCTTTGACTAATCTTGCAGGTCTATTACCTAGAACGGACATTTGCTTTATTTCTTAAGTCCACTCTGACATCACATGACCAGTCCTGTGACCAAACCCAGGAATTGTCAGACAGAAGGAGACCATTATTTGTCCACACTTGGAAAGGAGAGACAGCCCCGTGTCCAGGGTCTCTGTCGGCCGGTCAGCGCTAAGCAGCAGCAGATGGACCAGACACGGCCATAAACTCTCACACACTTACACACACGAGCTCACTGTTACCACGGTGACCAATCTGAACAAAAGTGTAAAGGGATTGAATAACTACAAGTGTTTAAAATGGCTAAAGCTAGCAGGTGAAGCAAGTAATTCCTCCAATTCTGAACTACTGCAATAACTATAATGGTATTTTTTGGAGGTAGAATAATATATAGTTACACAAGAATAATAATACATAGTACTTGTATAGCGCTTTTCATGACACTCAAAGACGCTTCACATAGAGCCAAACACAAACTAACACAAATGAAAGAAAGAGATAAAAAGGAGATGCAGTTATTTAAATTTAAGTTTTGAACAGGTGAGTTTTTAGGGCTTTTTGAAGATGGGGAGTGTAGAGGAGTTCCAGAGGGTGGGGGCAGCAGTGGAGAAGGCCCTGTCCCCCCAGGTCTTATGTTTAGTCCTGGTGGGCGGAGACAGGAGGTTGGCGTCAGCTGATCGGAGGGTACTGGCGGGGGTGTGGAGGTGGAGGAGCTCAGAAAGGTAGGTGGGGGCCAGGTTATGAAGGGACTTATACACAATGGTGAGGACTTTGAATTGGATGCGTTGAGGGATGGGGAGCCAGTGGAGGTCTTTGAGGACAGGGGTGATGTGTTCACGGGAGGAGGTGCGAGTGAGGAGACGGGCAGCAGAGTTTTGGATGTACTGGAGTCTATCGAGGAGTTTGGGGGGTGAACCGTAGAGCAGGCTATTGCAGTAGTCGAGGCGGGAGGTGGCAAAGGCATGGATGAGGGTTTCAACAGACTGAGGGGAGAGGGATGAGCGGAGGCGAGCGATGTTGCGGAGGTGATAGAAGGCAGTTTTGGTGATGTGTCTGATGCGATGTCTGATCGAAGATGATGCCAAGATTACGGAAGTGGGAGGAGGAGGAGACTGAGGAGCCGTCGATGGAGAGGGTGAGGTTATTATGGGTTTTGGTGAATGTTTTGGGGCCAATGATGATTATTTCTGTTTTGTCACAGTTGAGTTGAAGGAAATTTGATTTGAGCCAGGATTTTATTTCAGAGATGCAGTTCGTGAGGGTGGAGTGTGTGGCCGGGGTTATGGATTTGGTGGACAGGTAAAGTGGGATGTCATCTGCAAAACAGTGGAATTGAAGGCCGTGGCGGCGGATTATGTGACCAAGGGGGAGGATGTAGAGGATGAAGAGGAGGGGGCCGAGAACTGAACCTTGGAGGACACCTTGAGTGAGTGGAGCAGAGGGAGATGTGCAGTGGTTGATGTGAATGAATTGATGCCTGTCAGTGAGGTAGGAGGTAAACCAGGAGAGGGCTGTGTCAGTGATGTTGAAGGTGGTCTGCAGGCGGGAGAGAAGGATGGAGTGGTTTATGGTGTCAAAAGCAGCGGTGAGGTCCAGGTGGATGAGGATGTTGAGGTTGCCAGAGTCAGAGGAGAGCAGGAGGTCGTTAGTGACTCGGAGGAGGGCTGTTTCAGTGCTGTGGTGGGAGCGGAAACCGGACTGGAAGGCCAAAAGGTACTATAATACTACTACTACAACCACATCGAAAGTACTCATCTTTTATTTTTACTGTCTATTTTTAAATGGTTGGTTTTTCATGTGAGGCAGAGATGTTCAAAACCCAGCTCCAGCCAGGCACGCTCACATGGTTAGAGAAAGAAAAGGATATTAGCAGAAGAAACGGTGGTGCTGTGTACTTGTGCAAATGCTTTTGGCTGCGTTGGTAGTTAGCTACTCCCGCGTGAGAGTGTGAAAACTCTGGCTCCTCTCAGTCAGGTGATTCCAACAGCTGATATCACAGCTCTGCCCTGTTAGCCAAAGTACTCCAAATACAGATCTGATTGGATGACTTGTTTGTCTAAAATCAGACAACCTACAATTGATTTTTGTAATAAAACTTGCAGTGGATTAGGGTTGTGAAAAGTATAAAAAAATCAGATACCAATCAATACTAAAACTAGACATTCATTTGTGCAGGTATCGATGCTAAAAAAAAAGTCACATTCAGAGGACATAAATGAACCTTTCCTGAATAGATTTAGAATGATCTTGAGCTGTATCAGAACAAGTATAAAACCATATAGTCTAGTACTGAACTAGATTAGGACCATTATGGAACCTACCAGGACGAGTGAGGGATCTGAGCCTTATTTCGGTAATAAAACAAGTTGTTTTACTCACCCATAGCACTTTGGTGTCATATGGAGCACTTCCGGAGATGTTTTAGATTTGCGATCTCCGTAATGTGAGTTCTCGGGGCACATGTTTGCGGTCTCTAAATAACACAAACTTTAGCACTTTTCAAATCATAGAAGCTCAATGTCTTAGTCTACGCTTTCGTTTGAGTCAAAAGTGGCCTGTAATCCGAGATTTAGCCATAGTTTCGAGTAGATGAGGAGGACAGTGCGCATGTGTGGAGTCACAGCTTATTTCGCTCTCAGCCCCCGGGACCCAAACATGAAACGCAAAGCTGTAAATTATGGATAAATCTCGGATTACAGGCCACTTTTGACTCAAACGAAAGTGTAGACTAAGACATTGAGCTTCTATGATTTGAAAAGTGCTAAAGTTTGTATTATTTGGAGACCGCTCGGGGCATATATTATATGCCCCGAGAACTCGCGTTACGGATATAAACATCTCTGGAAATGCTCCATATGACACCAAAGTGAGTAAAACAACTTGTTTTATTACCGAAATAAGGCTCAGATTGTTAAAAAAAAAACGCTAATTCTCCTTTAAGCCTTGTTATAATCTTCTCACAAACATACCTGGAGTTGCGTTTTGTTTCATTCACACATGTTTCCAGGGCTCTCAAGGCTCACGTATTGAGCCTCAGTCCCGGTGCCACGTCTCCTCTGAGACGCACCGACTCCGGTCCCGGTGTCTCCGTCTGTGCGTAACGTGTCCCCCCCGACGGCTTACGCGCGGAATACGCACGGCCCAGAGCCGAACTGCCCATGGTGAGTCGCGGTGAGACGCGATGAGACGCGGTGAGACGCGGTGAGACGCGGTGAGACGCGGGCCCGGTGCATTGACCAGACTCTTACATGAATCCGTTAAAAATGCCCCCCCCCCCTCAAAACTTGAGAGCCCTGTGTTTCTGTCATCTCCAAAGCTCAAAATGCTCTTTTCCACCTTGTGATGTCATGAAGCGATAGTTTTCAAACAACTACCTTTGACCTTTACCTCAGTAGAGACTGGAAATTCCAGAGCTGAACTCATCCAAATAATTCTAGTGAAGGTGTATGGCGGTTAAAAACACAGAGGAGCACTTCCTGTATTATCGCATGGCATGAGTGTTTTCTATTGTTTTTTATTTTTTATTTGTGGTATCAGAATCAGTATTGAGTACTGAGTTAGTATCGCGACAACACTTGAGTGAATATTGGACAACATGTGGCTTTGTGGGAATAGCTAATGAGCCGTCAGCGTTAGACGTAGCATGCTGCTGTATTAGCACGTTAGCAATTCCATTTATTACATCGGCTGGGTACGGTCATGCTGAGTCATAAATCAAACTCTCCTGATTGGCTGGTGCACAGAAGCAGACGGTGACCTTGTTTTGGGGACGTGAGCCGTAACTCCCGGTTGTGCCTTTGGAGCTGGAGAGTTGTCAGAGAGTTGTACAATGATTAAGCTTCAAAAAGGAGCTGAATGTACTAGCATGGAACTAGAGATACTGTATGCTAGCAAAAATGGAAAAATACAGGAACTTTACTCATTCTGTGATGAAAAAGTTGGGTCAGTGAGATGTAAAATTGGCAAAAATTCAATAAAAGCTTCAGATTACTATGAATTTTATGTTGAAATCTTCTTCCTACACCTCCTTTCAAATTGTACTCAGTATGCAATATGATCTGTAGCCTAACTGGTGTATGATATGATAATTGTAGTAATATTTTCAAAAGCTAAATGTATTTTATTGTTATCAAAATATGATTCCCTCACTTCTTGCTAAAAGCTACTATACATTATTGTCGTTAATAATATCTCTAAAAGATGGCAACAAAAAAGTAACTTTTTGGCAGTTTTTCAAAATGGAGATACCCTCTTTTACAACCCCAATTCCAATGAAGTTGGGACACTGTGTAAACCTTAAAAAAATATAGAATACAATGATTTGCAATTCCTTTTCAACCTATATTGAATTGAATAAACTACAAATACATGATATTTAACGTTCAAACTGATAAACGTTATAGTTTTTATGCAAATATTCACTCATTTTCAATTTGATGCCTGCAACACGTTCCAAAAAGGCTGGGACAGGGGCAACAAAAGAATGGGAAAGTTGAGGAATGCTTAAAATACACCAGTTTGGAACATTCCACAGGTGAACAGGTTCACTGGAAACAGGTGGGTGGCATGAGTGGGTCTGAAAGGAGCATCCCCGAAGGGCTCAGTCATTCAAAAGCAAGGATGGGGCAAGGTTTACCACTTTGTGAAGAACTGCGTGAGCAAATAGTCCAACAGTTTAAGAACAATGTTTCTCAACGTACAATTGCAAGGAATTTAGGGATTTCATCATCTACGGTCCCATAATATCATCAAAAGATTCCGAGAATATGGAGAAATCTCTACACGTAAGCGGCAAGGCCAAAAATCAATATTGAATGCAAAATAGGAAAAAGGTCAAAATAGGAAATTGATGCAAAACAAGGCAAAAACGGTAGTTTATCAGAAGGTACAGTGTGTCTACAAGCAACCAGTTCTACCTGAAAGCCTGTCTGCACATTCCAATACATTCATTTTAATGTCTACAGTTTTAACATATATCAATGTATATAATATATATTATTATTAGTGCTGTCAGGCGATTAAAAAATGTATCTAATTAATTACAGGGTTTGTAATTAATTAATCAAATTAATCGCATTTTAATACATTTTTAGGTGGTTTATTGTGCTCTCCCACAGTGCAAAAAAGGTGTCAAACGTGAGATTTAAATAGTAGTACAGTGAAAAGACTGCAGACTTCCCCTTTAAGTCTTTAAGTTTTTCAGTCTTTGGCTCGCTCTCTTTCTCTCCGTGCACACAAGACAAGACTGCTGGCAGACCTGTAGAGTGCACCTGTAGACCCCCATTCCCCCTCCCACATTACAGAACATTCATTCGAAAGCTCATTTACACCATTCCACTGTTAAATGGTGAATATTTCTGGTGCCAAAAGGTGAGCACGTGCAGTCAATAAATAATATACAAAGCTTCAAATATACAGAGAATACAAATAATTGCCCGAAATAATTGCCCGTGCAAATTACTCATGGCTCACATGACCCCTTGCCAGATCGCACCAGATCGCACCAACGCGAGAGGAGGAAGAAGGCGGCCGCGCGGTAAGTAAATGATCAGGTTTAGCGATTTGGATGGGCAAAACTGGCGCTTCTAAGTGTGCACCCTTAGCCACTGCAGAACATGCTGGTGAGGTTATGGGGAATTGAAAAGGGTTCGGCCCAGCAGATAAGGAAACAGGCGTGCGTGTCTTCACGTGCTCTCCCCAGGGACAACACTCTTAGGGACGGACCTGCTCAGTCACATTTTTATAAATAAACTTGCCGTTCAAAGGCCCCGCACGCCAAATTTAAAATGCGCGCATTGAATTGCTGCTCATAATTCATTGCGTTAATTTTTATAACGCGTTAATTTGCAGTGTAATTAATTAATCTAATTAACGCATTAAACTGACAGCCCTAATTATTATTATATCATTACATATCTTGAATACATTAGCTAACCAACACAGTTATAAATTGATTTTCAGTTGATCTTATCAATATAAATGAGATTTAGCCACTTTTATCTCGGAAGCAGATCGAGGCCAAACATTTGTAGACCAGTGTTACCATTGTTTTATTAATTGGTTAATATGTTATGTTGTTGAAACTCAAATCAAATTTTTAGGGTTAAAAGAAATTTCTATTCACACACACAAAAAAACAAAACAACTAAATAATTAAGATATATTTGATTTTAATTAACAATCCAATCCAATTAAAGGTGCATTGTGTAACTTTTCTGGTGGAGGGTCCGTCAAATGTTTTTCTTCATGGAGGTGTTATTACTTTGTCTGGAATGTTTCACAATATGGCATTAAACCTTTCTATCTTCATGGAGACCAAACCAGACCAAGTTACAGGTCAGATCTGCGGAGAGGCGACCCCGCTCACAGTCAGAATGCTTGTTTTTCTTGGTATTTTTGAGCCTGTAATTGACTAAATGTAAGATAGAGATGTTTAATGTCATACTGTGGAACATTCCAGGCAGAGTGATGATATACCCACAGACACAAGCAGGAAATGGACCCCCAACCAAAATACATAGTGCACCTTTAATACTTGGTCAGGATCAGACTCATAACAATATATAACCAAAAAAGTTAAATTAGTATTTAGTTTTAACTTGTACCATAAGTCAAGATATGAAATCATGAATTCACAAGCATGCAAGCAAAACATGGCGTATTTTCCAGTTTTAACAATGACCAAGAAAAAGGATTTTGGAAGAGATCGCCACAAAATCCTCCGAATATTTAACACACCAGGAACAAGCAGATTGGTTTCCAAACACCTTCAACTGGCCGCTTCTGAAAATGAAAAACCAGTGGGTGTTCTGGTCTACAAAATTAGAAAAAGATTACAATTCGCTGTAAGATTTCACATTTCAATTATTGTAGCTTACAGATACCCCATATACTGTATTTATTTTTACAACATCTGGTTACACAGTTATCCGGCCATTTTGTGACCCCACTTAATGCATTCACTGGTTTCTATCTAATGTTATCACTTGTATTGTGAAGGCTGATCTGAATCGCTACATGAATCGTTCCATTGAGCGTGGGCCGAAGCTGGATTGGTGAGGTCCAGTTTGATTGGCTGAGCACTGCCCCAGCTGGAGTCCCACAGAAATGCATTGGAGTTGGTGTAAGGGGAGGTAGGAGAGAGCTGGTGACTTAGCCTAGCAGAGGTCTGTCTGTGGAGAAGCCCCCGGGGGAGGTATTAGCATTTAGAGAGGGAAGAGTGGTCCCGGGCACATGTGGTGTTGTAGAGTGGACCCCTCTCCACGTGTCGGCATGCTACGAGAGCATTAGATCAAGTGCTATCCATCAAAGTAGTGGAGCCTGTCTGGGACATAAAAGGAACTCGTGATGTTCAGAGGGACTGAGGAATCACTATGTAACACTATGGAAATATGAAATAAGAAATGGTATGAGACTATTTGGTTAAAGGGTTAAATGCTCAACCCACTGCGCCACACACACACACATAAAACAATGATGTTAGATAGATGTACTATGTAGCCTTTTTTTTTCATTCATTCATTCATCTTCTTCCGCTTTTCCATTTTCTGCTGGGCAGGGGCAGTAGTCCAAGCAGATCTGCTGCCCAGAACACAATGCATCCTCCCACTGGTGGTGGGTCCACAGGAGGACAGGTCACGTCACAACGGGCCTTGATGTATCTTCTGCCATGGGGGCTACCGGTGTCCGCAGACACTGGGGGCAAAGTGGGGTTAAGGGTCTTGCAGGATTCGAACCACCAACCCCTGAATCAGTAGACAAACGCTCTACCAACTGAGCTACTGCTGCAGTGAGTAACTTTACTGTTGAATGGTCCGCCACCTGCTTGTCTCCATGCAGGTATTACCGTTTTGCCTTGACTATTTCTCAGTATGGAAATAAACTTGGTAATCATAATGGAGACAGGTCAATGGTCAGATCTATGGAGAAGCAACATCTGTAAGATGCATCTGCACATCTGTAAGAATTCATGTTTTTTAACATTATTTTTTAACTATAAAACCCCTGTAAATAAAATAAATAAAAAGTAAATAAAATGCAAGGGAGATATGTTTAATGCTCTGCTGTGGAACATTTCAGGCAAAGAAATAACCAGTAGACAAGTAAGTAGAGGACCCTCCAGCTTAGAAGTTAGATAGTAAGATAAGATAAGATAAGATTAGATAAGATAAGATAAGATAAGATCTACTTTATTGTCCCCAAGGGGAAATTTATCTTTGGCTCACTGCTGCAGCTTAAAAACACTCACAGATACAATACAGACAGACAAACAGAAAACAGTCGCAGCTCATCGCAAGATACATTTGTCCATCTTTGATGTCCATTGTCCATTTGTGCACTGCACGACCTTACAGTGTTCAATTTATTGCACCAGCTCTATTGCACAAGTAATTATTGCACAGATAATTATTGCACAAGCCCTATTACACAAACTGTTATTGCACAATAGTTATTGCACCATTCAATATGAAGTGACTAAGTGCTTCTTTTTTGTGCAATAAAAAATAAAGTGACTAAGTGCTAATTTTTTGTGCAAATTTGTTCAAGAGTGCAACGGAAGTGGGCACAAATGAGAGTTTATCTCTGTTACTCTTAAAGTTGTGTGCTCGATAGCTTCTGCCTGATGGGAGCATTTGATATTGCCCGTGCAACAGGTGAGAGGGGTTCCCGACAATCCGTCTTGAAAAATGTACACCTTTAAGATCCTAATATTTGCATAGAATAATTAAATTTAAAAAGTTAACATGGCCACATTTAATAGCCCTTCTAATACAATTTCATTTAAAGGTTCCATGGCATGAAATTTTCACTTTCTGAGGTTTTTGAACGTTAATGTGAGCTCCCCTACCCTGTTTAGGCCCCCCCCCCCATGGTTAAAAGTTGCGAAATGTCTAAACTGAGCATTTGCGATCCTTTTCTGCGTTACAAAAAATCAGAGCTCAAATGGGCGATTTTGAAGAAGACAACTTATTGACGTCAGCTCGAAAAAAGAAATGCAAATGCAGCTCCACTCCCCGTCTGTCTGTACTCAGCGTCTCTGTAAATCACGCCCAGAGAGTTTGGACTGCGAATGCGCTAGGCAATGCGAAATGCGTTTTTTTTATTTGCCTGGAGGCACGTCCGAGTGTTTCTAGGCTCGGAAGTCCTTTATCTGAGCCTCTGGACCTTTGAACAGCAGTGGTTTAATTTTATTTTCTGTGGAAATGTGTTTATTTTTCAGTGGAACGCTTCAAATCTCTCCCCCCGTGCAAAAACACGGAAATGGATCAGCTGAGGGCTCAGAGCCGAGAGCGGAGAGTTTGGCCACGCCCCCACCCTCTACTATAGGCCAGCTCTTTTCTCCTCATTTGCATTCAAGCAACAACGCCCATAATGGACTGTTCAGAGAGAGAAAAATTACTCTTTCTCATCTTATCTCTGTTTCTCATGCACTGAGTGTTGATTTTGAAGAAGGATTCATTTACAGTATTAGGGAACCATTAAGGAGCCATAAAAAAACATCAAGAAGTACCATGTCATGGGATCTTTAAAATAATTTTCAATTTTTTAAATTTACGGAAGATGCTAGTCTTCACGGAAATTTCATTAGTTTGTCTGGAATGTTCCCTACTATGGCATTAAATGTATTTATTTCTATGGAAAGAAAACGTTGACGCTAGGTGAAAATACAGGTCTGTGGAGAGTTACAGGAGGAATCCATGTTTTACTATGTATTTTTGAGCAATAAAAACATTTGTAACTGAATAAAAGGAAGATGGATAGCTTTAATACCATACACTGTGGAACATTCGAGGCAAAACTATCTACCCCACTAGAAAACATACATAGCGCATTTTTAAATAGATTAACTTAAAAGTCTTCAGGAATGCCAAAAGTGGTATAAAGCATTTCTATATCGAGAAAAAAGTCGTCCAAAACTAAGTCTGAAAATGTCATCAAAATCCAACATTGACATTGGAGTGACCTTGGCAAAGTAAATACAAAAAGCTCTGTCAAATGTTTGGTAGTAAAGGATGTTGTTTCCATGGATACCAAACTTAAATTAAAATGGATGAGTCACTTTTAAAATGGGAAAGGTCTGAACATGTAAGAAATATAGTGTACCTATTAAGTCTGGCTCATAGTCCAGCTGTTGAGCCTGATAGTTTTCTCTGTGGACATTATATGTAGCTGGAAGTACAGAAGTCATAGCAGCATGTACTTATAAATTCTAATAAACACAGAATATAAAGCGTCAGTGTGTTTGGCTAGTGTCGTTAAGATGCCAGGAGTCATTATTTTAATTGCAAAAACAGAGCGGGTGATTCAGCAAAATGGTTTATGTTTCTATGACTCCCCACAGCAATGTAATGAAAAACACAATTGCTTATAATAATTGGCACCAGGAAGCAAATGTTGGGAAACTAGAATAAATCAATGGTAATGTCCTATATTATGCAAAATTGACTCTACACTTTGTAACTTTTTGGTTGGGGGGTCCATCACCTGCTGGTTTCTATGGAGATGTCATCGCTCTGCTTGGAATGTATATATCCATAGTAGGGATGCAAATTATCATTAATCTATAGTTGACTGACTTTATCGATCAACTTACTATTAACTGATAAGCGGCGTTTTTCACCTGAATTTTAGTGTTTCAATAGGGTCTTTAAGAATATAAGCTATAGTATACATAACACTGAGTCAAAAATATATCATAGTATTATTATATTGTATATTCCTCAATTAATTTGTTCCTTAGTAAAAAGCAGACAAAAGGAGACAAAACACAGTAATCCCTCGCTCTATCGCGGTTCACTGTTCGCGGCCTCGCTGTTTCATGGATTTTTTTTTTTATAGTGTAACATTGTGTTCTGCATCCTGATTGGCTAAGAGACTAGACCAGGAATAAACATGGACTAAACCAGGTCTAGACCAGGTCTAAACCAGGTCTAAACCTGGATTGGACCTGGACTAAACCAGGACTGGACCAGGTCTAGACCTGGACTAAACCAGGACTGGACCAGGTCTAGACCTGGACTAAACCGGGATTAAACCACCACGTGCCGCTCATTGCTGGTTTCGTGCGGCTGGTTTGTGGCTTGGGCTGAGAGTACACAGTCCGGGCGCCGTGGATCGATTTCGTGCTCGCAGCCCAGGTGTACACGCGGCCTCGCGCCGGTGGTGCACGTGTCGCGCACTTCTCCAAGGGGTTGGTGCATATCGCATCCCGGGACATGGCAGTGCCGCTGAATGAGCGCGGCGCGCCCTGCCCAGGACTAGACCAGGTCTAAACCAGAATTGCGGCTCTTTGCCTTGTTTCGTGACCGCAGCATGTAAGTTACATGCTTTTATAATTTCTAAAATATATGGTTCTAGGTCCAGTTCTACTGTGAGTTGTACGGCAACATCCAGAGAGGAAAGGATTACATGTGGGTTCGCATCTCGTGTTCACATTCCAGAGTAGCGCCCTCTAGCGATTAGTTACAATTAATGCATTTTGTTTGGCCAACGTCTTGATCGACAATTAATTGTAAGTCGATTAATTGTTGACATCCCTAATCCATAGTATAGATTAAACCTATCTATCACGAAGGAAATAAACAAACACAAACAAACAAACAATATTTATAAGGCGCTTTTCATACAAAATTGTAACACAAAGCGCCTAATAAGAGGTTATAGCACTACAATACATTATAGTTCAGATGTGTGGAGAGTCACCCCTATTCACAGAAGAAATTATTGTATTTTTGAGCAACAGAAACACCCGTAATGAATAAATGAATGGATATATTCAATGTCACACCATGGAAAATTCCAGGCAAAGCAATACCATCTCCATGGAGACAAGTAGGTAGCGGACACTCCTTTAACTGTACTTTTATATTGGTACGAATTGGAGTATTGCTTTCACTTGCACTTTGGGTCTGTCTGACTCCAAACAGCTATGTAATGAACCACATTAGTCGCATGCTAATTTGGGAGACAGTGGCTTTTGGCAAACAATGTGATGAACGAGCATCTTGTGAGTCCGCGAGCTTAGGTCTGCCCGCTCCTGATAACGGCGCCAAATACTTCCTCCTCCCGAATCTGCATCCGGCGTTGCATCTTTCAGGGCCGAGCTAGCAAGAAGAGAGCCCCGCTACAAACGCTAATGCTAGCGCTACTGACACCTGTAATGGATCGCTTAACCATGCTCATTTCGCAGGCTAATTGGCTAATTGAACTGGGTAAGGAAAAGTAGACGCCAGTGTGGAAATAATAACACAAAGGGAAGGGTGGGGTGTCAGAGGGGCTCACTGATAAATGGCTGAATAATTGCATGTTAAATACGTTTTAATTGGTCTGAACTCTTGATGAACCTTGGCTTCCCCGGAGGATGGTGATGCACATTTGATGAGAAGCCAGCACACGGTTCACATGAGGCCAAGCTACAAACTGCAAAGCTATTTTTTATTAAGACAATGAATTCTAAAGTTTTACAAAGATACTGGGGTTTATTGCTTGATGACTTGGTTGGCTGGGAAGAAAAATAAAATATGGATTTGGACTCAGTAACAGGTCAAAGAAGATACTATTTTCAGTTTGTATATGTGGCATGCATAACTACCTCTGTTAATCTAAGTTTGAGAGCAACATAATATAAACGTTGTTTTAAATTAGCAAATTGTAATTCAAAGCACTTTGAATCAAGAAAACACTCCCAGACTCATTCACACAGTCAGTCAGACATTGGGGACAAGGTGGGTTAAGTGTCTTGCCAAAGGACACAGTAACTGTATGCACCCACGGGATTAAACTCGGGATGTCAACAATTAATCGACTTACAATTAATTGTCGATCAAGACGTTGGCCGAACAAAATGCATTAATTGTAACTAATTGCTAGAGGGCGCTACTCTGGAATGTGAACACGAGATGCGAACCCACTCGCGAGAAAGACCATAGCGTTACATCATGTAACCCTTTCCTCTCTGGATGTTGCCGTACAACTCACAGTAGAGCTGGACCTAGAACCAGATATTTTTGAAATTATAAAAGCATGTAAGATACATGCTTTTATAATTTCAAAAATATATTTCTTGATTGTTCTGGTTTGAGGCCCTGTAATGTTTTATGCTGTGTCCAGGGGCCCTGTGAAATGTATATTTTGTACTGTAACTCTTCACAGATTAAGGGAGAGAAATATTGTTGATCCCTTAGTTCAAAATAAATGTTGAGAATGTCCTAAAAATAGCCTGGATTCACTGGTTTCATCATAATATGTAGACTAAATAACATTCTGTTATTTAATTTCTTCTGTTCCTTTTAATTTCAAGATTTCCATGCTGCAAGTGCAACAACTGAGCCAGTCCTCAGTTTATTTTCAATAAAGAATGTATTTTGTTATTCAGCATCAATACATTTGTCTGCTTTTTACTAAGGAATAATTAATTGAGGAATATACAATATAATAATACTATGATATATATTTGACTCAGTGTTATGTATACTATAGCTTATATTCTTAAAGACCCTATTGAAACACTCAAATTCAGGTGAAAAACACCGCTTATCAGTTAATCGTAAGTCGATCGATAAGATCAATCAACTATAGATTAATGAATTAATCGATAATTTGCATCTCTAGATTAATGCTTTACCAGCTTTGGTCATGCCAGGAGCGGGATTTGAAACACCAACGTATGATTCAGTGAATGGAGACTGCTACTGTGATTGTGGTTGAGAAATTTATGTCTCAGATTTTGTCCATTCTATCATGACCTTAAATTAACTTGACTTTTACAGTTTATGTTTTGTTAATCCACTTACTATAGTATCCTGATAATCAACATTGCATATAAATTGGTTTTATCTATAGATATAGGTATGGGCTATGATATATCGGTATCAGTATCGACTAGGGATGCAAATTATCGATTAATTCATTAATCTATAGTTGATTGATCTTATCGATCGACTTACGATTAACTGATAATCGGTGTTTTTCACCTGAATTTTAGTGTTTCAATAGGGTCTTTAAGAATATAAGCTATAGTAACATAACACTGAGTCAAAAATATATCATAGTATTATTATAGTGTATATTCCTCAATTAATTATTCCTTAGTAAAAAGCAGACAAATGTATTGATGCTGAATAATAAAATACATTCTTTATTGAAAATAAATTGAGGACTGGCTCAGTTGTTGCACTTGCAGCATGGAAATCTTGAAATGAAAAGGAACAGAAGAACTTAAATAACAGAATGTTATTTAGTCTACATATTATGATGTAAAAAAGCATGTAAGTGACATGCTTTTATAATTTCAAAAATATATGGTTCTAGGTCCAGCTCTACTGTGAGTTGTACGGCAACATCCAGAGAGGAAAGGGTTACATGATGTAACGCTATGGTCTTTCTCGCGAGTGGGTTTGCATCTCGTGTTCACGTTCCAGAGTAGCGCCCTCTAGCGATTAGTTACAATTAATGCATTTTGTTCGGCCAACGTCTTGATCGACAATTAATTGTAAGTCGATTAATTGTTGACATCCCTAGTATCGACCAATATCAATTCTTGATATATGGCTGTATTTTTACACAAACATGTAACAAATTATTTTATATCCCACTAAAATACATTTTGTTATTATTTTTACAAAAGTGAAAAGTAAATTTGTGGTGGTTACTTTAACTTAAGATAAAATTAATGGCTTCGCTATGGATTATAAATGTGGAATATCGTTATTGAGAAATATTGACAAATATTGGTATCAGCTTCGGCTCAAAAAAAAAAAAAAAATTAAAAATCCATATCGGCCCATCCCTAATAGATATCAGTTTCCAATACAGCAAGATAGGATCAAACTATAAGTCAAGCAGCAGATCAATATTTTTTTACTGGCCTCCTTCACAGCAGTTTAATTCCATCCTAGAACTACCATAGAATAAGAATAGCATAAGATGGTTCACTTCAGTTCACTTTTACTGCTTTCTCACCTCCCTGCACCACCATTCTTCACTTTTCATTGCTACCGACACCGACTCTTCCCGACACTTTCCCAGAATACTGTAGTGCAGTCTGCCTCCTCTCCTGTACACGGGGCCCTATCCCATCTGCGGTGTGGGAGGAAGAGATCACCTGCCTCACACCTGCCTTATCAGTGGCAGGGGCGAGTTGGTGGTAAAGGAGATGGTGCACCTGCCTCCGAGTCTCTGCGAGCTGGCAGGAGGAGGCCATTATCGGCGGCACTCCTCGGCTCCTCTCTGGCACTATCAACACGCCACCAGCTCCTTCTTTATGTGTGCCCGGACAGCACGCACCAGACTGGAGAATGTGGCAGAGGTTTTATTCTTTTCTTTCTTTTTTTGTACATATTGTGTAGAGAGGCGACCAGCAAAGAGCCAAGCTAAACAGGCAACCATGTAAAGGATCAAAATTGGATTAGACCTAAAAGCATTTAAGAGTCAACAGGAAAACTAACTAAGATGGTAAAAACCTCCTTCTATGCTAGGCCCTGTGTGAAAAGACTGGCATACAGCCAAAAGTGGAGCTCATAGTTCAGGGGTAAATCCTTTTCCTTGAAAATTGTATTGAATTTGAATTAGACTTACATTACATTTAAACATTTTAAAATTTTGATGTTTGTTTTTAAAGGTCCCATGGCATGAAATTTTCACTTTCTGAGGTTTTTGAACGTTAATGTGAGCTCACCTACCCTGTTTAGGGCCCCCCCCCCCATGGTTAAAAGTTGCGAAATGTCTAAACTGAGCATTTGGAATCCTTTTCTGCGTTAGAAAAAATCGGAGCTCAAACGGGCGATTTTGAACAAGACGTCAGATCGAAAAAAGAAATGCAAATGCAGTTCCACCCCCGTCTGTCTGTACTCAGCGTCTCTGTAAATCACGCCCAGAGAGTTTGGACTGCGGAGGAGCTACGCAATGCGAAATATGTTTTTTTATTTGCCTGGAGGAACTTGCAAGTGTTTCTAGGCTCGGAAGTCCTTTATCTGAGCCTGTGGATATCTGAAACAGCAGTGGTTTAATTTTATTTTCTGTGGAAATGTGTTTATTTTTCAATGGAAGGCTTCTCATCTCTCCCCCAGTGCAAAAACACGGAAGTGGGTCACAGAGCGGAGCGGAGAGCTTGGCCACGCCCCCACCCCCTACTATAGGCCACCTCTGTCCTCCTCATTTGCATTCAAGCAACAACGCCCATAATGGAGTGTTCCAGAGTGACATTTATGACTCTTTCTCATCTTATCTCTCTTTCTCATGCACTGAGTGTTGATTTTGAAGAAGGATTCATTTACAGTATTAGGGAACCATTAAGGAGCCATATAAAAGCATCAAGAAGTACCATGTCATGGGATCTTTAATGCTGTCAGGCATCTTGCACCTTCTTACCTGTGTGAGCTTTTGACCCCTCACCAACCCAGCAGAGCTCTACGGTCTGTGGGGCAACATCTGCTGGAGGTCCCCCGGTCCTGGGGCAAACAGTGGGGTGATCGTTCTTTTGCAGTGGCCGGTCCAAAACTCTGGAACTCTTTGCCCCCTGAGTTACGCTCCATCACTGACCTGCCTCTGTTCAAAGCCAAACTTAAAACCTATTTATTTAGAATGGCTTTTAACACTTAGTGGCCCTGTGACACTTTCTTTATTTTAATGGTTTATCTTAATTGGTATTTAAATGGTATTTTAATGTGCTTTGTTGTCCTTTTTGTATGATATTTATTGTTTTTTTAATGTTGTACAGCACTTTGGTCGGCTTTGGCTGTTGGAAGGTGCTATAGAAATAAAGTTTGATTGATTGATTGAAATAGAATTTGAACTTCGACCTGGACTTGAACTGAATTTAAATAGAATTTGAACTTAACTTGAATTAGATTTGAATAAATTTTGAGTAGAATTTGAACTGAATATGAACTGGATTTGAATCTGAAACCAAATTCGAATGTTTAATTTGATTTTTTTCCCTTCTCTCCTTTATTTTACAGCCATTAAAATAATCACGCACACTAAAACCACCCAGCTGACAAATGTTGTAACACTTAAAATCAATGGACTAAAGCTTCCTACATGCAATTTTACTCACAACCAATTTGCACCATCATTTGCGAGCACTTTTAACTTACGTCGTGCGCTTCATTATCATGGGAGAAGTTGCTGACCAGGACATGTTGAGCTTTAACAAGAGGTCGTCACAGGGCAACTGCATTAGTGTTTGATAGCTGGACCACAGAGCAATCTCCCCATGGGCCAATGTTCCATACTCCATCTATTAATCCTTTTAAAATGCTATGTGACTCACAATTATTCCAAGAGAACATCAAATTGCCTTAAAAGGATTGGTACTCGTGCAAGGTAATGGTGGTGGAAATTATAACGAAAAACAATGTAACAAATGATGAACCAGGCCAACCCCCCTTAAGCCTGTATATGCACATAATTTCCTGCATTTCGAAATCAGGTTTATTCTCCTGGTGTGAAATTAAGCTATATTAATGCTATCATAAGCTGCCATGCCATCCCCAAAGACCAAGAATGTTTTGTCCTAAGGCTACAACATAATTAGAAAAGCAACATAAGCACAAAACTAGCCGTTTTCCACCCTGAAAACACCTACATGGTGTATTGGTCCAAAGAACATGTCCAAAATTATGCTTTTTTCAGAAGGAACTGAACCGTGGCAACACAAAGCAGCTAAAAACATGATGTGGAGTCTATTGAGATGTCAAACAATGTATGGCTCAACAAATATCATTTACTCCTACACTAGAAGAACTTTGTTTTGGGTCTTTCCTTGTCTGAGCACTATTGTGAGATAGGGTCAATGCCTTGGTAGATATACACTGCCTGACAAAAGTATTAGGACGATTGTGTATTTCTGAACTTTCATAATGATAACACGACGTATTGGTAATGGCAACAAATATTAGTTAAATAGCTTTTTCATCAAAATAACCACCTTTGGGCTTAATCGCAGCTTTACAAATTCGAGGCGTTGTGTCCAACAATTTTTCAAGATATCCATCCTCTATAGTTTTCCACTCATCCTGAAGACATTTCCACAGGTGTTTAACGTTAGTCGGATTCCTGGAGCGCACTTTAATATCCAAATAATCCCACTCTTTTTCGATGGGTGACAGGTCAGGAGACTGGGGCGGCAGTGTCATAACCTGCAGTCGATGACGCTGTTCACACGTCTCCAAATGACCCTTACACAGTTTGGATGAGTGCTTTGGGTCATTATCTTGTTGGAACCAGAGGTTTCGTCCAAAGTTCAGAAATACACACTCGTCCTAATACTTTTGTCAGGCAGTGTATATGAGTGCTTCAGCCCTTCCTCCTCAAAGACTGTGGAAATGGAATCTCCTAACACTAGCTTGAACATAGCTAAAGATACAAAATCTATTGATATTATGCAGTGACATCTAGTGGTGTTCAGCATGTATATTTAAGGTGGAATGTTCATCATTTAACATGGTAACACGATAAACACATTAGCAAACACCGCCAAGACGTTTTAAGATTAAGTCTCAAATCTCGAGAAAAAATACAAAATGAAAACAACACAAAACAACACATTTTCAGGAGCCTGGTGTCAAACAGCTGCTAACTAGCTAACTACTGCTAACTAGCTTGTGACCGTAATTTGATGACCAGGGCTCTCAAGTTTTGAAGTTTGGTTTGATATCCACCTATCCACCTAGCGACCCATTGACCCTTCAACCCAGCCTCTTTAAAAAAGTTCAATTATATCATACATTGTTTATTTATTCTGTGCCAAATAATAATAACCACAGTAGGCAGATCGCTAGTTGGTTACCTAAAATAACGCTAGCTTGAAATGGACGGGTGTAAATGTTGGTCTAAACAGCAAAACTACAAAGCAACTAATGAGAGTTATATAAATGAAGTTATTAGTGAAGTGGTTCTCAGTCCTGAGTTGGATGTTCGTTTGTTTTATTATTCACTGTTTTGTCATCATTCGTTCGTCTCACTCGTGTTCAGTCGCCGTCCTTCAATTATCACTGACAGTGCAGTGCGCGCTTAGCTGAAACTAGACTCTACGGTCTGCCCGACAACAGAACAATCTAGTTTCTGATTGGCTGAAAAGGGCGTGGTGCCTGGATAACTCTTCTGAGGCACACAGACCGATGTTCTGGGCACAGAAGCGCTGTGACCAGTGGCTAGAGTTTCATTGAGGCCCTGTCTGTACGACAAAGTTTTTTGGTGGAAACGGGGAAGTTTGTGTTCGTTTGGGCCTGTCGTCCACACGGCGCCGGCGTTTTTGGGGGGTGTAAACGGTGTTTTTTAAAAACAGGTTCCAGAGTGGAGAAGTCGGAGAACGCCGGGGGTCGCGTTGTCGTGTGGGCGGCAAAAAACGCGACTTTTGGGAAAATGATGACGTCGCGATGCCGTAATCATCACGTGATCTGTGACCAGAAGGTAACCCTGCGCACAGTACACCCGACACACGAGTGTTTGCCAATTCAAAGCTAAACACGTATTTTAAAACTGGAAAAATCCCGTCAATGAAAAGGCAGATAGTGTACAATGAGGAGAAATAGATAAATAAAAATAAATAAATAAAGAGAAATAAAGAGAAATAAATAAAGAAATAGAGCAACCATTTCTTGTCTTTTTTATTGAATGAAAATTTACCTTTTACAAACAGGCACATGCAGTATCACACACAAAAATATATGAAAGCATTTCTGTTTTCTTTACACAAATTCACACAACTATATAGCTGCCCGTTGGTGATGGTCCCCGGTTGTATATTCTCGCAGAAAAGCCAACATAATGTCCGAGTATGTTTAACATTCCTGTATTAAGATCCAAACAAGCATTTTGCGTAAATAACACAAGCAAGTTTAACGAGAGTTGTACTTGTTAATGTCTATCTAATAAAACGATAGCAAGTAATACTAACTATCGATTTATAGGCAAAAACTCACACAGCTCACGCAGCGCAAATCTTCGTTCTGTGGCGTCTGTCTATGTTAGGGACGGTCAGCATTTTCACATTACCGGAGTGAGTCCCTGCTACATTGGTGGAGCAGGGGGACAAAATAAATTTGCGTTTGTTGACGGTCCCTAAAGTACACGTGTTTGCTTGTTTACGAAAGAGAAAGGACTTTATGCGCATGTGCTCTTTGTAGTCTTGCGTTTCCGGCAGCTCTGGCTCTTTCCGGTTTACAGCGCCACTTATCGGTGTGACACATGTACTACATCGTTTTCACTCAGCACTCCGCACTCATCTTGACGCGAATATTTTCTGATCCAAAACGGGTGTGGACGAGACTTTTTTTCTCCCCGCATAAAAAAAAACAGGAACGTTGTCGTGCAGACAGGGCCTGAATTGCTTAACAAAATTTCAGCGTGAGAAATACCATGTGTGGCGTGTGAGCGTGTAAACTCGCTGAAATGCGTGTGTCACACTCTCAAAGCGTGAGACTTTAGAGCTGTCTTGATGACTTATTTAACAGCACAAATCAGCTCATCTGTTGTAGTTCATTCCTTCATGGACAGATTGTGTTACGTCTAACTTAAGTAACAGCTTCAGACAGAGCAATGCCGACAGTTAGCATCGCACCCCCAGGTAATGTTGGTGGCATCAGCTCCAAAATATCAATAGGATAACATATAAGCTAGGTCTATAGAATGCCAAAGGGCTCTGTGTGCTGTATGCTCTAGCTGTCACGGTCACTGATCACTTGTCATATTAAGACTTAAAGCTAAGCATATATGGATAAAAGCGTTTGTATTGTGGTTACACTTGGCTGTGTTTAAATACGGGACGCCACCCAAATTACATTTTGAGACGCGCAGAATAAAGCAGAGTTTATGTTTTTCATTATGTAGTCGCTGAGCCGTGGTCAGTCATGTTGAAAAGCCAGGCGGCGCTTGGCTGATCCACAGAGGGGATAACAGCTGTATTGAAAATGCACATTCAAATTCACTGTAGCGAGCTGAGTACTACACTTACACTGTACTCATTTAAATCTGAATGTTGGAACTAATATGACAAACCAGAGGTGGAAAGTATATACTCACGTTACTGCATTTGAGTAGATTTTTGTGCTTGTAATTGAATATAATGCTGGCCATGTACTTCAAATCATTAAAAGGTGCATTGTGTAACTTTTTAGTTTTTCATGTTATTGGTTTATCTGGAATGTTTCACCGTATGGCATTAAACCTTTCTAAACCTTCATTTTGAGGTATTTTGGAGCAATACAATCACCTGTAATAAATGTATGTAGATCTGTTTGTCATATTGTGGAACATTTGAAGTAATGACATAAAAACAAGATTGTGATGGACACCTGACTGAAAAGTTACATAGCACACCTATACAATGTGCATGATGAAATGGTTAAGACAATTCTCTAATTTTGATTCAGTTCGGTGGGATAATAGATGTTGTAAATATTAATTATAGTTTTATACCAATCAAGAAGCAAAATTGCATAGTTTAAAATAGTTTCAGGGAAAATTCTATCCAAACATTTGAGGCCTAAAAAGTGGCTAAACAATGGGAAATTTTAAATTTACTGTGTCTTACTAAAATGAATAGTCAAACCTGTCACGGGCACTTTCACCATGCTAACATGCTACTTCATTCGTCATACTTAAAGGGACAGTGTGTAAGATTTGTACCCGTTAATTACTGAAATTGAAGATATCCATTCAAAAATACATTGTTTTCCAAGCCTTTTCACTTCCATCATGAAATTAAAGTATTCTTTTGGACTTAGATATAGTCACATAAAAGGGGGATCTTCCCCATGCAGAGGCAGCCATTTTGAATACGAGAGCCGCAGAAGGACATTTGGGCTCCGCCTTCGCCTTTGGCAAGGCTCATGGTTTTGGGTAAACAACACAAGCATGCTGCCGGATCACACGTCGTAATGGATCTAACATGTGTTTTGGACTAAATTGTTTTACTGGATTTTATTCGCTGGATCCTTACGGACAAATTGAGAGCAAGTTTATGGTGAAATACAGAGTTTGACCTGTGCAAAGTATTCTAAGGTAAGCTAACCTCGTTTTGTGCTTTTCCGTATAAAAGCCCCATGTGCTCGGGGAGTGATTGTTGTGCAGGGAAATGAATTGCATAGTCAAAAAGAGGAGACTGTAAGGTTCCATTTGATGTGTAGAGTGTCATGGTACATGATCAGGAATGTGTGTTTTCATGAGAAAATAAAAAAAATTTAAAAACCGGGACCGCGCTTTATTTATACAGTAGCGGCGCGCGGGTCCCTCGAGGTCTGCCATAGCTAAAACAGAAAGTGCAATAGCACCATCCACCTATGTGCCACAAATCCTACACACTGGGGCTTTAAAGGGATATGCCACCCCCAGGTCAAATTTGGGCATCTCCCCACAGTCCAGAGACTAAAATAAGTGGTGGAAAGCGTTTTCCTGCTCACCCAGCCATTGTCCGAGTCTGTCGCCACTGACCGCCGCGGTATCTGGTGCTCCTCCGCCTTAGACTGGAGTCTAACGTAGCCAGAGAAAGATTTCGGCCAAAAGGAATTAATTTGCTCGATGCGTTTCCCAATTACTTTGTGTGTAGTGCGCATTCATATCGAGTGCAAATAAATGTGCAAATCAACACGGAGAGCTTGCCTTGGTCATTTTGGGTGGGAACTATTTTCCAGTGCGTAAGAATACAGCCGTATCACGCAGCACGTTTTGCAACAGGGGAACTCCCTTCCCGGTGCGTAACAGGGATTCCCCTGGCAGCGTGCTGCGTGATACGGCTGTATTCTTACGCACTGGAAAATAGTTCCCACCCAAAATGACCAAGTCAAGCTCTCCGTGTTGATTTGCACATTTATTTGCACTCGATATGAATGCGCACTACACACAAAGTAATTGGGAAACGCATCGAGCAAATTAATTCCTTTTGGCCGAAATCTTTCTCTGGCGCCGTTAGACTCCAGTCTAAGGCGGAGGAGCTGCAGATACCGCTGCGGTCAGTGGCGACAGACTCGGACAATGGCTGGGTGAGCAGGAAAACGCTTTCCACCACTTATTTTAGTCTCTGGACTGTGGGGAGATGCCCAAATTTGACCTGGGGGTGGCATATCCCTTTAAAGTACTTTTTGCAGTTTGAGAGAAAAAATTACGCTATTAAACTCTCCATGCATATATACGTAGCTGAGTATACTCATTTGATTTTTGAATGCTAAAATTTGTGGAAAATTTTGGCGATGATTTCCTTATTCAAATTCAGAACAGTAGCAAATTAGCTAATTATACTAACTTTTGCAACATGCTAATTTCACTGCTTTGTTTTGCTAATAGCTAGCTATAATGGTACTCTTATCTGCTTTGGGATGGGTTTTGTGGTTGCATGGTTTTACTTTCTTGCATTATACTGATACATTCACTTTGCATATAGATTTCTCAGCAAAAAAACACTAGCATAACGGGCAGGCAAATCCTCAGTCGACTTGACCAGGGGGGAAAAAAAAGTTTGCAAACTGCTAGTCATCAAGATGCCATAATGCTAAACTTAATGCCACTTCCACTAGCGCTAATGACGTGACAAAACAACAACAGTTAACTTAATGTATGGTGAGACATTATTATATTTGACAAACAGGGAAGTTTTCGGTTCATTGCAGATCGGAGAGATTCTGTGGTGCTTTGGACAGTCGGTCTCCCTCATTAGACAAAAGGCGTTTAGTAACAAAAATAATTCTACCAACCACAGTCAATGGCAACAATAGTGGTAATCTGCTGAAGTCATTCTGGGTTGGAGTTTAGCACTAAAATATTAGTTAAGCAGGAGGGTGTTAGTAGAAAAGTACAATTTCTCAAGATACTGAGTACTACATACAGTGGTACTTCACCTTACGAAATTAATTAGTTCCAGAAGTGGTTTCGTAACGTGAATTTTTCGTAAGTTGAGTAGCTATTTCAATGGAAAAAGCCTGATTCGTTCCAAGGCCCCGATCCAAGTTTTTTTTAATAGTATAACTTTTTTTTTATAGTGTAACACTGTGTTCTGCATCCTGATTGGCTAAGAGACTGTAGACCCAGGACTAAACGTGGACTAAACCAGGTCTAAACAAGGTCTATACCTGGACTGGACCAGGACTAAACCTGGACTAAACCAGGACTGGACACCAGGATTAAAGCGCCATGTGCGGGTCTATTTCCTGGTTTCGTACTAGCTCTGCAGGTGTACCTCACGAGTCACGGCTGAGGCGAGCAGCGAGGAGTGGAGGGGATGTGCCTCCCCTCGGGACGGCACGCAGTCCGAGCGCATGAACGAACGCAGGCAAGAGCCGCGGTGGTTTAATCCTGGTTTTATCCTAGTTTAGACCTGGTTTAGACCTGGTCTAGAGGAGGCACGGTTTGAGCACGGGTCTCATGCTTGCAGCCCCGCGCCGGGTCATGCTGCGCTATCACACACGTGTCCGCCCTCCCCCTTCCCCCCACACTTCACTATTAATACATTTTGTTGAAAATCTATGAAAGTTTGAGTGTTTAAACAAGAGACAAATGTGAGAAAAGTTTAAATCCAGTCTGAGAAAAGCGTATAATGTGTGTGGCTGAGCGCGCATTATTTGAATTTTTGAGATTTCGCGTTTCGTAACTTGAATTTTCTTTCGTATCTAGAGACCAAAATTTAACGTGAAGGCGTTTCGTAACTTGGAATTTTCGTTTGTTGGGTCTTTCGTAAGGTGAGGTACCACTGTACTTACGTTCTTGGCTAACACAACTTCAATCCATGTACTTTTTATAGCAGTTAGAAAAGCTACTGGACTTTGAAAACTCTAAAGGAAAATTGTCAGACTATGGACCGGGTAATATTTGTGTCTGAAATAAAGAATAATTGTAGATTCCACCTTGTACAAAGCACTTCTAGACTGACATTTCCTCCTTACCTGACCTTAAAACTCCATTACGTGTGCTGTAAACACTGCTATAGGTCGTCGCATGTGCTCCCTGCTTGTGTATGCATGTCCCTCTCCGTCCTTGCTCTCCCCGTATGAAGCCATTTAAGGTGAGCAGAACAACCGAGCGCCTGCCTTGTCTCCGGGGGCCTCTTTTCAGAGCGTGCATGTAGCCGGTCTCTGTCACCGCCGCGTCGCTAAGGAAATAGAGCTGCCAGCCAAAGCATAGGGGAGATGGCGAGGAAGAAAAAAAGGCAAGATGATGGAGTAACCTGTGTGTGTCAGTCAGCTGTCAAAATACTGGTCCACAGATCACAAGGAGAGATATGGGGACTTTAAGAGATACTGTTTGACTAGAGTGATGAAGCAGTTTTACTTTAAAGGTGTCACTTTTTTAGTTTTTTTTAGGGTTTGCCGCCTGCTTGACTCCATGGAGATGTTATGCCTGAATTGTTCCACAATTCAGGCCCTAAAAACTAGTAGAGTAGATTCATACAAACATTATAAAACTAAAATGATGAGGCCCACTGTAGTAGTTACAGAGAGGGGTGACAATTTTTCAATGTTAATTCAACTGAACAAGAGTCGATGGAGCCAGCAGCGTCCCCATGCTAACTTCCTATTTGGAACGCAGCGGATATCAGGTTAGCTATGACCATTTATATATACAGTCTGTGGTCTGGTGGCCTCACCTGCTTGTCTCCATGGAGATAGGTAGCTTTAATGCTATACTGTGTTGACATAAACAACCTTTTTTTTATTGTCTGGTGGTGAATCGTTCGTCTTCATGAACATAGTTTAAGGTAGTTTTGCAATACTCTGGAACATTCCAGACAAAGCAACACACTAATACACTCAACCAGGAAGGTTACAAAGTGTACCATAAAGTAAAAAAGTAGGAAAAAATATAGCAAAAAACAAAACAAAGGTATAAAAGAGAGAACTATGAATATACCATAAACCGGATTTTCTCAAAGTATAAAGTAGAAAAACCTACCTCTACTCTGCAATGACAAACAACACAAAAGCCACTGTTGAAGTAAAAACCAAGGTTGTTTTTTTATGTTTTGTATATTTTTATTTATAGTACATGAAAGCCAAGGGTATGAGAGAAAGACAGCAATCAAGCCTAAATCTACACATCCTCTGCCCCCAATTAGCTTAGCCAGGAGATGATAAACAACATCAGACATGACCCACAGGGAGCCATGGCAACAAAGCAGGAAGAGAAAACTGATAGTTGGGTTGCCTGGGTGATAGGCATGTCATCTGGAACAACTGACAGTTTTTTCTCATCTCAGTCATCTCAGTCATCAGCCCCCCCACCCCCTCTGCCCCTCTGCCGACTAACCCCTCCTCTTCACACCTCCCAGGGCCAGTAGTCACATCCCCCTCCCCCTTCACACAGACCCAAACCAGCACCAGCCCCCCTCCACCCCCCACCACCACCCCCTGCAGTCCACCCCAGTCCCCCCCTCACTCCTCCCTCTCCATCACACCAGACGAGGTGAGGAGGGAGCTTAGGCAACTCAAGCAGAGGAAATCTGCAGGACCTGACGGTATCTGCCCCAGGCTGCTGAGAACATGTGCAGACCAGCTCTGTGAGGTTCTCTGCCACATCTTCAATCTGAGCCTCAGCCTGGAGAAGGTCCCAGTCCTGTGGAAGACCTCCTGTGTGGTCCCAGTTCCCAAAACAACAAACGCCAGGGAACCAGCCCACCACAGAGCAGTGGCCTTGACCTCCCACCTCATGAAGATCATGGACAGGGTGATCCTCAGTCACCTCCGCTCTGTGGTGAGCCCCACCCTGGACCCGCTGCAGTTTGCCTACAAGCCAAACATAGGAGTAGAGGACGCCATCATCTACTTGCTGCAGCGGGCGCTCACCCACCTAGAGACCACCGGGAGTGCTGTGAGGGTCATGTTCTTTGACTTCTCCAGCGCCTTCAACACCATCAGGCCGGCGCTGCTGCGGGGGAAGCTGGAGGACGCGGGAGTTGATGGACATCTCGCTGCCTGGACCATCGACTACCTCACTGACCGTCCACAGTACGTGTGGCTGCGCGGATGTGAGTCAGAGGTGGTAATCTGCAGCACTGGGGCCCCCCAGGGAACTGTCCTCTCACCCTCCCTCTTCACCATTTACACCTCGGACTTCACATACAACACGGACAGCTGCCATCTCCAGAAGTTCTCAGACGTGGGCTGTGTGTCTGAGGGGAACGAGCTGGAGTACTGCTCGGTCATCAGTGACTTTGTGGACTGGTGTGGGTGAAACTACCTGAGCCTTAACACCAGTAAGACAAAGGAGCTGCTGATCCACTTCAGGAGGAGACCACTACCTCACTCACCGGTGAACATCCAGGGGCAGGACATAGAGACTGTGGACAGTTTCAAGTACCTGGGTGTTCACCTCAACAATAAACTGGACTGGTCCCACAACACCGACGCCCTGTACAAGAAGGGCCAAAGTCGCCTCCACCTCCTGAGGAGACTGAGGTCCTTTGGAGTGTGCAGGCCTCTGCTCAAGACTTTTTATGACTCTGTGGTGGCCTCTGCTCTCCTCTACGCTGTCGTCTGCTGGGCCCCGAGCAGCACAGAGCGGGACAGGAAGAGACTTAATAAGCTGGTCAGGAGGGCCAGCTCTGTCCTGGGCTGTCCTCTGGACTCTGTAGAGGAGGTGGCTGAGAGGAGGGTGCTGGCCAAATTCACGTCCGTCATGGACGACACCTCTCACCCTCTGCACCGGACTGTAGAGGAGCTGAGCAGCTCCTTCAGCAGCCGACTGAGACACCCCCAGTGCAAGAAGGAGCGCTACCACAGATCCTTCATCTCCACCGCCATCAAACTGTACAACTCTACTGTATAGTCCAAATGTGCAATATCGTTTTTCAATACTCTCCTAGTTACTGTTTCTTCTTATTATTACTTGTATAACTCCACTGTATGGCCCTAACATGCAATATCGTTTTTCCAACTTGCAATATCGTTTTTCAATACTCTCCTAGTAAAAAAGTAAACTACTACTGTAAAAAGTCGACTATGTAACTTTTCTGGCGGAGGGCCTGCTATTTGCTTTCATGGAGATGTTATAACCTTGTCAGGGGTGTTCCACAGTATGGCATTAATTTTTCTCCATGGAGTCAAGCATGTAAAGTCACCAGGTCTATTTACAGGTTAGATCTATGTAGAAGCAACCCTGCCCCACATGATTAATTATTATACATGTTCTTCAAGGTATTTGTGAGTAATAAAAACATCTCTACCCGATTTCTTTTTGTGTATTTGAGCAAAGTCAGTTGTGTACTGTATTGCTAGTTGTTTTCAACGTTTCTGTGCAATAGAAACATCTGTACACAATTTCTTTTTATGTATTTGAATAAAATGTGTCTCATCCCCTTTGCATTATAGCTTATAAACTCATTGCAGTGAAAAATGTTGATGCTCTGAATGCATAAGATAAATGATGAATAACTTTGGACTTCTGCGAACGGTTTAAAAAGACGAATTCTGTTTTTTCACATTTTAATGCTGTAAAAATCAGGTACAACACCTTTAAATCAATGTTTTATACCAAAATATGGAACATTCCAGGCAAAGCAATGACATCTCCATGGTAACAAGTTCATGGCAGACCCTCCACCAGAAAAGTTACATACACCTTCAATAAGTAGATTTTATGTAACCACAAAAGGATAAGAAATATCTTGTTAAAAGCTTCTTCCACCCTCCATGCTAGCATCTGTTTTATTCTGGCAGTGTTATTTTTAATTTCCTTGTCTCCGCAGGAGGACTTTCCGGTCTGCTCTTTGATTCACTTTTTCTCACTGAATTTGATAAGTTCACAGCCCAAATATGCAAGAATCTACTTTTAATTAACTGGGGGATTTCTTTCAAGATTCTAATGCTACCACCTTTTTGCAAAACCAACATTCGAAATTACTGCTCCCCAAATTCCCACAAAATCATGATATATCTTTGGTTAAAGGTCCCATGGCATGAAATTTTCACTTTCTGAGGTTTTTGAACGTTAATGTGAGCTCCCCTACCCTGTTTAGGGCCCCCCCATGGCTAAAAGTTGCGAAATGTCTAAACTGAGCATTTGCGGTCCTTTTCTGCGTTACACAAAACCAGTGTTGAAACGGGCGAGTTCGGACAAGGCACCTTTTTGACGTCAGATCGGCAAATGCAGCTCCAGCCCCTCCCTCTGTCTCCGCTCAGCGTCCCTGTATATCCCGCCCATAGAGTTTGGACTGTGAATGCGCTACAATGCAAAATGCGTTTTTTTATTTGCCTGGAGGCACCTGCGAGTGTTTCTAGGCTCGCAGGTCCCTTACCCGACCCTCTGGACCTCTGAAATACCAGTGGTTTAATTTTATTTTCTGTGTAAATATGCTTTTTTTCATTGCAAAGTCTCCCATTTGTCTCTCACGGAAGAGTAGACACAGCGGAGCCAAGCTGCGCTAAGCTGCGGGGGAAACCCGCCCCCCCGCTCCTCAGCCAATCTCTCTGTCCTTCTCATTTGCAGTGAAGAAGCAACACCCACAATAAAGAATTTTAGACACATATCTAGCCTCATGAAGACTGTCAGAGTCATATCTCATGCAGTGAGTGTTGATTTTGAAGAAGGATTCATTTACAGTATTAGGGAACCATAAAGGAGCCATATAAAAGCATCAAGAAGTACCATGTCATGGGACCTTTAAAATCATATATTAAAGGAGAATTAACGTTTTTTTTTTACAATCTGAGCCTTATTTCGGTAATAAAACAAGTTGTTTTACTCACCCATAGCACTTTGGTGTCATATGGAGCACTTCCAGAGATGTTTTAGATTAGCGATATCTGTAACGTGAGTTCTCGGGGCATACAATATATGCCCCAAGCATATAATATATGCCCCGAGCGGTCTCCAAATAACACAAACTTTAGCACTTTTCAAATCATAGAAGCTCGATGTCTTAGTCTACACTTTCATTTGAGTCAAAAGTGGCCTGTAATCTGAGATTTATCCATAATTTACATCTTTGCGTTTCATGTTTGCGTCCCAGGAGCTGAGAGCGAAATAAACTGTGACTCCGCACATGTGCACTGACCTCCTCATCTACTCGAAACTATGGCTAAATCTCGGATTACAGGCCACTTTTGACTCAAACGAAAGTGTAGACTAAGACATCGAGCTTCTAAGACCGCAAACATGTGCCCCGAGAACTCACATTACGGAGATCGCAAATCTAAAACATCTCTGGAAGTGCTCCATATGACACCAAAGTGCTATGGGTGAGTAAAACAACTTGTTTTATTACCGAAATAAGGCTCAGATTGTATAAACGTTAATTCTCCTTTAAAGGGCCCGTATTGCGCTATTTTCTGATCCATGTTACAGTGTTGTTTCCTTATCAGAAACATAACCAGAGTTGTGTTTTGTTTCTTTCACACATGTTTCACACATAAACCCTTCATATTTAGGCTGAGTTCTTCTCTCAAAAAGGAAAAAGTCCCTTCTAGCTTGTGATGTCATGTGGTAATACAGAACGTGCTCCACTGTGTTTTTAAAAACCATATGCCTTCACTAGAATCATTTGGATCTTTTCTACACTGGAATTGCCCATCTCTACTAAACAAAAGGTAAGAGGTAACTGCTATCTTGAAAACTACCTCTTAGTGTGTATTCACATTTGGTCCCTTTCAGCGTTTAAAGCGAACTCAGATCGCTAACTGAGCATTATAGGTTTATACAGTATGTGAACACTCTAAGCGCACTCAGACCCCTTTAAAACTAACCGAACTTAGACCATCTCGGGAGGTGGTCTCAGTACGGTTCGCTAAAAGGTCCGCGGTACTGTTCGCCTAACCTGCGCAGTGTGTACACATAACGCTCCGGGTTCACTTTGCCTTTTGTGCAGTTTTATTACCTTCTAAGCTTCCCGTCGACAGCGACACGGGGAGGTAGTGACGAAAAATAACAATACAGGACTCTTTCGAGGCCCTGTAATTGGAATGAGTACACTTTAAATCCTTTAAAGAGGATCCATTGGAGGGCAAGTCTGGTGCCAGCAGCCGCGGTAATTCCAGCTCCAATAGCGTATATTAAAGTTGCTGCAGTTAAAAAGCTCGTAGTTGGATCTCGGGTCCGAGCTGACGGTCCGCCACGAGGCGGGCCCCCGTCTGTCCCAGCTCCTGGCTCTTGGCGCCCCCTCGATGCTTTTGGCTGAGTGTCCCGCGGGGTCCGAAGCGTTTACTTTGAAAAAAATTAGAGTGTTCAAGGCAGGCACGGTTGCCTGAATACTGCAGCTAGGAATAATGGAATAGGACCCCGGTTCTATTTTGTGGGTTTTCTCTGAACTGGGGCCATGATTAAGAGGGATGGCCGTCACAGAGAATGCCAAGGAGTGAAGGTCTCAGAGCTCTAGAGAAGCTACAGTGTGAACAGAAAGAGGACTGAGGCTCCATCAGAGCTTAAGTGGACCAGAAAGAGAACTCGGTCCTCTTTCACAATGTGAACACAAACAGAACTGAGTTTGTGTTCTCTTGGTCCCCTTGTTGGTCCACTTTTAGGGGACTGAGTTCGGTTTGCTTAAAGGGGACTATATGTGAAAACACCCTTAATGACATCACAAGGTGGAACACAGCATTTTGAGCTTTGGAAATGTGGAAATGTAATAATAAATGATTACTTAAACCTGTGTGACTGAAACAAAACACAACTCCAACTATGTCTTAAAAGGGGTAACAGCATTATAACATGGCGGTGCATTGAGCAACTTTTATTGTGGAGGTTCCGTCAAATGCTTTTCCCCATGGAGATAATATCGCTTAGTCTGGAATGTTCCACAGTATGGTATTAAACCTTTCTATCTTCATGGAGACCAAACCAGTCCAAGTTACAGGTCAGATCTGTGCAGAAGCAACCCCACAAACAGTCAGAATGCGTGTTTTTGTAGGTATTTTTGAGCGATAAAACCTTATCTAATTGAATAAATGTAAGGTAGAACTGTTTAATGTCGCTCTGCGGAACATTCGGAGCAGAGCAATGACATCCACAATATCCAAAATATCCAAAAAAACAAGCATGTGATGGACCCCTAACCAGAACTAGAACCTTTAAAAATAAGGGTTATTACACCAAATATTGATTTGTGAACTCTTCTTAAGTGTAAACATTAGGATTATGTTGTTTTCAAATGAATTTGATCTCGCTTCTTTGCATTGTTTGAGCTCTGAAAACATGGATCTTTTTTGTTATTTTGACCATTTGTCATTTTTTGAAAATAAATGCTAATATAAACGATAATATTTTTATTTGGAATTTGGGGGAAATGTTGGGAAATGGGAAATGTCAATAGTTTAAAGACTCAAACAAAAATGAAAAAATTACGAATGCCAATCAATTCAATCAATGCCAAATTATTCACTTTAATATGTAATTTGAACATGTATTGATTTAGGTGGTTTAACTAGGGGTGCATTGATTGGTTGTCTTGGTTTAGTCCTGGTTTAAAGGAAAATTAACGTTTTTTTACAATCTGAGCCTTCTTTCGGCAATAAAACAAGTAGTTTTACTCACCCATAGCAGTTTGGTGTCAATTGGAGCAGTATCACATTCCCGATCATGTACCATGACACTCTACACATCAAATGAAACCTTACAGTCTCCTCTGCGTGAGTGCTCGGGGCATTACTTTGCGGTGTCCAAATAACACAATCACTCCCCGAGCACATGGGGCTTTTATACGGAAAAGCACAAAACGAGGTTAGCTTACCTTAGTGGATTCCAAAACGGCCTGAAACCCGATATCCAGCTATAGTCATCAGAGAGGACAGTGCGCATGCGTGAACTCAGCTGTTTTGCAAACACCGCTAGTCCAAAAGAAGCTAACACCGCTCTGAACTTTACTTTTCTGTTGCGATATCGGGTTTCAGGCCGTTTTGGAATCTACTAAAAGTCTACCCTGACACAGCGATCTTCTGTGATTTGAAAAGTGCTAAAGTTTGTGTTATTTGGACACCGCAAATCAGTGCCCCGAGCACTCACGCTAACGGATACGGGATCATTAGTAGAACAGAACGGCTCAACATAAGTTCTGCGATACTGCTCCAATTGACACCAAACTGCTATGGGTGAGTAAAACTAATTGTTTTATTGTCGAAAGAAGGCTCAGATTGTAAAAAAAATGTTACTTTTCCTTTAAGCCTGGTTTAGTCCTTGTGCAGTTCAGTTCTAGTTCTGGTCCAGGTTTAGGTAATCCCCAGTGTTTGCTTTGGGTCTATCTGTATCTTGTCGTGATGTTCTTAGAGATCTTTCACAATAATGTATAGTTGAGTCCTGGTTTAGTCCTGGTTTAGACCTGTTTTTTTCTTGGTTTAGACCTGGGTTAGACTTGGTTTTGACCTGGTTTTGTCCTGAAATGCTGTCAGTAGTTCATAGACTCAAACAAAAATGTTCCTTTTGCCCAAACACATACCTATAAGTAGTACAATTTCGCAGTGGTCTGTTATTTTTTTCCAGAACTGTATGTTAAGACCAGCATGTTACAAATTGCCTTTCAGTTTTGCATGTAGAAATAGTGCAGTGCATTTCAAACATTTCTGGAGTTACGTAAAGAACATTTGATCTTCTCAAATGCGGAAGCCAAACAAGTTTAAGAAGTTTTCAGGGAGCGGGAGGAAGGAGGAAGGATGGAGGTAGAAAGGAAATGTGGTTTGGTAGCCAATATTGCGAGCATGTGGCATTTTCTTCAGTCTTATTTGAAAATGGGATTGGCTGGAGCCTTAGGGGGTTCCACACTTTTGGTTTGAATCCTTAAAACGCAGATAGGAGAAATGGTTTGGGCAAAATGGAGGAGCTAAAACGTGACTAGGAAAATGCCAGAATCTACTTGCATATTTATAAGAAATTCGACAACAATTTAACAAGCTCCTGTGTGTGTTTTTCTTTACACTGAAAGTTTACTTGTGCCATCTAAAGTAGTACAATGCAAGATACTGACGCAAATCGATTCATATCCAGCACAGTATATCCCCTGCCTACAGTATATCTTACCTATAGGGGTCTATATTTGCTATTTTCTAACTACATTTTGTGTTGGCATTCTATTCGATAGCTAGCTTCAGTGCACTGTGCTTCTCCATGAATGTTTTTTAACTAGTAGGGAAAAACAACAGATTTTAAGTTTGAGTTTGCTGAAGTAGTTACTCCCAGTGTCTCTAATCAACACTTAGCCACAAAACACAAAAAGTAGACTTTAAAGGTCCCATGACATGATACTTCTTGATGCTTTTATATGGCTCCTTAATGGTTCCCTAATACTGTAAATGGATCCTTCTTCAAAATCAACACTCAGTGCATGAGAAAGAGAGATAAGATGAGAAAGAGTCATAAATGTCACTCTGGAACACTCCATTATGGGCGTTGTTGCTTGAATGCAAATGAGGAGGAGAGAGCTGGCCTATAGTAGGGGGTGGGGGCGTGGCCAAGCTCTCCGCTCGCTCCTCTTTAGCGGTGCGATCTGCGCCGGCCCCACTTCCATGTTTTTGCACGGGGGGAGAGATGAGAAGCCTTCCATTGAAAAATAAACACATTTCCACAGAAAATAAAATCAAACCACTGCTGTTTCAGAGGTTCGGAGGCTCGGATAAAGGACATCCGAGCCTGGAAACACTCTCACGTGCCACCAGGCAAATAATAAAACGCATCTCGCATTGCGTAGCTCGTTTGCGGTCCAAACTCTCTAGCCGTGAATTACAGAGACGTGGGTAGACATCCAGACGGGCGGTGGAACTGCATTTGCATTTTTTCTTGAATGTGACGTCAGAAACTTCCCTTGTTCAGAATCGTCTGTTTGGGCTGTCTTTTTTTCAAATGCAGGAAAGGATCGCAAATGCTCAGTTTACACATATCGCAACTTTTAGCCATGGGGGTGGCCCTAAACAGGGTAAGGGAGCTCACATTAACGTTCAAAAACCTCAGAAAGTGAAGATTTCATGCCATGGGACCTTTAAACTTGGCCTGATCACGTCACCTGCTTTTTTCAGCGGTGATAGATCCATTTAATGCCATACTGTTGAACATTCCAAGCAAAGCAATAACATCTCCATGGAGACAAGTAGATAGCGGACCTTCCAGTAGAAAAATAGCGCAGCTTTAAAATGTCAAAATGTAGACTGAATATCAAGCAATCTTTTAAATTTAGCTATGAAAGATCACATTTCTTTTGACGGGTTACAGGTTAAATATGGTTCTATTGGGACATGACGCTACCCTAAGCGCTAGTGCTAATAAATTAAGCCATAACCACAGCAGCAGCAGGCTAGCGTATGCTGATTGTACCATTGCCGTTTTCCCAATGCTAATGTGATGAAATGTTAGCTTGCTACTGTCACAGAAGCCACGGATCGCCAGAGGGAAGGGCCAGATCTACTGCAGAGAGCCGCGCTAGCAAGAAACATTAGCCATAATCGTGAGCGGAATCTGGGAGAGCTTGTAGGAATCCCAGAGATGCTAACAGAGCTGTTTTTTTTTATTTTCTGATATCTCTTCAGCTTACTCTTTCTGTCTTCCAAACTTGTCAGAAGAAATCTACAGTTTTCTCTAGTGTCAGGAGCCATGACCTCTGTCTAAAATGTCTGTCAAAATGCAATGCCAACAAGCAAAAAAACAGCGGAAAGAGAAGGCTGCCTCTGGATGGGCATCTGGCATAAACATAATATTTGGAATAGAGCAAACTTAAAGGAGTCTACCCCAGCAATTTTTAGGTGGGTTACAATTTGGCAATACATAGTTCATATTTGTGGTCATACTCATACTACATCAAAAATTGGAACTCAACTAAGACTTGACCTGGACTAGATGGAACTAAACCAGGACTAAAGAATAAAATATCAACTTGACATCTGGACAGGTGTAACCCAGCTGTTTTTGGCTATTTCTCCCTGCCTTCACTCCACCGTTCATAGTATATGTGTGTAATCTCGCGAGATTTGGCGCGAGACTTTGCGGGACTTTGGCTTAGTCTCAATAAAATATGGCGGAGTCCATTGTTTGGGAGGGCGTGGGTGTGACTGGGGAGAGATTTGGAGCTGCTGCAGACTGTAGATGCCCTACCACTGTGGATTCAACCTACTGTTAACTCTTTTTGTGGAAATGAAAACCACCGGGAACTGGCCAGGTTTCCTGATGGCGAGGAAAAGGATCCAGAAAGAAAAACCACTGCTCCCTTCTGTGTGGTAGGAGGCGCTGTAGCCTGCCCCCCCCCCACACACAAACTGAACACTGTTTCCCAAAGACTCATTCAGTCTTTTGAACTATTGGCTTTTAGTCTCCATACGGACTATTGCCCTCTGGGGTAAACACAACGAACTGTTCTGGTTTATCTGGGCTACTCGAACACTGGACTTTTGAAATACCTCAATTATTGAACTTTTCTCATCCGTTTATTAACACAATTAACTGGTCCATGAACAAGTGCACTTCTGTAAATATTGTAAATATTGCAAATACTACAATACAAATCACTTTTGCACCATATTTCTGGTTTGTGTGTTTTTAAATGCAACCTTAATCCTCCCTGAGCCAAACTTGGAACTTCTGTAAACTAGCCCAATAATATTGTTACCCCATTTCACTATAGCATCTGCATCACATATGCTACACAAGCATGAACACACTCTAAATGATCAATTCATCATTCAACAAAACACAACTCCAGGTATGTTTGTGATGAGATAAAAAACATTATAACATCGATCAGAAAACAGCATAACGAGGGCTCTTTAATCTATGTAATGATGCAAACCAGCTAAACAGTCTGCCACAATAGCTTAATTTGAGATTCATTTAAGCATTCGATGTAATAAAAAGACAATTTCGTCTGCTGAAACAGACTACTGAAGCTTCATGTATTTACTTTCTTGCGTTTTGTCTTTTGAGTTTGAAAACCACCAATTGGGACTCTGCTAATCATCGCCGATGGGTCAGACATATGGTAGACTGCTGATATCATGTACAGTAAGGCAGTGAGATTTTTCGCCGGATAGTTTGGACTACTTACTAAACTTTCATTTAGCTGGCGGTGGAGGAATCTCTGGTGAGGTTTCGGGACAGATGGCATCGTGTCTGGAGCACTTTTGTGTATTGATAATCCCCGCACTGCTAGCTAGCGCATTAATCCTCTGTTTGGGGAATTTCTGATCCTTCGTAGAAATGCAGAAGGACGAAGCTCGCGGGCTGTTTGAGGAAAAGTCTGGAATGCAGCAAACTCAATGAACCTTTTGAGGATACAGGAAAATACCATGTCAGCGAATAAAGATGTATAGACTACCTTCTATCTTTTATCTTTCAAACTATCTTTTAATTCAGTAGAAATGGGCAATTCCAGGGCTGAAATGATCCAAATGATTCTAGTGAAGTTGAGCACTTCCTGTATCACCACAACATCACGAGTGTTCTCTGTTTGAGAGGCGAACTAAGTAGAACTAAGAACTAAATATGTGTTAAAAGTGTGAATGAAATAAAACACAACTCCATGTATGTTTGTGATGAGGAAACAATATAACATAGATTAAATTGAGGGGAAAAAAAAATCAAAACCCATTCATTATAGTAAAAGATAAAAGCTAATATCATATTTGAAATCTAATATCCTCCTGAGACCCGCCCATTCATTTGTGTCCTTTATAGTGGACATTGAGTTAACCAGTCTGTCAAAATAAACAATACATAAAAATAACAATAAATAAAAAAAATACTAAAATAAAAAAAATAAAAAATAAATACACAATAAATAATACATAAATATAACAATAAATTAAAAAATACTAAAATAGGCCCAAATAAATAAAAATAAATAAATACAAAATAAATAATACATAAAAATAACAATAAATTTAAAAAATACTAAAATAAATACATCAAAATAAAACATTAAAAAAATTCCAATAAATAATACATAAAAATAAAAAATTTAAAATACTAAAATAAATAAATAAGAAATGAAAAGGCAGATTAAAAACTATTTGACGGGACTGTAGAAGCTTGTCAGAGATGTTTGATGGTCATCAAAAAAAAAAGTGTTTGTGAGGTTGTTAACTTCACGTGGATTTAACACCACCTGACGTCCATTACGCAGGACATGTTATGAATATTATTATTATGAATACAAATAAAATTAACAAAATGTAAATGCTAAGGTGTTCATTTACCTCCAAATAGAAAATTAAAATAATAATAATAATAATTCAGATACGCTTTTTTTCTTCGGGTCCCAGGAGCATATAATAACCTTGTACACAACCCTCCAATGAGTATATTACAAAAAAAATAAATAAATAAATAAAATTTAAGCTCGGTCATTTTAAGAATTGGCTTTCCCTTTTAATGAGTAACATTAAAGGGGCACTATGTAATTTTTAAGGTGGAGAGTCCAAAAAAAAAACTTCACAATCTCCACAGAGACAATTAGATGACTCCAACAAACGAAGTTTTTATTTTTAATTAAAAACATGTGTAAATAAGCGGCGATGATCGGCCCTCGCTTGCACTCACAAGCCCGGCAAAAACTTTGTCATAGCCAAACCAAATTTGGTACACAGAAACACCGTTGCTAGGCGACCAACAGGAAGTCAGCCATATTGGACCGAGCACGTGACCCGGCGCCGAAGGCAAACTTTCCTGTCCTCGTATTTTAACTCCTCCTCCTCAGGTTTTTGACCCAGACTCACCAGAATCGTGCTGGATCATCTCGACAAGTGGGACATTAAAAGTTATTAAAAGTGTTCTTAAAGAGTGAACGGTGTTTCCGTGAAAACGCTTTTGCCAGGCGTCCCATTGGCGAGAACAGATGTTTGGCCTGTTGTCATGGCAACACGGGTATAGCCATAGGCGCAATGTATTTAGATTTTCCAGGAGGCGCTGTCAAGCCATTTTTAAAGATTTTTTTATACAAATTATTTGTAAATTCCTTTTTTGGCGTTCTTGAATTTTGTGCAAAATTTTGTCGGTGGGAAGTACCCGAAACCTGAAAAAAGGGGGGAAGAAAAATAAGAATAAGAAAAACCAGAACAGTAAAAATAGGCCCTACACTTTAGCGCTCGGGCCAAGTTAAATAATGAAAGATGGATAACCAATACCAATACCAATACCAACCAATAACATTTTCGTGACGATAGACAATAACAGAGCCTCCACCTCCACCTCTTCTTCTTCTTCAGATACAAGTACAACAGTCCACTCCGAGCTGGTTCATAATATTTTTTTTCATTAAACGGTATCCAGATCACTGAACACCCTTTGACTCTATGCACTCCTACAAAAGCTCTCACCTCACCACTCCATTCTTGTAGACCTGGGCCTGTGCACTATATTACTTTTATATATGCCACTTGACTGCACCAGGAGTGAACCACTCCTCAGTTAACCCCCATTTTAACCTCTGCCCCCCGGCGCCCACTCTGCGGTGTGGCCAAAACCACCATTACCACGGCAACCCATGCAACACTCAGCACCCCTTGGGAATAAAGCAAATGGAGCAATTGCAGATACTAAACAACTTATGAAAACCAGTGTGCATTTGGTTAAAGCTTAGCATACCCCCAGGCATAAAGACAACACTAGTGTCCACTATATAACCAGCTCATATTGGTTTATAATGAAAAGTGCTCTGGATGTTTGGACCACAGTGGAAATCAGATAGAAAGTGAAAAGTGGAAGACAGGAAAATTGTGTAAAACAGTCCATGTAGCCTAATGTAATCAGGCTGAAGCAAGAAGTGGATCTTACGTAAGTCTCTCCTTATGGTTAAAGGTCCCATGGCATGAAATTTTCACTTTCTGAGGTTTTTGAATGTTAATGTGAGCTCCCCTACCCTGTTTAGCCCCCCCCCCCATAGCTAAAAGTTGCAAAATGTGTAAACTGAGCATTTGTGATCCTTTTCTTCGTTTGATAAAAAGACAGCCCAAATGGGCGATTCTGAACAAGGGAAGTTTCTGACGTCACACTCAGGGAAAAATGCAAATGCAGTTCCACCGCCCATCTGTATTTCTACCCACCGTCTCTGGAACTCACGCCCAGAGAGTTTGGACCTCGAACGAGCTACGCAATGTGAGATGCGTTTTTTTATTTGCCTGGAGGCACGGGAGAGTGTTTCCAGGCTCGGATGTCCTTTATCCGAGCCTCCGAACCTCTGAAATAGCAGTGGTTTAATTTTATTTTCTGTGAAAATGTGTTTATTTTTCAGTGGAACGCTTCTCATATCTTCCTCTGCGCAAAAACGTGGAAGTGGGGCCAGCGCAAAGCGCACCGCTAAATGAGAAAAGAGCGGAGAGTTTGGCCACGCCCCCACCCGCTGCACTGGCCTATCTCTGTCCTCTTCATTTGCATTCAAGCAACAATGCCCATAATTAAGTGTTCCAGAGAGATATTTATGACTCTGAGTGTGTTCATGAGGCTCTCTCATGCACTGAGTCTTGATTTTGAAGAAGGATTCATTTACAGTATTAGGGAACCATTAAGGAGCCATATAAAAGCATCAAGAAGTACCATGTCATGGGATCTTTAAAGGGACTGTATATAACCTGTATTCAGTTTTTTTTTAAAAGTACTACAATCAGAACTAACCTCGCACAGCAAGATGGATTCTTACAATATTTTTGTGACTTCACAAACTCACGATTCCTGAGTCCATCTTGCCGTGTGTGCCGTGTGTTCCGTGTGGTTAATTGTGTGTACCAATCACAATGTGACCAAGCACAGACTGGAAGCCAAAGGCAAAATGCTCTGACAAACCAAAACAAACATGGTGACGCCAACAGACCTATTTTAGTGTCAATACGGACTATTTTCTTAATAAAACATGCAGAAGGTCAGAGCTTGCCTGTCTGCACTTTTCTTTCGACTGGATTTAACAAAAGTTTGATTTTTCAGCTTGTTCCACTGTTGTGATGCTTCGACCAATCTGATTCAAATAGTCGTCATGACATTCTGAGTTTTCCAATGGCTTTCAGCGATTCTCAGATTGATAATGTGTAGAACTCAATTCAAAGACTCAATCTGACCTAAACCTGCAGATAAAGGTCATATACAAGTGTTTCTCAGTATATGGACAGGCCATGCCTCATGTGAAAGCTCAACACCTCCAGAATTCCCTCTGTAGAGGCTGCACTAGCACTGATTAATGAGTAGCTGCAGGGGCTGGAGTTTATGCAGTGACCATTCAGATCAGAGAGAGGCATTTTAGGATTAAACCAACTGGATTTCAGCATCAAAATTGGAAAAACCAAATGAAAGGCTCTTCTGGTTCCTGATTGGATAATTAAGAACAAAACCAACAATTATAACATCCTGGCCGTCATGTCAGATGTTTTGTAATCAAGAATAAATCAGCATTACAGTTGTTATCAGTAAAAGCTATATTTGATTTGAACATGTTTACCTCATATCTGGGGACACAGCTGGTTCAAGATTATTAAATTTAAAATCAAAATCTTACGTATGGTCTCTTTAAAGAATACATCAAGCCAAGGATGAAAGAAGATAAGATGAAGAGATAAGATATATGGTATGTCTCATTGCCATATATTAGTAATCCACATAATCCGATGCGTTCAAGGGCCTGTAGAACGTGGGAAAGAGCATTCATAACAAGACATGAGGGACTTGTTACTGCTTAATATATGAAACTAAGAAATCTTTAAATCTTTAAGTCATTCTGCTGTTATCGATCGCCATGGGAAGACGTACTTGAGGTTGGGGTCTGTTGTCTATAAACCGTGTGAGTTTTGCAACCTTATATTTTTATATTTAAAAAATCCAATGCAGCTAACACACAGCGAGAAGCTGAAAAAGGTGACTGTAAGTTTAAAAGTTTGCCAAAAAATATTTCACACCAAGTACTGTCGAAGAAAGTATTTCGCCTCGTCGAAGAAAGGAGAGCTTACCACAAGATCTACTAAAGCAGGGCTGGAACAACACGTAGACACTCTCTCTGTAACTGCTGCAGTGAGCCTCATCATTTTGGTCTTAAAATGTTCGTATTAATCCACTCTACATGATCCTTGTGTTCAAGGCTGGACTGGGACAAAAAAATGGCCCTGGCATTTTTGGCTTAGATCGGCCCCTCATAATTAGTCCTGGGTTAGTCCTGGTTCAGACCTGATTTAGTCCTGATTTAGACCTGATTAGTCCTGGTTTAGTCCTGGTTTAGTCCTGATTTAGTCCTGATTTAGACCTGATTAGTCCTGGTTTAGTCCTGGTTTAGTCCTGTTTCAGACCTGATTTAGTCCTGATTTAGATGTAATTAGTCCTAGTTTAGTCCTGGTTCAAACCTGATTTAGTCCTGGTTTAGTCCTGGTTTAGTCCTGGTTCAGACCTGATTTAGTCCTGATTTAGATGTAATTAGTCCTGGATTAGTCCTGGTTCAAACCTGATTTAGTCCTGGTTTAGTCCTGGTTTAGTCCTGGTTCAGACCTGATTTAGTCCTGATTTAGATGTAATTAGTCCTGGTTTAGTCCTGGTTCAATCCTGATTTAGTCCTGATTAGTCCTGGTTTAGTCCTGGTTCAATCCTGATTTAGTCCTGGTTTAGTCCTGGTTTAGTCCTGGTTCAGACCTGATTTAGATGTAATTAGTCCTGGTTTAGTCCTGGTTCAATCCTGATTTAGTCCTGGTTTAGTCCTGGTTCAATCCTGATTTAGTCCTGGTTTAGTCCTGGTTCAGATCTGATGTAGTCCTGGTTTAGTCCTGGATTAGTCCTGGTTCAATTCTGATTTAGTCCTGGTTTAGTCCTGGTTCAATCCTGATTTAGTCCTGGTTTAGTCCTGTTCAGACCTGATTTAGTCCTGATTTAGATGTAATTAGTCCTGGATTAGTCCTGGTTCAATCCTGATTTAGTCCTGGTTTAGTCCTGGTTCAGACCTGATATAGTCCTGGTTTAGTCCTGGTTTAGTCCTGGTTTAGTCCTGGTTCAGTCCTGGTTCAGTCCTGGTTCAGTCCTAAATTGTGCGCCAGTCTCTAAGTAAAAAAAAGAAAAAAAAAGAAGGGCATCGGCTCCTAGGACTGTCGGCCCACCGGGAAAATGCCCGGTATGCCCAATTACCAGTCCAGGCCTGCTTGTGTTTTTATTTTGTTATTTTACCCATAAATCCTATTCCTAATATGGACCTGGCTCCAAATTCGCTCCGCTAGCGTCGCAAGCTTGATTTTAGTGGAGCCAAATGCTATGAGTGACATCACACTACCTTAGTCCACTGCTTTAAACAGTATGCTAAAACACTATTCTAGATTTTGACTAGACAAAAAATTCAGGAAATATTTGAAATTTATAGGGATCTGTGCATCATTTGAATGAATACCTCAGTTTGAGAACCACTAAAATAACAAATGGAGACGTTTAAGTGAGCATGCTTTGGTTTCCACTTTGTAACAAAGGTTAAAACCTCAACTTGAGCCTATAAATAAACAAAATGCATAAACGTTATATTAACCTTCAAACTGATTTTCAAATACAGTATATTATGATTCCACAACTGTTCAAGAATTTACATTTCAAGGCAGTGGAGATTGTACTTGTATTAAAAACTATGCCAGACTTGGAGGCAACACAAGTTATGTATAATAGACCCAAACAACTCACACCCACCACAGTCAGAGGTCATGGAAATCATGATAAAGGTGTCAAATGCGTGCACACAGGAAAATGTAACAATGGAAAAACACATTATATAGATGTATTTCAAAGTCGTTCAAAGCCACGTGATTGGTCAAAGTACCAAGTTCCTGCTTTCGTACACAGAGGTGGGTAGAATAAACAAAAGTATTTGAAGTATTGCTACTTCAAAATAGTATTGATCATGCAAAAGTATAAAGTAGTGATCCAAGAAACTACTTAAGAGTAAAAATGTATTTGGGGAATCTCTAAGAGTAATTGGAAGAGATGTGAATGGAACAACAAAATGTGAAATAATGCACACAATCTGGTATTTTGCCCTTTGCCCATAAGTATGCTTTAAAGTTATTGTAAATAAGACCTTCCACGGTGGTTGGTCTCTCACTCTCATCCAGCTCGGGTCCTCTACCAGAGGCCTGGGAGCTTGAGAGTTCTGCGCAGTATCTTTGCTGTTCCTGTACTGCACTTTTCTGGACTGAGATGTCTGATGTTTTTCCTGGGATCTGTTGTAGCCACTCCTCCAGTTTGGGGGTTACAGCCCCGAGTGCTCCGATCACCACGGGCACCACTGATGCCTTCACCTTCCACGCCTTCTCCAGCTCTTCCTTGAGCCCCTGGTATTTCTCTAGTTTCTCATGTTCCTTTTTCCTGATGTTACCATCGCTTGGTATTGCAATGTCCACCACCACGGCTCTGTTCTGTTGCTTATCCACCACCACTATGTCTGGTTGGTTCGCCATCACCATTCTGTCAGTCTGTATCTGGACCCACAGGATCTTGGCTCGGTCATTCTCCTTCGGAGGTGTTTCCCACCTTGACCTTAGGGTCTCCAGCCCGTACTCTGCACAGATGTTTCTGTACACTATGCCCGCCACTTGGTTGTGTCGCTCCATGTATGCTTTCCCTGACAGCATCTTACACCCTGCAGTTATGCCAGGATGAGGGCCTCTGTGCTGTCCTTCAGACCAGCCCTCTCCAGCCATTGGTAGGATTTCCTGATATCAGCCACTTCAGTTATGTTTCAGTGGTACGCCCCCACCTCTACCTCTGCACTCCACTGTCTGAGCTCTGGGTAATGACTGAAAGGACAAGATCACGGATACAAGCGGCCGAAATGAGCTTCCTCTGCAGAGTGGCTGGGCTTAGAGATAGGGTGAGGAGCTCAGTCACACGAGAGGAGCTCGAAGTAGAGCTGCTGCTTCTTCACGTTGAGAGGAGCCAACTGAGGTGGATCGGGCATCTGTTCCGGATGCCTCCTGGTCGCCTCCCTCAGGAGGTGTTCCAGGCATGTCCCACCGGGAGGAGGCCCCGGGGAAGACCCAGGACACGCTGGAGGGACTATGTCTCCCTCTGGCCTGGGAACGCCTTGGGGTCCCCCCGGAGGAGCTGGAGGAAGTGTCCGGGGTGAAGGAAGTTTGGGAGTCCCTGCTAGACTGTTGCCTCCGTGACCTGGCCCTGGAGAAGCGGAAGAAAATGGTTGGATGGATGGATGGATAGGTTTCACAGTGTGGCATTAAACCTTTCTATCTTCATGGAGACCAAACTAGGTCAAGTTACAGGTCATATCTGTAGAGAGGCAAACCCGCTCACAGTCAGAATGTATGTTCTTATGAGTATTTTTGAGTTATAAAACCAACTATAATTGTATAAATGTATTTAATGTCATACTGTGGAACATTCCAGACAGAGCAATGGCATATCCATAGAAACAAGCAGGTGAGTTACATACTGCATCGTTAAGTAAATGCACTAGTACAGTCTCAAACATATAATTAAGTAAAAGTAAATGTATGGCATCAGAAAACTATAACATAACTGAACTAAGGACAATTTTCAGTACTATTCCCCTGCAAGTAGTAATAATTGCTCCAAAGTTTCAAATGTTACATTAGTAGTATAAAATGAGTTTTCATCATGTACAAAAACACATAATAACAATTTAAAGAGAACTTTTGAGTCATGAATCATTACCCAAATGATCTCTGCATTTGGACTCCCTGCAGCCCTGTTGAGTAATCCGGTGACTGTATGGAACTCAATCATGGGCTTGACCCCGAAGAGCGGTGTATGGCGGACAGATTGGACCATGTTTCTTAAGCTGGCATCGTCTCCGTCGGTGACACGGACTCAACAGACTGAGAGGATCCGGGTACAAATATATCAAGTTGTGAGTGATGGAGGACGGTCGATGGATGGGATTAAGATACTGTATTATGGAGAAGGAGAGAGGAGAGGCAGACTTTGTGGAGAGGGGGAAAGCTACTGTCACTGGCTTCAAAGACCGACTGGAAATACTACATTGGATCTGGGGGCGCTATGGAAATTAATATATGGGATTTAACACACAACACCATTTAATGATTTAACAGTGGTAGGGCTCTGGTCTCATTCTGTGTGGGCTATAGCTTTATATGATGAAAACAGGCTAGACTTGAGAAGTGCATGGCTGAGATTTTTAAGCGTATAGCGTAAACATATAAGATTATTGACTAACACCTGTACTCATGCCTTTTGTTTCATTCACACATGTTTAACACTCTGTTCCATTGCTTCATGATCATCATCATCACAAGGTGGAACAGAGCATTTTGAGCTTTGGAGATGTAGACTCAAACATGTGTGACTGGAAAAAAAACACAACTCCATGTATGCAACAAGTATACTTTTGATGAGGTAACGTGACTTAAGCTCACAAGAGTCAATTTCCTGTAATAAAGGATTTTTAATAACTACACCGCAATAGCCATCATAAAACACAATGAAAGACTTAATAGATTAATAATGAACCAATCAGTAATCAGGTGACGCTACCAAGCCAAGTTACAAGTAAGATCTGTGGAGAGGTTGAATAAATGCAAAATAGGTTTAAAGGGACAGTGTGTAAGATTTTTACCTGTTAATTACTGAAATTGAAGATACCCATTCAAAAATACAGTGTTTTCCAAGCCTTTTCACTTCCATCATGAAATCAAAGTATTCTGTTGGACTTAGATATACCTGCATAAAAGGGGGATCGTCCCCATATAGAGGCAGCCATTTTGATTACGAGAGCCGCAGAAGGACATTTGGGCTCCGCCTTCGCCTTCGGCAAGGGCTCGTTGTTTTCACACGAGATAGTACGCGTTTGGATAAACAACGACAAGCATGTTACCGGATCACACGTCGTAATGGATCTAACACATGTTTTGGACTAAATTGTTTTACTGGATTTTATTCGCTGGATCCTTACGGACAGATTGACACCAAGCTTATGGTGAAATACAGAGTTTGACCTGTCCAGAGCCTTCAAAGGTAAGCAAAGTAACAAACCTTGTTTTGTGCTTTTCCGTATAAAAGCCCCATGTGCTCGGTGAGTGATTGTTGTGCCGGGAAATGAATTGCATAGTCAAAAAGAGGAGACTGTAAGGTTTCATTTGATGTGTAGATTGTCATGGTACACGATCGGGAATGTGCGCTCTCATGCGAAAAGAAAAAAAAACAGTGAACGGGACCGCATTTTATTTATACCGTAGTTGTCGGCGAGGGCTCGCACAGCGCCGGGTGCGCTTCATGCGTTCATGCGCGGGTACGCGAGCTGTCCGCGTTACGGCGCGCCCGGGTGACCCTCGAGGTCTGCCGTAGCTAGAACAGGAAGCGCAATAGCACCATCCACCTATGCGCCACGAATCCTACACACTGTACCTTTAATGCCATACTATGACATTCAATGCAAAGCAACAACATCTCCATGGAGACATACATATTGCACCTTTAAATAATGCATGCAAATATGTAGAAAGTGGAGAGGTAGTTCTTACTAACAATTCAAAACATATCTGAAATGCATAACACAATACTACACAATATTATTCACATGGAAAAATGATTCATACTTTTGCAGTATAATATCCATTACTGTGTCCATTCCACTCACATATCTGCCCCCCTAAGGATCCGGAGCAGGCTGTCCACTAACAAGCAGACTGTCCATGCACTTTACCAACGTGTCCTTGGGCAAGACACCAGACTGACCGTAATGAGATGAAAAATGTACTGAACCTACAGTATAAGGGACATGGGTAAAGCGCAGGTTACATACAAGAACATCACCATTCCAACATTAAGAACTACATGCAGATTTCATAGCGGTCTTAAGGTGAGGGTTGCAGGTTCATTTCCATATTGCTGTCGAGTCTTCAAGGTCGAATGCTTGACAACTTTGATTGCCATATCTGCCGCAGTGCTACAGGGCTACTCAACTGCATAGGCCATCGTTGAAATTATGATGACTCAAATAAGAAATCTAGTGAAAAATGTATCAGTATTGTTTCAGTATCAGTATCGTTTCTCAGTATCGGCAAGCACTCAAAATGAAGTACTTGTTCTGAAAAAAGTGGTATTGGTGCATTCCTTTTCTTAAAGGTACATAGCACAAAATGCTAACCATTCTTCCTCAGAATAGAGACAACACCTATTTATACAGCATTTTATGACCTTGTCAACATACTTCAAATCCCTGTTGCTATAATAAGTGTGTAATAGGGATGTCAACAATTAATCGACTTACAATTAATTGTCGATCAAGACGTTGGCCGAACAAAATGCATTAACTGTAACTAATCGCTAGAGGGCGCTACTGGCTCGGGCCACAAACCAGCCGGTGGAAGCCGAGGAACACGCGCCGCGCGAGGAGCACCCCTGGTCTGCACGACTGGGACCGGGGCTGCGAGCATGAGATAGAACCGCGACGCCTGGACCACGTCCTCTGGAGCCCGAGCCACAAACCAACCGCACGAAACCAGCAAAGAGCGACACGTGGTAGTTTAATCCTGGTCCAGTTCTGGTTTAGTCCAGGTCCAGTCCAGGTTTAGACCTGGTATAGACCTGGTTTAGTTCTGGTCTAGACCTGGTTTAGTCCACGTTTAGTCCTGGTCTAGTCTCTTAGCCAATCAGGATGCAGAACCAATGTTACACTATAAAAAAAAAAAAGTTACACTATAAAAAAAAACAACCTTGGACCGAATCAGGCCTTTTCCATTGAAATAGCTACTCAACTTACGAAAAATTCACGTTACGAAACCACTTCTGGAACGAATTAATTTCGTAAGGTCCTCACTGTATTGCTACATTTCAGGCAAAGCAATAACATCTCCATGGAACAAAATCAGATGACAGACCCTCCGCCAGAAAAGCTACCCAATGCACCTTTAAGTAATGCATGCATACTCTCATTCTTAAATGATAGAACAAGAAGTACAATTCCAGACTTGAACAATAGCAGATGCTTCCTCCAATGCTAATCCCTTAATATATCAGTAATCTTCTGTCTTCTCTACTGGGAGCTGGGTATTCTAAATGGTGCCAATTGTGTCTTTTCACCAATTTGGATGGCAGTGATGAAATTGCCTGAAACAGTGCAACCAATACCGTTTAGCATGGGAATAATAGCGCTCACTTTTTCTATTACATGGGGAACTTGGCTGGCAAAGTTTAGAGTAGTTTTCCAAAACAGGATACTAAACAGGGAAATGTATATACTTAGTGGAGAATAAGATGGATTATAGACATTACAATGGACCAGATAAGCAAAATAAACAAGGAAAATAAAAATGCTGTAAATGATAAATACATAATACAATACATGATAAAGACACAATTATTCTTAATGGGGTATTCAAATTAAAGGAACTGCATCAGAGTTTATTCATAAACAAGTCAATATTGTCCCAGGGCAGATATACTGTAAAAGCAGGAAGTGATGATGATGCCCTATTAGTATGCTAGTTGTTGTTGTTAGCATTACCGTGATGGAAAAACGCTGTTATGGTTTTTGAAAGTTGTAAATCCAGTTAAATGAAGAATAACTTTGAACTAGGGATGTCAACAATTAATCGACTTACAATTAATTGTCGATCAAGACGTTGGCCGATGAAAATGCATTAATTGTAACTAATCGCTAGAGGGCGCTACTCTGGAATGTGAACACGAGATGCGAACCCACTCGCGAGAAAGACCATAGCGTTACATCATGTAACCCTTTCCTCTCTGGATGTTGCTGTACAACTCACAGTAGAGCTGGACCTAGAACCATATATTTTTGAAATTATAAAAGCATGTAACTTACATGCTTTTATAATTTCTTGATTGTTCTGGTTTGAGGCCCTGTAATGTTTTATGCTGTGTCCAGGGGCCCTGTGAAATGTATATTTTGTACTGTAACCCTTCACAGATTAAGGGAGGGAAATATTGTTGATGCCTTAGTTCAAAATAAATGTTGAGAATGTCCTAAAAATAGCCTGGATTCACTGGTTTCATCATAATATGTAGACTAAATAACATTCTGTTATTTAATTTATTCTGTTCCTTTTAATTTCAATATTTCCATGCTGCAAGTGCAACAACTGAGCCAGTCCTCAATTTTATTTTCAATAAAGAATGTATTTTGTTATTCAGCATCAATACATTTGTCTGCTTTTTACTAAGGAATAATGAATTGAGGAATATACAATATAATAATACTATGATATATTTTTGACTCAGTGTTATGTATACTATAGCTTATATTCTTAAAGACCCTATTGAAACACTAAAATTCAGGTGAAAAACGCAGCTTATCAGTTAATCGTAAGTCGATCGATAAGGTCAATCAACTATAGATTAATGAATTAATCGATAATTTGCATCCCTAGTGTATATCACAGCAAAAACAAATGTAGGATGGAAACAACTGTGGGCCTCGAAATGAACCTTGGGGAACCTCTTAAGTAGGACATTAGCATAGCATATAATGGTCCTATTAATTAGCAGAACAATAATGAAAGTGAATAATGGATAAAATGTAAATACAAAATTAAAAAAACAGTACTCACATTAAACACATGGCCACTGGATCCAATCAGAGAGACACTATCTGATATTGAATCAAAATTCTCTGCCTGACAGTCATGGAAATGCCACACAATGTCACGCCTATTAAAAGTTTACATGGAGCCTGTCTAAGGCGGAATCCAGGATGAGATAGTGATCTAACTTCATTAAAAATCTTTACTTTCAACTTGTGTGGATGTTACAGAAAGATTTTGAGTATTGAAGAATGTACATAGCATCATAAGGCATGGAAGTCCAATTAAGTGTAGCGTAATTGAATCTTTGAAAGTCATTCAAGTAACGATGTGCTAATATTCCTCTTAAACATACCATTTTATATGTCATACAGTCATTTCCTAATTTAGCATGTGCTTATCTTTGGACATTACAAATTGATTAGTAAGCTACAGGGAATTAAATCAAAAATAAGAATGATGTTTTTAATGTGTTATGGTTATTGTGAATGATATGGGGTGTAAATAGTACATGGATGTGTGTGATTGTGTGTTTTGGGTTCATGTTAGTGGGTGTATATTATGTTTTGCTGTGTTACTGCGTAATGAGATGTGTGTCAAAGTTAAATGTGTGATGCTGTGTGTGTGTATGTGTGTGTTTTAAGAGAAAATCTTTGATTGTTTTTAATGATATAGACCGTTGTTTTTTATCCATGTAACCAGGGACTGCGGATGGAAATTAGCTTTGTAGCTATACTCTGGTGCAGAACATCTCTGTCTTTGTACATAATGGCTCTGTACATTGTCCCTTCAAATAAAGACTAAACTAAACTAAACTGAAGTAGCTGAGAGCGTAAGAGGAGGAGTGAGGTCGGAGTGCTAAGCAAAAGAAATGTTAGTGTCAGTATGGGACCCAGGACCTGACAATATGAACCCCAAGACATTGTGATAGTATTGTCCATTCCAGTCTAGTGCAGTCCAGTCTGGCTGTGCGTCCACTGTAGTGACTAGGGATGCAAATGATCGATGAATTCATTAATCTATAGTTGATTGACCTTATCGATCGACTTACGACTAACTGATAAGCGGCGTTTTTCACCTGAATTTTAGTGTTTCAATAGGGTCTTTAAGAATATAAGCTATAGTATACATAACACTGAGTCAAAAATATATCATAGTATTATTATATTGTATATTCCTCAATTAATTATTCCTTAGTAAAAAGCAGACAAATGTATTGATTCTGAATAACAAAATACATTCTTTATTGAAAATAAATTGAGGCTCAGTTGTTGCACTTGCAGCATGGAAATCTTGAAATTAAAAGGAACAGAAGAAATTAAATAACAGAATGTTATTTAGTCTACATATTATGATGAAACCAGTGAATCTAGGCTATTTTTAGGACATTCTCAACATTTATTTTGAACTAAGGCATCAACAATATTTCTCTCCCTTAATCTGTGAAGGGTTACAGTACAAAATATACATTTCACAGGGCCCCTGGACACAGCATAAAACATTACAGGGCCTCAAACCAGAACAATCAAAAAATGATAAAAGCATGTAAGTTAAAATTTGAAGTTATAATTTCAAAAATATATGGTTCTAGGTCCAGCTCTACTGTGAGTTGTATGGCAACATCCAGAGAGGAAAGGATTACATGATGTAACGCTATGGTCTTTCTCGCGAGTGGGTTCGCATCTCGTGTTCACATTCCAGAGTAGCGCCCTCTAGCGATTAGTTACAATTAATGCACTTTGTACGGCCAACGTCTTGATCGACAATTAATTGTAAGTCGATTCATTGTTGACATCCCTAGTAGGGAGTACTACTATTACTACATCTCATAATGGTACGACTACTACTGCTACAAGTGCTATATATGATGCAATATCAATCTGGTATTACTACTGTACAGACAATCTTTACTTACTTAAAAGCTACTCTGATGATGATACTAGTTATATTGCTACTACACTAGCAGTACCACCACTACCACCGCTACTACTACCACTACTATACTTTGTAATGGAGGTCAAACAATATCATAAAAGAGATTTGTTCTCAATGCTTCTGTGGAACTTCAAACCCAATGCATGAACACAGCGATGTCTGCTCGAAGTTGATAAGAGACATCAAAGTACACAAAACAGTTTTCACATCATCCACTTACTCACAGTTAAAATAAGAACCATACTGGACTATATTTTGTCACTATTGTGGCTGGCAGCAGAAAGAATGCCCCAATGAGAAAAGCGTCTGGGGAGAGGGTAACCTTAGGGAATAGCAGGCTCCCACCACTTAGTCATTAATTAAGGCGCTCAACTGCCAATGTTTATTTATGAGATTGATTTAGTGAAATGACGAGCTGAGAATAGCGGCAGGCACACGCTGCTATCTGCTCCATTTTGAAGAGCGGGGGGAGAGAAGGTAAAGGGGGCTGAGTGGAGGGGGGGATGCAATAATCTAACATAACATAAAGCACACTGATAACTTTATCTAGAGTGGTACGAAAAAGGGTTGTAATTGGAAATATGTGGAAGTTTTCAGAAGTGGGAAGTAGATTCTTATATAGACATACAGATACTGCATATATAATAGTATGGGAAGAACAATTCATTTGCTGTGGATTGTGAAACCCAGTGATTTTACTATCACCATATGCAACCATCTGTGCTGTAGAAACTTTATGAGCACAAAAGCCAGCTACTACCGACATTAGGATATAATCTTAAAGATTCTATATTACGCAAAACTGACTCTTGTGAGTTTTAAGTCATGTTAGAATGTTGTTATCATCAAAAACAAACCTGGTTTGTTTCATTCACACATGTATCAGTAACCCTACATTATTAGTCTGTCTATGCAGTAATCCCTCGCTGTTTCGCGGATTTTTTTTTTTTTTAAAGATTTTTTTATAGTGTAACATTGTGTTCTGCGTCCTGATTGGCTAAGAGACTAGACCAGGACTAAACGTGGACTAAACCAGGTCTAGACCAGAACTAAACCAGGTCTAGACCAGGTCTAAACCTGGACTGGCCCTGGACTAAACCGGGACTAGACCAGGTCTAAACCAGGATAAATCACTCCGTGCGGCTCTTGCGTTCGTTTGTGCGTGTTCGGTTTGTGGCTCGGGCTGAGAGGACGCGGTCCGGGCGCGGCAGTTCCATCTCGTGCTCGCAGCCCCGGTGTACGTGTGGCCTCGCGCCGGTCACGCTGCTCTGTTACGGATTTGTCCACGATGAGGGGTGCACGTGTCGCGCACTTCTCCAAGGGGTTGGTGCGCGTCGCGTCCCGGGACGTGGCAGTGCTCCTCGCGCATCCGGCGGGGCTCCCGGAGCCGTGTCTCCCCCCATGCGTCACTATTAATACATTTTGTTGAAAATCTATGAAAGTTTGAGTGTTTAAACGAGAGACAAATGTGAGAAAAGGTTAATTCCAGTCTGAGAAAAGTGTATAATGTGTGTGGTGACGCATTTACAGCCTTAAAACATGTAGAATAATTGTAAAATATAAAGTTGTCCTACTTCGCGGATTTCTCTTATTGCGGGTTATTTCTGGAACCTAACCGCCACGATAAACGAGGGATTACTGTATATCCGAAGCTCAAAATGCTCTGGTCCACCTTGTGATGTCATGAAGTAACAGTTTTCAGCTCCTTTTACCTTTAGTTCCATTGAGATTGGCGATTCCAATGCTGAAATAATCCAAATGATAGTGAAGGTGTATGGAGTTTAAAAACACAGTGGAGCACTTCCTGCATTATCCCATGACATCACAAAGGGTTTTTTGGGAAAAATACAAAACAAAACCCTAATAATATGGGAATTAAACACAATTCCAGGTATGTTTGTGATGACGATCAAAAAACATCAAAACATGGACCCTTTTAATGAGCACAAAATGCAGCTACTCTACAATCTTCAGTACAATATCATTTTAAGAATTAAAAAATAATTACAATTAAAGTACAAAACAGTACACAGAAATGCAAAGTGCTGTTTTATCTGCCTGTTTATGTCACATTAACTTGACTTGAGCTTTCACTTGTTTGACATCTTGTATCTTCTCACAATAACCCCAACACAAATAGTAAATACTTCCTAATCTCCAACAGTGATCCACTTTATAGGTACTACTCATTACATTACTATTATCACCATTTAGTTTAGGTTAGTTTATTTGACATTTGTAGTTTAAAAATACATTGCAAAAAAGTTAAAAATGCTCAAAACTCAACTTTCATGGACTTTTTTCACGTCTCAACCAACCACCTGACATTAGTCACAAGTACTTTTCAAATATTTTTTAGTACACAGTCAACCCACTTTTATATTTACTTAAATTATTGCTATTTTTAAATAAAATTTTCCATTTTGTGACGCTAAACAACTCAAAACCACGCTCCTTAAATATGTAACATTGATTAGGAAACAGATAAAACAATGGAACAAATATTATAATGCAGGTACAAAGTCATCTTCTCAAAAGTATTTTAATCTGTACAACTCTTTGAACATTTAGGATTTCTTCAAAGAGCAAATATGCAAAACCAAAATTAATTATCCCGCTCCTTGGTCTATTTGTCTCACTGTCAAATCAAGCTAACAGCAGAAGGCAGAACACTCTATTAGCTGAGATAGAGCTATGCTATAGACTTCTACTCATTTGTACTTGACAAGGGTATTTGAAGCTTTGTTCTCGAGCAGTACAGTGAAGTACACGCAGTACCAGGAGCTCTCCAAGGGTCTGGCCTATATTTGCATGGTAGCGGAGCAGTCAATATTGAGGTAGTGAATATGAATTTGGCATGGAGTATTCTGCTCGAGATGGAAGACCCATTCAGAATTTGTACTTTGAATACATACATTTTTACATGTAAAGGCTAGCAAATGACTCACCAGCGGTCTTGACAGAAGTAGTGATTATAAGATGGACAGGCTGAGGAGAATACATGTACCGAAATTATGTATTACTCTGGTGGTATTCAAATGTAGTTACTTTTCTAAAACTAAGGAAATGCATTGTAGTACTTAATCATGCAAGAGTGACTTTGAACTAGGGATGCAAAACTGATAAGCGGCGTTTTTCACCTGAATTTTAGTGTTTCAATAGGGTCTTTAAGAATATAAGATATAGTAACATAACACTGAGTCAAAAATATATCATAGTATTATTATATTGTATATTCCTCAATTCATTATTTCTTAGTAAAAAGCAGACAAATGTATTGATGCTGAATAACAAAATACAGTAACAGTTTTTTTTATAGTGTAACATTGTGTTCTGCGTCCTGATTGGCTAAGAGACTAGACCAGGACTAAACGTGGACTAAACCAGGTCTAAACCAGGTCTAAACCAGGTCTAAACCAGGTCTAAACCGGGATTAAACCACCACATTTCGCTCTTTGCTAGTTTCGTGCGGCTGGTTTGTGGCTCGGGCTGAGAGTACGCAGTCCGGGCGCCGTGGATCGATCGTGCTCGAACCCTAAGATTAAGATTAAGCCTTTATTGGTCTCACACACAATGACACACAGTGACACACGGGAGAAATTTGACTTCTGCATTTGACCCATCCTTTTCAGGAGCAGTGAGCAGCCATCTTTTTCGGCGCCCGGGGGGCAGTACCGTGAAGGGTCTTGCCCAAGGACCCACACTGGTTAGCTCATTGCCTGGGGGGATTTGAACCCACAACCCCCGGGGGAAAGTCAGTGACTTACCAGTTGAGCTAACCAGCCGGCTTGGGAGGCTTGGGGGCCGCAACTTTCTTTCCACGGCCGGACATCTCGCTTTTAACGTGCCGGTTCCGCGTGAAAAGAGCCCGTTGAAGTGTCGTTGAATGAGCGCGGTGCGCCCTGCCCAGGACTAGACCAGGTCTAAACCAGAATTGCGACTCTTTGCCTTGTTTCGTGACCAGGCGGGTGTGCGTGTCCGCGATTAGCTACAATTAATGCATTTTGTTCGGCCAACATCTTGATCGACAATTAATTGTAAGTCGATTCATTGTTGACATCCCTACTTTGAACTACATGGTATTAGTGAAAAATAGTAATCAGAATACAGTACTCATTATGAGCCATCTAACCAATATTAAAATAATTTTCGAAATTAGATACTCACTGGGCAGGTATCGATACTAAAAAGTCACATTCACAGAACAGAAATGAGCCTTTCCTCAATAGCTATAGAATGCTCTTGAGTTGTAGTATGTAGTATGTAAGTATAAGAGCACATAGATTATATACACCCCTGGAGCACTATTGGACGACTGGGGGATTACACAGATATAAGGCCTCAAAGTAATATAAAGTAAAGTAATGTTGCAAATCACATTCTATTCTCCAAATAAAGAGTTTCTTCTGTTATTATTGTGGTATCAGAATCTGAATTCATTAGTCTCAAAATCAAATTTTAGTATGGTAACAGAATACAGGTATTCACTTTCCTGTAACTAAAACCATTTCCAACGTACTCTTCCCATCACCGCTGAGGAGACTGATGGTATTCCTGCTGTGCTAGAATTGGGCGCAGTGCTAACCACTCCCACCATCATGAACTTAGTAATAGGAAAAATTACAACTCATTTGTAACCTTTTCGCAGTAAGTCATTTACTAATTCCAGATACCGAGAAGCAAAGTGGAGTCTGTCAAACTACCTCTGCTTCTATAAAAGCCTCATAATTGTCTTTGTAATAACTCAATAAGTGCATTGATAGAATGGAGGTGAATTAGCTCCATGTAAAGAGAATTGAACTAATGGCACTCCACTTCCAAGAACCGCATGTTAAAAGCACTACAAGGTTAGCATAATTAGCTTGTCAGCAGGTAAAAGCTCTAGAGGTAACACGTAGTGCTGTGGTAATGTCTGCTAAAAATCTGTTAGACAAAGGTGTGATCCAGAAATTCTTTATCATTTCAATTAGTTGACAATCCATATAAAATGTACTATGTAATATAGCTGATGGAGGGTCTGTCACTGCCTTGCCTGGAGTGTTACACATTACAGCATTAAAAAGTGAAAAGTAAAATTGTTTTCTGCAGATTTTTAGATCTAATAACGCTTCAGATATACTGATTTTGATACAGATTTGTGCTGAAGTTTGTTCAACGTTAAATCATCAAATCAATCAAATGTTTTTGTTTTTCCTAGCTCTTTTTATTTGTATATTTGTGTTTGCTCAAATTATGAATGTGTTAAAAAGAAAAACCCTCAGCCTTTTCAGCAGGTCTCAAACTAGAATGGAAAAATACTTTTACTTTTCAGTTCAAAAATGTAGCAGAATAGAAAGTAGAGATAACTGCTCTCAAATGTAGTGAAGTCAAAGTCAAAAGTATCCACTTAAGTTAAGTACAGTTATCTATAACGTATACTTAAATACAGTATTTTGTTACATTCTACCATGAGTAATGTTACTTAAAAATTACAGTGGTACCTCACCTTACGAACGACCCAACAAACGAAAATTTCAAGTTACAAAACGCAAAATCTCAAAAATTCAAATAATGCGCGCTCAGCCACACACATTATACGCTTTTCTCAGACTGGATTTAAACTTTTCTCACATTTGTCTCTCGTTTAAACACTCAAACTTTCATAGATTTTCAACAAAATTATTAATAGTGAAGTGTGGGGGGAAGGGGGAGGGGGGAGAAGACTGCGCTCTGACACGTGTGCGATAGCGGCATGTGTGACAGCTGTCCCGGCGCGGGGGCTGCCAGCAGGTCTAGACCTGGACTAAACCAGGACTAAACCTGGACTAAACCTGGACTAAACCTGGACTAAACCAGGACTAAACCTGGACTAAACCTGGACTAAACCAGGACTAAACCTGGACTAAACCAGGACTAGACCAGGACTAGACCAGGTGGATTAAAGCACCGCGCGCGGGTCTATTTCCTGGTTTCGTTTCGAGTCACAGCTGAGGGGAGCAGCGAGGGGGACCGCACGCAGTCTGAGCGCATGAACGAGACCTGGTCTAGAGGAGGTTTGAGCACGGGTCTCGTTCATGCGCTCAGACTGCGTGCGGTCCTCCTCGCTGCTCGCCTCAGCTGTGACTCGAAACGAAACCAGGAAATAGACCCGCGCGCGGCGCTTTAATCCTCCTGGTCTAGTCCAGGTTTAGTCCTGGTTTAGTCCAGGTCTAGACCTGCTGGCAGCCCCCGCGCCGGGTCAGCTGTCACACATGCCGCTATCACACACGTGTCAGAGCGCAGTCTTCTCCCCCCTCCTCCTTCCCCCCACACTTCACTATTAATAATTTTGTTGAAAATCTATGAAAGTTTGAGTGTTTAAACGAGAGACAAATGTGAGAAAAGTTTAAATCCAGTCTGAGAAACCAATCAGGACGCAGAACACAATGTTACACTATAAAAAAAGTTACACTATAAAAAAAAAAAAACTTGGATCGGGGCCTTGGAACGAATCAGGCTTTTTCCATTGAAATAGCTACTCAACTTACGAATTTTTCACGTTACGAAACCACTTCTGGAACGAATTAATTTCGTAAGGTGAGGTACCACTGTATACTGAAGTAGAAGAAGAAGGTGGTGGTCCATGTAAGAGCAAAAAGTATCGGGGGAAACTAGAACTCAAGTAAGTGCAACTTAAAGAGTAACTGTCAGGACACATCTGATTTTTAATTTGAAGCTGATGTAATTTGAAGGACAAAACATTAAATAATGCACAAAATCTGAAACTACATTATATTTGACAGAGCAGTGCAAGAAACACAAATCTTCAAATCATTTCATATGGTCAACATAAAGCTTTTGTCATTTGTAGATTTACTCACAGTGGGAAAAGTAACCAAAACTTTTGACTCAAGGGTACTGTTACTTCAATAAAAATATTACTCATTAGGCGTAAAAGAAAAGTACTCTTTAAAAAAGTACAATTACATTTTTTTTAAGTCACTCTAGTACGGCTGTGTACGAGCGTAATAGAATACTAAAGATGCTAAAACCAGGCTCGTATTTGGAGAAGCTAGTCCATTTGAGATTTAAGATATTATTTTGCTGATTGTTGAACGAAACATGAAAATAGCCTGTTACCAGACGCAACCAACACGGAAAAAACGAAGCTCAAAATTGGCACCACAAGGGCAATCTTCAGCAATTTCTTAGGTAATTTTATGGTAATTTGTTCATTTTCATTTTCTCCACTTTCTAAGACTAGTAGAAAATGAAATACAACAGATTGTAAATTTGCAAAACATGTAAGAAGATGCATTTGAAATTGTAAGGTGTTTAGAGGATAATTTTGTCTGTCTTTTGAATACAAGTTTCATTTACTTAAACAGCAGTCATTCTATTTGAAAAGCCAAAACTGACAATGATAGTGATGTAAGAACCCAGGGCAGAAATGCTTAAGCTGTGTTCCAGAGCCTCCAGAGTACAAAACAACTGAAAGCTATTTGAATTTTGCAAATGTTGGCTGTTTTTAGTGAGAATTATATTATGAAAAATTTGAACTGGAAAGAATTATGAAAATGAGTAGTCGGCGAGCCTAAGGGGAGCAAGATACACTTCAGTATATCGTCAAAAGTATTCACTCACTCATCCAAATCATCAAAAGCAGGTGTTCCAATCACCTCCATGACCCCAGGTGAACAAAATGAAGCACCTCGGCCTGCAGACTGTTTCTACAAACATCTGTGAAAGAATGGGTCGCTCTCACGAGCTCAGTGAACACCAGCATGGTGCTGTGACAGGGTGCCACCTCACTTTTTTGTTTAAAATCCAACACCTAAACAGGAACGTGAACATTCACACTCATGAGGTGGCTTTTTTTTCTTGAGTTTCAGACTGTTGTGGATTTAAACTACAAAGAATAAAAACAAAACAAAAAAAGTCTAATTTGTTGAAGCAATTGTGCACAATCTGTTAAGACATTTGCATATACAGTGGTACCTCACCTTACGAAAGACCCAACAAACGAAAATTTCAAGTTACGAAACGCCTTCACGTTAAATTTTGGTCTCTAGATACGAAAGAAAATTCAAGTTACGAAACGCGAAATCTCAAAAATTCAAATAATGCGCGCTCAGCCACACACATTATAGCTTTTCTCAGACTGGATTTAAACTTTTCTCACATTTGTCTCTCGTTTAAACACTCAAACTTTCATAGATTTTCAACAAAATTATTAATAGTGAAGTGTGGGGGGAAGCGGGAGGGGGAAGAAAACTGCACGCGGACACGTGTGATAGCGCAGCATGACCCGGACTAAACCAGGACTAAACCAGGTGGATTAAAGCGCCGCGCGCGAAACGAAACCAAGAAATAGACCCGCGCGTGGCGCTTTAATCCACCTGGTCTAGTCCTGGTTTAGTCCAGGTTTAGTCCAGGTTTAGACCTTGGTCTAGACCTGGTATAGTCCACGTTTAGTCCTGGGTCTACAGTCTCTACGCAGAACACAATGTTACACTATAAAAAAGTTACACTATAAAAAAAAAACTTGGATCAGGGCCTTGGCTTTTTCCATTGAAATAGCTACTCAACTTACGAAAAATTCACGTTATGAAACCACTTCTGGAACGAATTAATTTCGTAAGGTGAGGTACCACTGTATATATATATTATCAATTTCTATTCTTAAATATATTATCAAAAGTGTACTGTTAGCTTAGTGCTGTTTTTAGTACATGCACAGTGCTGCCTTTCACCCACGTGCACGCGCCCTACTACTGATAAGTAGGGGGTGGCGCGGGGGCGTTAGGGTGGCTGGTACAGGATGTGCGACACTGGTATGAAAGTTACTTTTATCTTCTTTGTGTTTTGTTTCTCATCAAATGTACGCCCTTGAACTGAAATAGTTGAATAAAAACCTGGTGGAACAGGGAAGAGCTTTCAGACAACCTGGGAGCTGGGTCTGGATGCCTTCCCACCCGCTGGTGGAGCTCCCCCCGTCTCCCTGTACAGGTATCAGAATGAGATTGTGACTGTCTGGTTATTTAACACTTTTTCATATTCTATAGAGTAAAGCGTCTCCTGACACAATCACAACTCACTTTTCCTGACTGAGGCATCGGTCCCTGGACCGGTAATCATAACAAAGCATACATGTGGCAAGACAGTCTGTTATAACTCAAGGGTTGTGGAAACCCCCCATTTCATTAGGAATCACAAGACCAACTTATGCATGACCTATATACTTGATTATATGAACAATTATTGTAAAGATTTCCATTACAAGACCATTCTAAAAACATTTTTTGTGGCAGTGTTTGCTAATTTGTGTATATGTCACCATAGCAACTGCCATACACCCATGCCGAACACCCCCAACACAATGTCACTGCAAACTATCACTTGGGTGTTTACATGGAGATATTGCTTGGAATGTTTCGCATTTAAATTGTTTATCTTGTATAAATTCAAATCCAAGTGTTGTTTTTATAGGAAATACATTGAATGCATGAATTCTTACTGTGAGTGGGCTTAACTGTCTCCCTTGTTACAGTGGAGACACATTTAATACCATATTGTGGAACATTACAGGCAAAGCTATAGCGTCTCCATGGTGGCAGATCCCCAGCACCTTTAAAACAAACATATCTGGGTTGGGTTACATTATAACATGGTCAATTTTGCTTAATATAGGAGCTTTCAAATGACGATCTGATTTGTCGTATCAAAGTCTCAAATTAAAGGTGCATTGTGTAACATTTATGGCAGCCACCTGCTCGTCTCCGTGGAGATTTGAGAAAAGCAGATGATAACAGTAAAACCATGTCACAGGTTATATACTGTATATGAACAGCGATCAGAATTAATCAGTGTTAGACAGTAGTTTAATGCGATATTGTAAAACATTTTTGACAAAGCAGTAACATCTCCATGGAGACAAGCAGGACGCGTACACCCAACCAGAAAATACATGAATATACATTAAACGAGCAAGGTTGCCACACAGTGCTCATTTCTGCTCTATTTCAGTAGCATACCAACAACTGTGTACTTGTATAGTAGTATTATTAAAACTAAAAGTAAACACATTTGGGTTTTGACATTGCCTGCGACACTGCAAAGTTTCTTGAAAGACATTGACAGATGCTTGGAATTGTATTATTGTTAACAGTGCCCTTCGCTAATATTGGCAGGAAATAAGAAAATGGTTGCCTTGATTTTTTGTAAATAAATACACAAAAACTAAATGTGTGCGACTAATATTGTAGTACGAGTAGTAGCAGCAGCAGGAGCAGTATAATAGCTATTGTGAAAAAAGGTATTTCCCTTTTGTTTTCATATACACTGACTTTTACCTGTTGTTCAGTAGAGGCGATTTGGCGTTTGGCGTTTAAAAACAAGAAGGACGTCCTGGAGAGATTCTGATGGAGCATGGTGACCTTTACCTCTGTGTGACCTTTACCTCTGAGACACATGACCACTGTAAATCAGCCCATGCAGGGGACATGGGGAGGCCCGGAGACTCAGGTACTGGGTCATTCCAGAATTGGAGGACATTTTACGTCCCACCCATCAAATATTAAATAATCCACATACAAAATACTAAAACATACAGTTTCTGAGTGAATTTACTTGTCCTGAGACCAAATTTAAAAAAACTAAGCAAAAAGAATGCTTGAAAATAGTTTTTAAAATACCAAATAAGTCTGGAGTTCCCCCAAAATGCCATTTTCCTCTTGTCCCATCCCTCTAATGGCCAAACTGAATCTCAAATAAAACAGTCAAAATTGAATTGAAATTTCTTGTTTTTTCTATAATTTGTTTCATTGCCATCTCTTGTAACTGTGGGAACATTTGTTTTAATAGAAATAATATTTCAAATAATTATTATTATTCATGGAACATGTGTCCCACAACCTGCACCAACCCTGTTACCAGAACATTTTTAGCCTGGTAGAAGAAGAAGAAAACAGTGAACCACATGATCCTCTGGACTTGACATCATCAAACAGTTTTCCAAAAGAATGGGCAGAGCAAAGGTTTATCTTCTCTTCTATTTCTCATATTTTTATAACATCGTTAGCCTTGATTGAATGTCTCACTCTACCTCATGCAACCCTGTTATGCAAATGATCAGAATAAGACTTTTTTTTTTCCTTTACGTATTTGCATAAATACATTTTTCCTCTTGATTAGTAATAACAGCTAGCTAAACAGCTAGCTTCTATTCCTGAGATAAAGCTAGCATTAGCGCGATTTTGCAACCCTGTTACCTGCAACCCTGTTACTGCGATTAGAGTAAATAAATAAATAAACCACATAAATCATATAATAAAAATTTTACCATTGACCGTCAGCTGAGCTAATCAAGCATTTGGTAGTTTATTACCTATTATTGATGAATATGTAGCAGAAAATCAGAAAAGTGAAGGTTTATTTTTCAAGAATTTTAAAGCCAAAATGTCTCCAATTCTGGAATGACCCGACTGTATTAAGACTGGGCAAGAGAACCTTACCAGGACATGGGCTGTAAATATATAGTACCTTTTAAAGAGCCATAGTATGCTATTTTCTGATCTATTTTATCAAAATACCTGGAGTTGTGTTTTGTTTCTTTTATCTTGCATATTAAGCCGAGTTCTTCTCTCAAGCAGAAAACTCCATAAACTCCATACACCTTCAGTAAAATCATTCACAGCTCTGGAATTGCTGCAATACAGGAAAAAATGTAGTAGTTAACTTGAAAACTACAGCTTCATTGTATTTTGAGCTTTGGAGATGTAGACAGACTGATAATAAACAACTCCAGGTCTGTTTTTGATTCTAACATGGCTTAAAGCTCACAAGAGTCCATTTCTTGTTTGTTTGTTTTTATTAGTTAAACAATTATGTCTGTTATACTTTTTTAGGATATCATATTTTTTGTTAAAACAAATAAAGGTTGTGATTTGATAACTTTTCTTTTGTGACACTTTGGTTTGATATTGCCACTGTCTTTGCTATGTGCATCTTTTTGTGAATTCCAAGTCCGTATAGTCCAAATAACAATTATGAGTATCAAAATATAATAAAATAAATAGCAGTCACTATTTGCCACAAGGATCAATACTAGGTCCATTACTATTTTCTCTCTATATAAATGACCTTCCGACTGCTTGTTCTGATATCTCAGTTCAGATGTATGCTGATGATACTGTGCTTTATGTTCATGGCAACAACATCACACATGTCGCAGAAAAACTCACTCAAGCCATGGCCCATATCACTGATTGGTTACAGCATTCATGTTTACAGTTAAACACATCCAAAACTGCTGTTATGTTCTTCACCAAGTCCCCCTGTAAATCTACTGTTGATCCTGATGTCTTTGTGTCAGGCGAACGGCTTCAGGTGGTGAGAGAATACAGTGAACCCTCGTTTATCGCGGGGGTTAGGTTCCAGAAATAGCCCGCAATAAGTGAAATCCGCGAAGTAGGACAATTTTATATTTTACAATTATTATACATGTTTTAAGGCTGAAAACGCTTCACCAGACACATTATACACCTTTCTGAGACTGGTATTAACATTTTCTCACATTTTTCTCTTGTTTAAACACTCAAACTTTTGTAGATTTTCATTAAAATATATTAATAGTGAGGGGGAGGGGGGGGGGCACGTGACACGCGGACACGTGCGCGCGGACACGTGCGCGCGGACACGTGTGTTTGTTTTGGTACCACATATCCATGCCATGTGCGAAAGTCGAGTGGAAAGCGACCTGGATATCATTTTGGGCAAGACTCAAGCCAATGCTAACAGTGCCAAACTGCTAACAGACGCCTCTGAGCACCAGTCCTCACCACAAGACCAGGTAAGACCAACCTGCGCTCACAAGAGTTGGTTGCATTTCACCCCGGCTCCAAAATCAGACCGCTATCAATGCGTCGCCAATACTCCACAGCTCTCTAGGACGGGGTCGGGTTCGTGACGGGGAAGACTCACTGTCTCCTCTCTGCGCGCCAGGCCTGTCCGTGTTGATTCTTGGCTCTTCCATGGTCCGGCTCGCATTCGGTCTCTTCAATGGCTCGTGCAAGTAAACAAAGGCCACACCTCCTGTCACCCAGGCGCTCTCGTGAAGGACATCAGAGACTCTGTCCTTACCACCCTGCGTCACCATCCCTGGTCTAGACCTGGTTTAGTCCTGGTTTAGACCTGGTTTAGTCCTGGTTTAGTCCTGATTTAGACCTGGTTTAGACCTGGTTTAGTCCTGGTCTAGTCTCTTAGCCAATCAGGAAGCAGGACACAATGTTACACTGTAAAAAAAAGTTACACTATAAAAAAAATTGAAAAAAAAAAAAAAAAAAATTGGAAAAAAAATCCGCGAAACAGCGAGGCCGCGAACAGTGAACCGCGATACAGCGAGGGTTCACTGTACAAATATCTTGGTGTTATTCTCGACCCAAAACATGACTCTATCACATACTGTCTAACTGTCTGGTCTCACACTACTATCACATCCCTCAAACCTATTCACACTCTGTACAAACGCACCTTAAAGACTCTGGACTGTAAAGCCCATTCATACCACTACTGTCCAATACTACAAAAACATAACCTACTCAGCTGGGAAATCATGATTAAATATGCTCATCTATGTCTGATGTACAAAGTCATCCATGGTTTGTCTTCTCCTCCACTCAAACAGTGTATTAAAGGTCCCATGGCATGAAATTTTCACTTTCTGAGGTTTTTGAACGTTAATGTGAGCTCCCCTACCCTGTTTAGCCCCCCCCCCATGGTTAAAAGTTGCGAAATGTCTAAACTGAGCATTTGCGATCCTTTTCTGCGTTAGAAAAAATCAGAGCTCAAACGGGCGATTCTGAACAAGGAAACTTATTGACGTCAGCTCGAAAAAAAGAAATGCAAATGCGGTTCCACCCCCGTCTGTCTGTACTCAGCGTCTGTGTAAATCACGCCCAGAGAGTTTGGACTGCGGAGGAGCTACGCAATGCGAAATGTGTTTTTTTTATTTGCCTGGAGGAACTTGCGAGTGTTTCTAGGCTCGGAAGTCCTTTATCTGAGCCTGTGGATATCTGAAACAGCAGTGGTTTAATTTTATTTTCTGTGGAAATGTGTTTATTTTTCAATGGAACGCTTCTCATCTCTCCCTCCGTGCAAAAACACGGAAGTGGGTCAGAGCGCACAGGGCACAGCTGAAAAGGAAAGAGTGGAGAGTTTGGCCACGCCCCCACCCGCTACTATAGGCCATCTCTGTCCTCCTCATTTGCATTCAAGCAACAACGCCCATAATGGAGTGTTCCAGAGTGACATTTATGACTCTCTTTCTCTCTTTCTCATGCACTGAGTCTTGATTTTGAAGAAGGATTCATTTACAGTATTAGGGAACCATTAAGGAGCCATATAAAAGCATCAAGAAGTACCATGTCATGGGACCTTTAACACTCGGACCTCTGAACACAGCAGAACCAGAGGAGCAGCGAGAGGGGTCTGTATCATCCCCCTCCGGAAAAGTCTGTTCGGTCAAACTACCTTTTCTGTTAGAGCTGCTCAGTACTGGAATGCCACTCCCACAACCATCAGAAACCTCAACACATACACTTTGTTTAAAGTACAGTTAAAACAATGGCTCATAGACAATCAGAGCTGTCAAAATTAAGACGTCCACCTCTCGCTGCCCCCTGCTGGACACTGGCCTTTATTATTATTATTATTAAGTGATTAAGTGATTGAGTGAGAGTGAATAGTTGTAATTGACTGGTTATTGATTGCGGGTGAATGTTTGTAATTGAGTTGTCTTAAGTAATGCACTTTTTAGAATGATGAATTTTAACTGAAGTAATGTGATTTTTTGTTATGTAGAAATGACACCTAACATCTGTCAAGGGACTACGGATGAAAATTAGCCGTTTGGCTAACTCTGGCATATTTACATGCAAATGTTGATTAATATGCACTGTCCCTGAAATAAACAAATAAATACATTTTTCAGATTAATTGCTGTATCTGTGAGTATAATTTTATATCTTAAATCCAATTAATTTAAATCTCCTTGGCTATGAATGCTAAGTTCATACAAATATTATCCAACACATTAAAATAGCCTGTTTCACCTCCACAGAAGCAGCTGTATTAAGAGAAACAAAACAACATATTTATACGGGTATTCAAAAGTTCAAAACTCCATGCACAGCTTCCAGGTGCTGGTAACAACATGAACATTGAATAATTCCAGAAAAGAAGAAATTTACCGCACACTCGCTTGACTTTACTCTTATTCCTTTATTGGGCTTAGAGCAAACAACACTTTTTTTTTTTTCTTTTTTTTCTTATTTTCTGGATATTTATACGGGTCTCACAATCTCCACGACAGCGTACCAAACTCCTTTCAGTGCAGGCTTTATAATAAGCAGTTGTCTTGACACTGGTGTATTATAACTTGTATGTTGCGTGTAACTATCAGCCGTCACTCTCACTCCCCTTAGTGTCTCCAGACCTTAGTGCTCTTATTGCACACTTTATTTCACCGGACAATGCAAACACACGGAGATTTCTCAAGTGGTACCCCCTATCTCTGCTATATGAATGTTTGGTGTTACATTATATGGTATTGGTTAAATCGTAAAGGGAATTTATGTGGATTGGCAATAGAAACTTCACAGGCTGCTGTTGGATGGAGTTACTTAAATGCACAAAATTGACTCTTCAGAGCTTTAAAGGAAAAGTAACGTTTTTTTACAATTTGAGCCTTATTTCGGTAAGAAAACAAGTTGTTTTACTCACCAATATCACTTTGGTGTCATATGGAGCATTTCCGGAGATGTTTTAAATTAGCGTTAGGCTAACGCCGTTAGCCTAGCGCGACTTATAGCCATAGCTCGGGGCATTCCCCGAGCATGTAATATGCCCCCATGCGGGCTCCAAATAACACAAACTTTAGCACTTTTCAAATCATAGAAGCTCAATGTCTTTAGTCTATGATTTCGTTTGGTCAAAAGTGGCCTGTAATCCGAGATTTAGCCATAGTTTCGAGTAGATGAGGACGCCAGTGCGCATGCGCGGAGTGTGCTTTCAGCTCCCGGGACCCAAACATGGAACGCATAGCTGTAAACTATGGCTAAATCTCGGATTACAGGCCACTTTTGATTCAAACGAAATCGTAGACTAAAGACATTGAGCTTCTATGATTTGAAAAGTGCTAAAGTTTGTGTTATTTGGAGCCCGCTCGGGGCATATTACATGCTCGGGGAATGCCCTGAGCTATGGCTATAAGTCGCGCTAGGCTAACGGCGTTAGCCTAACGCTAATCTAAAACATCTCCGGAAATGCTCCATATGACACCAAAGTGCTATGGGTGAGTAAAACAACTTGTTTTATTACCGAAATAAGGCTCAAATTGTAAAAAAAACATTACTTTTCCTTTAAGCCATGTTATAATTCTGTTACTTCATCAAAAACATACCCTGAGTTGTGTTTTGTTTCATTCACACATGTCTGAGTCATCCTGTATTATTAGTAAGTGCTTCGTTCCACCTTGTGATGTCACGTGGTGGTAGATTTCAAGTTAACAACTACCTTTTTACCTTTAGTTCAGGGGAGATAGGCAATTCCGGGGCTGAAATTGTCCAAATGTTTCTAGTGAAGGAGTGTAAAAATACAGTGGAGCACATCCTTTATTACCACACAATGTCACAAGGAGTGTTTTCTGTTCGAGAGAAGAACAAAATTCACAGGGTGTGTGTGTTAAACAAGTGTGAATGAAACAAAACACAACTCCAGGTTTGTGATGAGGAAACATTATGACATAGATCATAAAACAGCGTAATATTATGGACCCTTTAACCTTTGAACGTTGAACTTGGATTTAATCGCTTTTTTGTTTTTGTTTTTGCACTTTCTTTTTTTTTAAAGGCTACGCAAATCGGAGTGACCGTTTCTTCCACTGCATATTAGCGTCGTCATCCCATTTGTTGTACAGCTTTTGCAAACGCACACGACGCTACCCAAAATGTCCCCTCGCAAATTCTTACATAACGCAATCAATACCAATCAGAACTGCGCCGCATTTTGCCATGATAAATTCACTTTCCTCCTGTTTTTTTTAACCTCAGCTCCGCTTCGAGACAAACTGGCCGCACATTTTGAAGTAAGCAAAATGGAATATTGATTGCTGGTAATCCATGTACCAGGGACTCTGTATGAAATAGTGGTCAACAAGATGAAGTGCGTGAACCTGCTGACCTGTTCGGTTATTCTGCTGGAGGGCTAAGATTTGTGCGAGCAGGGGTGGGTACAGCAGGGGTGGGTACAGCAGGGTGGGTACAGCAGAGGTGGGTACAGCAGGGGTGGGTACAGCAGGGGTGGGTACAGCGGGGGTGGGTACAGCGGGGTGGGTACAGCAGGGGGTGGAACAAGTACTCAATTTTGTTACTCAAGTAAAAGTGAAGATATCGTGGCCAAAAATACTCAAGCAAGAGTAAAACTGTCACATGAAAAATCTACCTAAGTAAAAGTATTAAAGTACCTGTTAAAGTACACTGTGTAGGATGGTGGCGCATTGGTGGATGGTGGGTATTGCAATTCCGGCTTTAGCTATGGCAGACCTCGAGGGTCACCCGGGCGCGCTGTGACAGCTCGGCATACCCGGAGGAGGATTCACCGGCAGCCGCGCACGAACCGCGCGCACGCATGAAGCGCATCCGCTGCTGTGCGCAGGTGGGGGAATCGGGAACCGGACCGCGGAGGGCGGAGTTCGGAGTTCGGAGGTCGGTCTGAAGCCGGGGTGCAGGCCCGCGCGCTGCAACAAAGCCCCAGCCACGGTAGGTACTATGTCCTTCTTCTTCTCCTCTTAGATGAAGGTGCTTGCTCCTGCGATGTATGTGCGGAGTAAGTGTGATCCGGCAACATGCTTGTCGTTGTTTATCCAAACGCGTACTATCTCGTTGTGTGAAAAACACAAGCCAATGCCGACAGCTATAAAGAAAACGCAGAGCCCAAAATACACTATGTCCTTCTGCGGCTCTTGTAATCAAAATGGCTGCCTCTATATGGGGAAGATCCCCCTTTTATGTGACTATATCTAAGTCCAACAGAATACTTTGATTTCATGATGGAAGTGAAAAGGCTTGGAAAACACTGTATTTTTGAATGGGTATCTTCAATTTCGGTAATTAACGGGTAAAAATCTTACACACTGTCCCTTTAAAAATGTACTTAAAACAATTAAGGGTGTTTTTATTTCTCAAAAAAACAAAACAAAAAAACTTTTACTTGCCTTCTTACTATGAGTGGGGGTCACCTTTTCACAGATCTCCCCTGTACATTGGCCTGGTGGTGCTTATTTCTATTTAATGCCATAGTTTGGAACATTGCAAGTAAAGCATTAACAGTTACACACTGCACCTTTAATAATACTACAATGCAGGTCCACAGTAGTTGTTATATGCTACTGAAATACCGCTGAAGTGAGCAGTACGTGGCGACAGATGTGGAGCTGTAGTTAGCGTGGGCACAGACAGCGCTGCTTCTGTGTAAATGAATAGTCGTACGGTTAATTAACACGAAATCCCTTTGTCTTGAGGCTCTGACCAGGCCAATTTGTGGGTGTTCAGGCGAAAATGCAGCGAAATGATTAATTAAGAATCGAGAATGAGAGCAAGCGGGCTTTTAGACTCGCAGCTCCAGAGTTGGAAAAAGGAGAGGAGAGGAGGGAAGAAGAAAGAGGGAGAGGAGTACGTCACCAATTCCCAAAGCGCTTATTTTGATCATTAATAAGAATAATAATGTGCTAGGCTTATATGGTGCTCGAACAGGCACTTAAAATGGCTTTATTCATGCTGTATTCAGAGACATATGGCAGCAGTAGTAGAGCCAGAGCTGGGTAGTATTTCATTACATTTACATATGGGTAACACTTTACCTCTACTTGAATAAAAGTTCTGTTTTCTCTTCACATTGAGACACACTCACACACTGGAACATTAAATTATTAGAACATCTGAGTTTCTTGCACTGCTCATTCAAATATTATTTAGTTTCACATTTTCAGCTCTTTGAAAATACCAGATTTTACCATTCCAATGATTAATTATTAACCCCAAATTAAAAATAAGAAGTAACATCCAGACAGTTACTCTTGCGTCTTTGTTTTATTTCTAAACTGTATTTCTCTGGTTGGATGTAGGTCACTTTGCTGGTCTCCATGAAGATGTTATTGTTTTGCTATCTAATATTAATTCTTACCTTCGTACTACGAGTGTGGTCACCTTCCCATATGACCTGTAAGATGGCTTGGTGACATATCATGCTTTTCTCCATAGACACAAGCAGGCTGCCCAACCTCTACTATAAATGTTACATAGTGCATCTTTAAAGATCCCATGACATGGTGCTTCTTGATGCTTTTACATGGCTCCTTTATGGTTCCCTAATACTGTAAATGAATCCTTCTTCAAAATCAACACTGCATGAGAAACAGATAAGATGAGAAAGAGTCATAAATATCTCTATCAAACTCTTTATTCTGGGCGTTGTTGCTTCAATGCAAATGAGGAGAAAAGAGCTGGCCAATAGTAGAGGGTGGGGGCGTGGCCAAACTCTCCGCTCAGAGCTCAGAGCCCACAGCTGATCCATTTCCTTGTTTTTGCACGGGGGAGAGATTTGAAGCGTTCCATTGAAAAATAAACAAATTTCCACAGAAAATAAAATTAAACCACTGCTGTTCAAAGGTCCAGAGACTTTGATACTACACATCCAGATTGTTCATTTAAAGATCCTATATTATGCAAAATTGTCTTTACACTTTAAATCATGTCATAATGTTTTTACTAGGGATGGGATCGGATCGGAATTGGACATTACCTCCCGATCAGGATTGGATATATATGTATATATATATTCTTATTATTTTTTAACATATCCTAGATGAGATCTATGGTTATGCGGTGGCAGAGAGTGAGACTTCACACAGAAACATCAACGCGTGCGGCATGACACGCTATTGGTTAAATGCAAGAAGCAGCTTCGAGCGCGAGTACAGAGAGGAGATAAGAAGAGCACTATAATGAGCGCTATAAGAACGCTATAATGTTTGGCGAGTAGGTCTGGAAATACTATAAAGTTGATGACAACAACATTGCCATAGAAACTGTTTGATATGTAAACTTGGGATTGCGAGGGGTGGAAAGGAAAGGGCAACATTTAACACAACAAACCGATACGGCACCTCAAAAACAAACACCCAAAGACGAGTCAGCTCACGCTGCAGGAGAGTTTGAAAAGGAGAGCAAAATGCCCCTTGACAGCGTGAAGGCCCAGGAGACCACAGCCAGGCTAGCACAAATCTCAAATGACTCTGCTCACATCACAAGGTGGAAGAGTGTTTTCAATTTGAGAGAAAAACTAGAGACAGAGTGAGTGAATGAAACAAAACACAATTCCAGGTATGTTTGTGATGAGGAAACAACATTATAACATAGATCAGAAAATAGTGTAATATAGAATATAGTCCCTTTAATGTAGTGATACAAGTTTAAAAAAAAAACATTTCACAGTTATTGTTATTACTGCAGTCAAAATGTCCGTCTTGCAAATTCACCATGAAATCTAGTGTGTTAAACGAGCAGGACCAGAGCCCAACTTGCTGCACTTTAATTACACTTGTTTAATTACATTGTATTGTCATGGCGACGTAAATAACCAACCCACCCGATTAGCAGCCTATGCGGAGGTAGAAAGTGCTCTTCCTCGTGTTACCGGCTGCACCATAAATCTCATATCCTTTCAATTACGCACATGCAAATGACCGCGATAAAACCATGAATTTCAAATGACGATCCCGCCATTAGTAAGTCCGTGTTATATGGCGTGTGGAGGGGGCTATGAAACAACGCCACGATCATCCAGCAAATAGACTCATCCCGCTCGGACTGCCATGTAAATCTGCTCTATTTACGGCTGTGCCAAATGCCCGGGGGTTGTTTGAAACGCCGGTGATGGAGCTTGCGCGGCGGAGTGGACGGGAGCGGGAGGTTTTGACAGATGCAAAAGGGAGATTGACGCGGACTTCAAAGCGGACGTCGAGAGCGGGTTAGTGGCGTGGAGATAGCGCTGGTTAAATCTGCCATCTTTGAAGTACCCCAGGTGGGAGAGAGTGGAAGGGCGGAAGGTAATAATGGGAAAGGGGGGAGGGAGTGACAGCGATGGAACCGCTAATAGTTGGGCCATTGCAGACATCATTGCAATAAGCAGGCTGTTGATACTTTGAAGATGATGGCATCAACGCTCACTTACTCAAATTAGACTTTAATCTGAGTTGTTGTTTTCCACACAATCGGAACATAAAGAACTGATTTAGCTGGTGCTACAACAGGTGAGCTGATTTGTGCTGTTAAACAAGTCCCTCTTATATAACATTACAGCCACAAGCTAGATAGATCACGCTATTAGTCATTTTCACCTTTTTTTTATGCAGGAAGAAAGGAGAGGAATTTCAATGAAAAAAAAACACATTTTCACAGAAAATAAAATTAAACCACTGCTGTTTCAGAGGTCCAGAGGGTCGGGTAAAAGACTTCCGAGCCTAGAAACACTCGCATGTGCCTCCAGGCAAATTAAAAAACGCATTTCGCATTGCGTAGCTCCTTCGCGGTCCAAACTCTCTGGGCGACACAGGGGGTGGACATCCAGACGGTGGTGGAACTGCATTTGCATTTCTTTTTTCGATGTTACGTAACAAAGGTGCCTTGTTCAGAATCGCCCGTTTGAGCTGTGTTTTTTTCAAACGCAGAAAAGGATCGCAAATGCTCAGTTTACACATTTCACAACTTTTAGCCATTGGGGGGGCCTAAACAGGGTAGGGGAGCTCACATTAACGGTCAAAAATCTCAGAAAGTGAAAATTTCATGCCATGGGACCTTTAAATGGTATTCTATATTTAAAAAACATTTAAAAACACTGCATATCATGAACATTTAACAATAATAAGAACATTTTCTTTTATTTCTTACTTATACTTTTGCAAATATTACTCCATCTCCAGTTAAAATACTCCCAGAAGGTACCTCAGCAGCCATTTTTATTACAACAATCATTCAGCCCTTACACATGTGTCCACTCCATGGCCTTATTGCCCCCACCTCCACCCCACTGCCCACACAACCTTAGTCCAAACCCACCCCACACACACGCGCACACACAGGCACACACACCCACACACATCCACATGACTCCGAGGGGCTTGGATTGATCTGTAGCATCGCTGCAGATAGCCCCGGTCCTTTCCACATCCATTCAGTGAGTAAGTGCTGGGACAAGCTGTTCTTTCAGGCAACAATAGGCCTTCTAATAGCCCCAGTTTGTCTCAGTTAAGACACACACACACACACAAACACACACATGTATGGACACACATTGCCGTTACACTTCGCTGCCCCTCGCTGTGGTCAGGCTGAAGACCTCCTCAATCAGGACATCCGATCTGTGCCTATCACGCGCGCCATTCCAGAAGTAATTTTAGTCCCATCCTCACTTGATCTGTTTAACTCGTCGAAACCATTTAAGGCCAAGTAAAAGAACAAATCAAGGTGGTGAACTTTGACCTTGGCATGCAGGGGTGTGACTAGATCGGTGACATAAAAGGTTATCTTAAATTGTTTTTTACAGCCTATAAAGAGTGATCATATCAGGTACAGCAATGTGAAATTACTACATACCATTTATTATAAAGATTAGAAGAAAAAAAAACCCAATACCTTCGATTGAAAATTGCTTCTGGATGAAAATGGAAGCATCTCAATTTGAAAAACATGGACAAGACTACTTAAATAAGGGATAATATTATGCCAATGTGCAGACAGATTGAAAATTATTTTCTTTTAACCCAATAATAACATTCACAACTCAAATTGTTATGCAGACCAACTTCAACGCTAACAGCTAGTATACATTTGCCTGGGATTTAGAATACACACTTTATCAAAACTTTACAAAGATGTGAGTCTGGTCACCGCTGAATCTCCAAGAGTGACTGACAGGTCTGTTTGCATCAAAACAAAAGAGGAAGAATATCACAGAGGACTGAAAACATCACATCTTTCTGCAGAGTCAGTGAACAAGCCACTAAACTCTAATCTGACGTGAGGGAAATATATTTGCTGACAGCTAAACTCCTTCTTGACATCAAGACTTTGAAGACCGTTATCTCATAGTCCACAGGTTACTGACATGGCAAGAAAAGGTGAAACTGAAAACAGACATGAAACATAATCACAATTTGCACCTTTGATACGTGCACAACTAATATACTGTGTAAAATAAATGTAGCATGTCTCATTTACAATTTGACTTTATCAGAATGTTTAGGTTTTAGTTTTTAATCATACTGAAATGAAGTGCACAGTATAGTCACGTGAAAACAAGCGTTGTGTACCTTTTAGTGATGTAGTACCTTTAAAATCACTTTCATATGAATTATAATGATGTACTAATGAAGATATTATAACAAACCATCATAACCATAATGCTAAGCAGATGTGTCTGGATTAACATGGATGAAAACAACACAGCCATATCTCAGTTCTCAGTGTGCACACTTCGGAGTGTGGTTTTAAGAGCGCATACGTCACTTCCGGCGCGACAACTGCTGTCCCATTTCGTTTTTGTCCCATGCACACTTAAAATGCACCCTGAAAACCGCAGTCGTTTTCATGGAAATCAGGGCGTGAACCAGCTGTGCATCCATGCACACTTCGCGCAGTCATATATCCCAGCATGCACCGCGCACTACTTCTTTTACGGGAGAAAATAGAGTCGGCGGCTGTAGTTGCGGGACCTGTCCCATTTCGCCAATGCTCATGCGGTCCGTGGAGTACACTCCAGACTGTGCAAGTATGCGCAGTCCTGAGTACCCTTAAAATCACGCTCCGAACTGTGCACACTGCGAACTGAGACACGGCTCATCTCTCAAGCCGTTCCCAATTCCCAGAGTGCACGGTTCGGAGCGTGGTTTGAAGGGCATGTGCGTCACATCTGGCGCGACGACTGCTGTCCCATTTCTTTTTTGTCCCATGCACAGTTAACACGCGGTCCGAAAACCGGAGTCGTTTCCATGGAAATCGGGGCGAGGACCAAGCACGTGAAAATGCACGCTTCGCGCACTCATATATCCCAGCATGCACTGTGCGCTACTTCTTCTACGGGAGAAAATGGAGTCGGCGGCTGCTTCCCGTAGTTGCGAGACCTGTCCCATTTTGCAGACAGCCATGCGGTCTGCGGACTGCACTCAGGGCTGAGCAAGTATGCACCGCTTTGACTGAGCCCCTTTCCTTTTTGTGTTTTGTTTCATTCACACATGTTTGCGTAATTCTGTGCTATTAGGCTAAATCTCCAAAGTTCAAAATGGTCTGTTCCACTTTGTGATGTCATCAAGTTTTTAGTTTTTCAATTCCAGGGCTGCAATTGTCGTAATGTTTGGAAAGGAAAGGTTTTTGGAGTTTAAAAACAGCGTCTTGTATTGACATCACAAGGTAGAACAGAGTGTTTTCAGTTTGAGAGAAGAACTTTATTACAACATTATAATATAGAACAAAAAAATAGCATAATATGGGCTCTTTAAACAGGCACACCTCAAAAAACAAACAAGAAACACAACTTGAAGTAAGCTAATACTGAGGAAAACTAATAGAAGTTGATGAATAGGTCGCCTATAAGTATCCGATAAGTATTCGGGATCTGTTTTGGAGAATTGCACAGATTGTCTGGTGCAGGCTGTATCAGATTGCATTGTGTTGAAATAACAAATAGCTCTTCTTCCGTCAGCCATTTGATCCTCTGGTAAATACTTTATGCGCTTCTCTATTTTAATATGAGTTATGGATGTGGTTCAATGGGTCAGAACGGAGGCATCTATTTTCGCTAAGAAGTGAATATACAAATTCTTATGTTTCAGCCTCTCTCAAATGTTAAAGGGGCTGTATGTGAATTGATTTCATGTGATAAAGTAACATCTTGTTTTTGCCCAGTATAGAAGTATTGTAAAACCACCGCTTAGGGTCAAAATGAGACAGCCGGGTGCAGTCTTCAGCTAAATACAGAGCATTTTTCTAGTATTTATTTACCAGAAAGTACCAGCAGTGCACTGTTAGCGTGCTAGTTGTTTGTTAGCGTTGCAGTGAAAAGGGTTTATACTCATCGGGGTGAATAATTAGGATGCTAGGAATATGTTAAGAAAGTGAAGAAGAACTTTGGACCACTAAAAAACATTAAAAATGAACTAGTTGTGTTTTTCAAAATATGGTGCTGTGCTTTAAATTAATCAGATAAAGTTTAATATATGTACAGAGAAGAAACCTATTTATATTACGCTGTTTTCTGATCTAAGATATAATGTTGTTTCCTCATCACAAACACACCTGGAGTTGTGTTTTGTACCATTCATTTGTTTATTGCTGCATATTTAGGCTGAGTTCTTCTCTCAAACAGAAAACACTCCACATTGTCATGTCATATGGTAATACAGGAAGTGCTCCACTGTGTTTTTAAACTCCATACACCTTCACAAGAATCACTTGGATAATTTTGGCTCTGGAATAGCCAATCACAACCAGTGTTGTATAAAGTACTGGAAAATCAAACTCAAGTAAAAGTATAGGTACCCCTCCCAAAAATGTCACTGACTGAAATGTTACTTGAGTAAAAGTCTTAAAGTATCTGGAACTTCTTGTACTTAAGTATGACAAGTAATGTAAAAATAAATGTACTCAAGTGATGTAATTAAAAGTACAAGTAAAAGTAACAAAGCAAGGGTTAGCTTCAGCTTCAGCTTGCTTTGTTGTGTTATTTTTTATCCTTTTGAACTCGTGTCCCCTTTCTTATTCGTTACACTTAGCCTACAGCTATGCCTTCCCTTGAGCCGAAAAAGCTAGGTAGCCTGTTAGCTCCAACATCGTCAAATACGCTTTGTGTAACCGAAACAATGTCACACAAAGTTAATTTCTACATGTTATGCTCAAGGTTTCACAACGGTGTCTAGAATGTCCATGCTATGGTTACTGAAATTGGAATATAGACGCTAACAATTTCATTAATCTAGAACTTACCTCGATGTGTTTCTTGAGGTTGGACGGGGAGTTTCTGTAAGATAGGATTTCCATGTTTCTTGGAAGGCACACGAGGCACTTCATTCGACAGGACGAATCCTTCATATCAGCGTAAGAGAACATTGTGTTTAAGTACGGCCAGGGATGCTCATCGTCAGCTCCCCCTTCATTTGTAGCCGACGTGGATGCTGTCTCCTCTTCCATCAAGGATGTTGATTGATTAAACTAGCTGCATGAAACCAACAGGTGTAGGCTGATTGTCATGCGCAAGTAGCGAACAAGCCCAGGCACGTCCTGACTTCCTTCAGTCAGTAGAGGTTTTTTTTGTAACGAGTAACTAAACGGCACATTGAAAATGTATTGGAGTAAAAGTATGCAATTAAATTCGGAAATGTAGTGAAGTAAAAGTAAAAGTTATCTTTTTTTTTCTAAACTCAAGTAAAGTACAAAGTCTCCCAAAATGTACTTAAGTACAGTAGTGAAGTATTATTACTTTGTTACCATACAACACTGATCACAACTAAACAAAATGTAAACGGCACTTGTTAAACTAGAAAACTTGAAAACTACCACTTTATGACATCACAAGGACTGAACATTTTGAGAGTTGAAGATGTAGACAGCCTAATAATTCAGGATTACTCAAACATGTGTGCAGGAAATAAAACACAACTTCAGGCATGTTTTGATGAGGTAACAGCATTATAACATGTCTTAAAGCGAAGCGAAGAGTCCATTTCATGTAATGTAAGACCTTTAACCCATCATTTAAAAATATAATACAAAAAAATCAGTACAATTATCCACAAAACCCTACTTTGCCTACTCGATGTGTCAACAGATTGGAGTTGTTTGCACATTCCAGATTGGGAAATACTCATCTTGTAATGTAATACAATATTGATCAGTCTCCACCGCAGGGCCACCTTCTCTATGCCTAAATGAATTATACTCTGCAGGATATGACTCTTCCTCCCCACACCTCACAAACACAACGAGTGAACAACGAGTGAACATCGCATATGGTACGACTGACTGATTTATAGGATCTGCACTAACCCACCAGCTACCAGAGTTTGGAGTGGAAAAACAGGATGAGAGGATGCACGTAAACAAAGCAATTTGAAGTAAGAAGTGCTCTAGACTAGTTATTGTTATTGTATACTTTATTATTTTAAACTAGGCACTTTGAAAATAATTTAGAAGCGTCATTTTGAATGTTCGGAGGAGTATGTGAATATGAATATATGCTGTTTGGTGCAATAACACACATACAGTTTGTAATAATATACCTGGGCTTATCTCTGTGCAAATGTTATTGCTTTGTCTAGAATGTTTCACACTATGGCAATAAACCTTTCTATTTTCATAGATCAGACCAAAATCAGACCAAGTTACAGGTCAGATCTGTGGAGAGGAAACTTGAAAATGGATTCTAGTGCCTCAGTCGTTTTACTCTAATACTTGTAACAACTTTTTGATAACCAAGTCCAATAAAAATCCTTCTGAGACAGCAGTATATCAGTATAATTAAATTTGATGAACTGCACTTTTATTGTTGTGGTTAATAAAGAGATAAAGTAAGGATAGTGAGTATGTGTAGGTAACTTAAAGCTGTCAACAATGCGATTCATGCATGCGGTGAAGCAGTTAACTTTAACCCCACTGAAAGGACATTTAACTTTAAGATGTTTGGAAAAGGTCATTGGCGTGGAGACAACTGTGTGAAATTCAAACACCAGGGGATTGTGGACTCTTACGGATCAAAACGGTGTGAAATAATATTGCAGATTTGAGTTTCATGGTCAAAAACTGGCTGTAATTAGGGCAAATCAGGTTGGTGGATGATTTTTAGCTTTAGAATCAATGAAATACAGTGACAAATTCTGTAAAAGAAATGAAGTCAAAATTGCCAGTTTTACTTTTGGATGCCAATTATAAAGTGGTTACTGTGCTGGATTGTCTCACAGTAAAAGAGTAGGTCTAGTAGAAGCCTGTAGAAATGGTAAAAATATAAAAAAAATTTAAAGTATCATGAATGTTTTTTTTAATATATGTGTATTTAGAATATCAAATATATTGGTTAAAAACCAAAAAAAAAAAAAAAGTAAAATGTTGCAAACAAGGGCGTACAGTAATATTTCTGCAATTTGTGGTTAATTTTATGGTCCATTCACATTTTGAGACAGATTTTGTCAGTATTGCTTTCTACTAATAGTCAGCACCATTGGTAGTTACAAATACACGTTTCGTTTTGGTATTGACGACATACATCATGTTGATAGATTGCAGTGACGTCAGCCTGGGGGTGTTCTGCATGTACATGTATGGCAAAATGTTCAGCAGGTACCATGATGACACAATGCACACATCAACTCTCAAATAAAATATGCATAACATTGATTTATACACAGGTCTGGACTGGGACAAAAAAAATGGCCCTGGCATTTTTGGCTTAGACCTCATAATTAGTCCTGGTTTAGTCCTGGTTCATACCTGATTTAGTCCTAATTTAGACCTGATTAGTCCTGGTTTAGTCCTGGTTCAATCCTGTTTTAGTCCTGGTTTAGTCCTGGTTCAGACCTGATTTAGTCCTAATTTAGACCTGATTAGTCCTGGTTTAGTCTTGGTTCAATCCTGTTTTAGTCCTAATTTAGACCTGATTAGTCCTGGTTTAGTCCTGGTTCAGACCTGATTTAGTCCTAATTTAGACCTGATTAATCTTGGTTTAGTCCTGGTTCAATCCTGTTTTAGTCCTGGTTTAGTCCTGGTTCAGACCTGATTTAGTCCTAATTTAGACCTGATTAGTCCTGGTTTAGTCCTGGTTCAATCCTGTTTTAGTCCTAATTTAGATCTGATTAGTCCTGGTTTAGTCCTGGTTCAATCCTGTTTTAGTCCTAATTTAGACCTGATTAGTCCTGGTTTAGTCCTGGTTCAATCCTGTTTTAGTCCTAATTTAGACCTGATTAGTCCTGGTTTAGTCCTGGTTCAATCCTGTTTTAGTCCTAATTTAGACCTGATTAGTCCTGGTTTAGTCCTGGTTTAATCCTGATTTAGTCCTGGTTTAGTCCTGGTTCAGACCTGATTTACTCCTGATTTAGATCTGATTAGTCCTGGTTTAGTCCTGGTTCAATCCTATTTTAGTCCTAATTTAGACCTGATTAGTCCTGGTTTAGTTCTGGTTCAAGCCTGATTTAGTCCTGGTTTAGTCCTGGTTCAGACCTGATTTAGTCCTGATTTAGATCTGATTAGTCCTGGTTTAGTCCTGGTTCAATCCTATTTTAGTCCTAATTTAGACCTGATTAGTCCTGGTTTAGTCCTGGTTCAATCCTGTTTTAGTCCTGATTTAGACCTGATTAGTCCTGGTTTAGTCCTGGTTCAGACCTGATTTAGTCCTAATTTAGACCTGATTAGTCCTGGTTTAGTCCTGGTTCAATCCTGTTTTAGTCCTGGTTTAGTCCTGGTTCAGACCTGATTTAGTCCTGATTTAGATCCGATTAGTCCTGGTTTAGTCCTGGTTCAATCCTGTTTTAGTCCTGATTTACACCTGATTAGTCCTGGTTTAGTTCTGGTTCAATCCTATTTTAGTCCTAATTTAGACCTGATTAGTCCTGGTTTAGTCCTGGTTTAATCCTGTTTTAGTCCTGGTTTAGTCCTGGTTCAGACCTGGTTTAGTCCTGGTTCAGTCCTAAATTGTGGGCCGGTCTCTACGTAAAAAAAAATAAAAAAATAAAAAAAAGAAGGGCATCGGCCCCTAGGACTGTCGGCCCACGGGGAAAATGCCCGGTGTGCCCAATTACCAGTCCAGGTGTGTTTATACAAGACATTTTCAGGAGCGGTTTAAACAAAGCTCAGATTAAAGTCAGACAGAGCGGTGCCTACAGTTAGCATCACACCCCCAGGGAACGTTAATAACATCAGCCGTAAAATATCAATATTCTTCACATTCAACACTGTTAGCTCAGCAGCTCCTCTATCTGGGTTTATGCTCGATACAGTTCTCGCTTTAGGCAGAAAACTCTTTATTTTGTCTCCATCAAACGCAGTCATTTGTACAGCATCAAAGGCCCACAGAAAAAACACAGCCACCTGCGCTCACTTACCTTCACAGACCCATTGATCGAGATTTCTTTGATTAATTATTATGCAAATGAGCAGGTCGGGTGCGAGAGTAACATGTTACGTATAAGCTCGACGCAAAACTTCACAGGTAAAGAGTGAATAAAAGATTAAATGGGCCATATGGAGTTTAGAGTGGTACAATGGGCAGGTGCAAGTACTTGGAATATGAAGTAATACTTGGGGATACTTGAAAGTACTCCAAAATGCAGTAGAAATTTAAAAAAAGAAAAGAAGATAAAAAATATGAATCTGTAAAATAAAAATATATATTTGAATTATATATGTTTGTGCAGTACATATATTGAAAATAAGTTGTTTTATTGAAATAAATATCATACTGGTGGTGGTAGTAGTGTGAGATCTATTCTTTTATGCTTGAAGTGTTCTTTATATCTAGTCTATTCCTGGGTTTTAAGTGTTACTGTGAGAACCGTCTCACCTCACCATTTGTTTCATCATATGTTGTATACATCACTTGTGGCTATAGGTTGTAAAAGGCTGTAAACTAACTTTGGGTGTTATCTCCATCTATGCCTGGAGGGGTTTCTGACTCCAGTGGCCAAATGTCATTCTGTTTGAAGAAGAAGAAGAAGAAGAAGTGAACTTTATTGATCTCACACTGGAGAAATTGTTCAGTATTTAAGGAGCTATTCTCCTATAGATTAGCTGTTGCTGATGTCATATATTCAACAGTCTGTACTGTATTTAAAGACTGTCCCTTGTGGTCATTTGTGTGTGTGTGAGAGGGCCCCCACTGGGGAGGTCCCTCTTCACGTCTCTCTGCTAAAGCTGACAACATGGATGCTGAAGATGTCTGATGTCACCATTTCGTTTGTATTCTGCTATTTTTACATTAAAATGCTGAATAACCTCAACCTCGATCAATGCCTTCCTTCAGACCTTCTTCGGACCCATTTTCCGAAACTCACAGTAGTTGCAATAGTAGTAGTAGTGATGGTAGTAGTAGTAGTAGTAGTAGTAGTAGTAGTAGTAGCGGCAGCAGCAGCAGTAATAGTAAAAGATTGCAATAACATATTTACATATTAGAAACAAAATTATTACTCCAACTACTTCAAGAATTACTGCCATTACTGCAGTCTGCAATTACTACAACCATTTTTATTTCTACTGTTACTATTATTTGTAGTACAGTACTTGAAGCTATGGGTAAAAAAGTACTTTGATTTGAAAATGAGAAAGAACTGAAGTTAGTATTTGTATTTTTTGTGTAAACACAGTGAGAAGATCCTGCTACTTTTTTATCCCACACGACGGTGAAATCAGTACTTCAATCTGGACTGCTACTGTGGTACTGTGTTAGTGTATTGTGTTATATAAATAAAATATTACTACTACCTGACTGTTATTCTAAAAAGGAGCTCAAGGCCAGAGAGGAGAGCAAGGGGGGTATTTATTGATCTATATACCCTCCCATACAGTCTATTCTTTTAACACTGCAGAAAACACTTAGGATGAGCAGAAACAGCCCCTGTGCATAAACAATAATAATACAATAGACCACATACACACATTAAATATTTAATACTAAAATACAAGAAATTTCATGTGAAAAATACGTAAAAGGGCTTCAAGGTGGATGCTTTAAAGAATGTGGTTTTGTTGGTTAAAAATGCTTAAAAATACACATTTATTTAAAGGGACAGTGTGTAAGATTTTTACTCGTTAATTACTGAAATTGAAGATACCCATTCAAAAATACATTGTTTTCCAAGCCTTTTCACTTCCATCATGAAATCAAAGTATTCTTTTGGACTTAGATATAGTCACATAAAAGGGGCATCTTCCCCATGCAGAGGCAGCCATTTTGAATACGAGAGCCGCAGAAGGACATTTGGGCTCCGCCTTCGGCAAGGCTCGTGGTTTTGGGTAAACAACACAAGCATGCTGCCGGATCAGACGTCGTAATGGATCTAACTAAATTGTTTTACTGGATTTTATTCGCTGGATCCTTACAGACAAATTGAGAGCAAGTTTATGGTGAAATACAGAGTTTGACCTGTGCAAAGCATTCTAAGGTAAGCTAACCTCGTTTTGTCCTTTTCCGTATAAAAGCCCCATGTGCTCAGGGAGTGATTGTTGTGCAGGGAAATGAATTGCATAGTCAAAAAGAGGAGACTGTAAGGTTTCATTTGATGTGTAGAGTGTCATGGTACACGATCGGGAATGTGTGTTTTCATGAGAAAAGAAAAAAAAAAGGGACCACGTATACAGTAGCGGCGCGCGGCTCGCGACCCTCGAGGTCTGCCGTAGCTAAAACAGAAAGTGCAATAGCACCATCCACCTATGCGCCACAAATCCTACACACTGGGGCTTTAAAGGATCAAAAATCAGACCATTGTAATTGATACTAAAACTAGATACTCATTTGAGCAAGTATCGATACTGCAAAAATCACATTAACACGAAAAAAAAATGGAGCTTTCCTGATCAGTTTTAGTGTGATTTTGAGCTTTATCAGAATGAGCAGAAGTCCACACGCTAAGATTAATAAAGTACTATTATTGATATATGAAAATGATATTCTATTACTAAAAAAGGAGCATTTTATTTATCTTCATTGTGGTATTATAATCGGTATCGACTATTGAGTGAATTCCTTTGCATCAAAACAGTAGTAGTAGTAGTAGTAGAATTTGATACTAGAATTTGTTATTTATTTGCAATACATGTCAGTGTATTACATTTTTTATTAAAGGGTCAATCCATACAATTTCAGTGCTGTTTCCTCATCACAAACATACTTGGATATGTTTTGTTTCGTTCACACACGTCTGTAACACACAAACCTGCATATTTAGGGTGAGTTCTTCTCTCAAACAGAAAACACTCTGTTCCACTTTGTGATGTCATGTGGTAATACAGTAATCCCTCGTTTATCGTGGGGGTTAGGCTCCAGAAATAACCCGCAATAAGAGAAATCCGCGAAGTAGGACAACTTTATATTTTACAATTATTCTACATGTTTTAAGGCACACACATTATACACTTTTCTCAGACTGGAATTAACCTTTTCTCACATTTGTCTCTTGTTTAAACACTCAAACCTTCATAGATTTTCAACAAAATGTATTAATAGTGAAATGTGGGGGGAGACACGGCCCCGGAAGCCCCGCCGGACGCGCGAGGAGCACTGCCACGTCCCGGGACGCAACGCGCACCAACCCCTTGGAGAAGTGCGCGACACGTGCACCCCTCATCGGACAAATCCGTGACAGAGCAGTGTGACCGGCGCGAGGCCACGCGTACACCGGGGCTGCGAGAACGAGATCGATCCGCGGCGCCCGGACCGCGTCCTCTCAGCCCGAGCCACAAACCAGCCGCACGAAACCAGCAAAGAGCCGCACGTGGTGGTTTAATCCCGGTTTAGACCTGGTTTAGTCCCGGTTTAGTCCAGGTCTAGACCTAGTCCAGTCCTGGTTTAGTCCAGGGCCAGTCCAGGTTTAGACCTGGTTTAGACCTGGTTTAGACCTGGTTTAGTTCTGGTCTAGACCTGGTTTAGTCCACGTTTAGTCCTGGTCTAGTCTCTTAGCCAATCAGGACGCAGAACACAATGTTACACTATAAAAAAAAATGAATAAATAAATAAAAAAATCTGCGAAACAGCGAGGCCGCGAACAGTGAACCGCGACAGAGCGAGCGACCACTGTACAGGAATTGCTCCACTGTATTGTTTTAACTTTTTGATAGAATTATTTGGAAGATTCAGTCCTGGAATTTCCTGTCTCTAATGAGCTGAAGGTAAAGAGTAGTTCACTTGAACACTACCACTTCATGAGATCACAAGGTGGAACAGAGCAGCTTGAGCTTTTAAGATGTAGAAAGACTAGTACAAAATAATGACTCGTGTGAATGAGACAAAACACAAGTCTAGGTAAGTTTTTGAGGAGGTAACAGCATTATGACATGACTTAAAGCTCACAAGAGTCAAATATAAGACATTTAAATGCACATATTCTTAATGATTTCATTTCATTTCATTTATTTAATTTATTTGACAGGAGCATTAATCACAGTCAATGAAGAGATGCTTTGTACCAGACTATAGACTCTTTGAGCTAATTTCCATCTGCAGTTCTTGAGAAACACAACACGACAAAACATTAAACACAGCATAAAATAATGCATTTCATAAACATTTCATCAAAGGTACGTTATTTACATGAGTTAAAATGGATTCCCCTTCTCAGGTTTGTCTTAACGCTGACAAGTTTGTATTCTTAAGAAATGTCGATTGAGTCCTACACTAAATTGTTTGAAGTCTGCACAGTTTTAACTCAGTGGAAAGTTTGTTCCATTCTGAGATTGTTTTCACAGAAAATGCAGATTGTCCCAGTGATGTTTTACGTTTTGGTTTTGTACATTGGCCACTGACCGTTGACCTGGTGGTCCGGACCATTTGGTCAGATGTTAATTTGACAAACTTTTTCAGTGGTGGATGATGTTGAATAATAATCTAAGATTGGCTGATTTGATCTTATATTCAAAACTGAGCATTTTGTGTTTCGCTAATATTTGACAGTGATGATAGTGACACGGTTTCTTATCTAGGATCCTAATAGTTTGTTTATAAAGAGATTTTAGAGGTTTTATCGTAGCTTGATTGGCTTGTGACCAACAGGAAATACCAAACATTAAGTGAGGCAGGATCGTCGCATTTAAATAGGTTTTTGCTCCTTGTTTTGTTAAGGAGTTTCGTATAGATTTAAAAGTGGACAGATTATATATATATTGAAACAACTAACATGATTCTAAACGGCATCTGCTTATGCAACAGACTCTACAAGTTGCATTCGAAAAAATCTCCAACATCTAACAATCCCCAACATCCTATGACATGACAAGCCCTTGTATTTTCCGTGTCGACATCCATGCTGCCACCCCAGTGTACGTGGGAGCAGGGAACACTGTTGTAATCCAGTTATGAGATTAAGGCCCCATCGCTCACACGTGTTTGTTTGGAAATATCTCTCTAACTCATTAAACCTTCACCCTTCAAAATCATAATACTGTTACACACATGACCGAAAACTGCTGCAATCTCACTTCCCAACCTGTATATACAGTGGTACCTCACCTTACGAAAGACCCAACAAACGAAAATTTCAAGTTACGAAACGCCTTCACGTTAAATTTTGGTCTGTAGATACGAAAGAAAATTCAAGTTACGAAACGCGAAATCTCAAAAATTCAATTAATGCGCGCTCAGATGCACGCCCCGAAACGTAAATACACTTTATCAACACACACGGGGTTAGGTTCCAGAGGTGGGAGAGGTCCACGAGGTAGGACAACTTTGTATTTTGCAATTGTTTTAGGGCTGTAAATGCCTCACCACACACATTCTACGCTTTTCTCAGACTGGAGTTGGGCTTTTCTCGCATTTCTCTCTTGTTTAAACACTCAAACTTTCATAGATTTTCAACAAAATGTGTGAAGCGTGGGGGGAGACGACTCCGGAAGCAGCGCGGAGACAGGAGCACCGCCCGCAAGGAGCACCGTGCGCGACGCACAAGGTGCACCGAGGAGCACCGCGCGCACCGAGGCGCACCTGGCACGAGGAGCACCTGGCGCGAGGAGCACCACGCGTGGTGAGGAGCACGCACCCCTAGTCCTGGTCTGCACGACCGGCACCGGGTCTGCGAGCAAGAGATAGAACCGCGGCGCCCAGACTGCGTCCTCTGGAGCCCGAGCCACAAACCAGTCGCACGGCCCTGGTCCAGTCCTGGTTTAGTCCAGGTCCAGTCCAGGTCTAGACCTGGTTTAGTTCTTAGCCAATCTGATTCTTATCAGGAAGCAGAACACAGTGTTACACTATAAAAAAAAAATGTTACACTATTAAACTAGACGCCAGAGAAATTTGAAAAACAAAGAGACAGATTAGTGGAGATAGTTTCAGAGCTATTTCAGTGTAGTGAGCGCCTCCTAGGGCTGAATGGATATGCTAATACTAGACGCCAGAGGAATTCGTAATACAAAAGAGACAGATTAGTTGAGTACATGTATGTAGCTGAGGAGCAAACCAATTCCACTACTTAGGTGTGAGTAATATGCCAAAAATAAAATCGTAACTGAATTTTCTGATAGTTTTCCTCGCAATTCATGTGAGTTTCTTCATATGGGGCTTTTATAAGTAAATCACATATGTTTCTTTTGGGAGTTCATACTTCACTGTGATTGGTTAAGTCCAGATGTCACTCACTCAGAGCAAGATGGAAGCTGACCAATAAAAGGAGCGGGTGAAGGGAAGCGTCTACGTTACACAGAGAAGCAGTAAAGCAAGCTATTTTATGTTATCACCAAAACTATAGAAAAAGAGAAGAAAAATCCTGAAATTTTCTGAATAAAAAAGTACAGTTAATATCTAAATTAAAACATGAACAACTATAGATTATGAAATTCTTCACAAAAACATTGCTTCTAAACTTCGTACAATAAATATTTTTAGGTCTCACATTGTAACCAGTATCATAATCACAATTACCAGTTTATCTTGACATCCATACAAATAACTGCTATTACAAAATCCTAAAATAAACTAAATATTTCCTTAAATAAACTAAATTTGAAATGTGTTATTTGAAATTGTTAAAAGTTTTATGTTCAGACTCTCGATAATGCTGCCAATTTTTCTGTTTACATCTTCACAGTAAAATATGAAGTTTAACACTTGACTGTTCCTCTTGAGGCAGAGATTATTTTTCTGAGTCAGTGGATAGAGACAGTTGGGTCATCTCTCTTGAGAGTCATTTTAACACTAAACTAGTGTCATGGCTGCTGTTGTGACTCTGTTTGGTCTTCTTTTAGTTTTACTCTTTATTTGAGTCTTTGTGGGGTAACTCTGTATTAACACCAACACTGGCACAAATTTGACTCTGATTTTTCTGTAACAACTGTGATGAGAGTTTATTTAACTCAGGGGTGTCAAACATGCGGCCCGGGGGACATATCCGCCCCTCCAAGACCTTTAATCTGGCCTTCGGCTGATTTTCTATTAAAATAATTATATATAGATGCGTGAAGAGTCCCTCAGTCGTCCAGGTAGAATCCATGATAAAAGGAGAAATTCAGTTTGTCAACTGGACAAAGTTTGTTTGGTCGAAAACGTTTCGCCGCTCATCCGAGAGGCTTCGTCAGCTCTGGTTCTAGTGCTGGTTAGACCCTGTTTATGTCTAGCTGCAGGGAGGAGCTCACTACACTGAAATAGCTCTGAAACTATCTCCACTAATCTGTCTCTTTGTTTTTCAAGTTTCTCTGGCGTCTAGTTTAAAGGTCCCATGACATGGTACTTCTTGATGCTTTTATATGGCTCCTTAATGGTTCCCTAATACTGTAAATGAATCCTGCTCCAAAATCAAGACTCAGTGCATGAGAAAGACACATGTACAGAGTCAGAGTCAGAAAATCACTCTCTGAACAACTCATTCTGGGCCTTGTTGCTTGAATGCAAATGAGAAGGACAGAGATAGGTTAGAGGAGCGGGTGGGGTGGGGGGGTGGGGGGGCAAATACGCCGCTGGTTCCTTGTTTTAGTGGTGCGCTGTGTGCTGGCCCCACTTCCGTGTTTTAAGATCGGAGGAAGAAAGGAGAGGCGTTTCAATGAAAAAAACACATTTTCACAGAAAATAAAATTAAACCACTGCTGTTTCAGAGATCCAGAGGGTCGGGTAAAGGACTTCCGAGCCTGGAAACATTTGCACGTGCCTCCAGGCAAATAAAAAAACGCATTTCACATTGCGTAGCTCCTTCGCGGTCCAAACTCTCTGGGCGTGATTTCCAGATACAGGGGGTGGATATCCAGACGGGGGGTGGAGCTACATTTTTCGATGTGACGTAACATAGTTTCCTTGTTCAGAATCGCCCGTTTGAGCTGTGTTTTTTTCTAACGCAGAAAAGGATCGCAAATGTTCAGTTTAGACATTTCACAACTTTTAGCCATGGGGGGGGCTAAACAGGGTAGGGGAGCTCACATTAACGTTCAAAAACCTCAGAAAGTGAAAATTTCATGCCAGGGGACCTTTAAAATATTGGTAATTTTCTGCGTCTTTTCTGCGCAGTTTAGCATAGCAGCGTCTCCAGCGCCTCTGTACGTGGCCCCTCCCACCAGAGCAGCACAAATGAAGACTCGCCTCTTTCCGAACGCTCTTAAAGGACCATCGTTTTGAGTGTTGACCGTGACACCTTTATCAGCAAAATGTCCAAAATGAGAAAAGTGGACGCCGAGTGCAGGATTTTCCAAGAAGAATTGACTAATTCCTATTTGTTCACGGAGGTGAATGGGAAACCTGTGTGCTTGTGTTGAAATTGCATTTTTCTTAAAGTTTCAGATTGCTCATAATATTATAATATTTTGTAAAAGAAAGAGTTCATCAAATAAAAAGACTTCTATAATAAATGTTTATTTCTCTGCACAAATATTTGGATTTATTGCTATTTTTGGGCTATATTTGCCATGATTTTTCTGATCCGGCCCCTTTAGGATCAAAGTTGGTTGGATACGGCCCCCGGACCAAAATGAGTTTGACACCCCCGATTTAACTAATGAAGAGTTAATATAGTTTATCACTTGTTTTTAACTCTTGTGAATTTACTGTGTCGATGAAAAATGACTGGTTCTTTCAATGGAACATAAAAAGCAACATAACCATCCATAGCGGCAGTACAGTAAATACATTATTAAGGTGAACTAGACAAGAAAACAGTAGGATTATTACACTGGGAGTTGAGCCAGCATGACGAATCACAGATGCCTTTGAGGTTTCCACTTGACTTCAGCACCTTTAGGTCTGTGAGCATGTTTATTCATAGTTTATCTCAAGGAGGGTGGAGGTGGAAATCTGTTCACATCATACAGGAAGCCGCTGTTCGCTCCTGTGTTCATGAGTTGCCTGTGTGAAAGTAAGGAGGAAAACCATTCTGTCTAAATGCAAAGAAAATGTTGTGTTTTACCAGGATTAATTACTGGTTTTAGGTGCCATTCTGAGGACTTTTTTTTTTTTTTTCCTTTAAAAAACAGAAAATTATTTTGAATCGTTAATTAACGGTTACATTTTTTTTTCCTTTTTTTCCCCTGAAACCATTCATTTGTGTCCTTTATAGTGGACATTTTTAAAGTTTTGAGACAGACTCTAGTTTGTGGCTGCACTATGATAAAAAATAATAATAAAATAAATTAAATAATAATAATAATAATAATAATAATAAATAATAATAAATGAATAAAATAAAAAGTATATAATTAAATACATAAATAAGTAAATAATAAATAATACATAAAAATAATAAATATAAATACATAAACAAATAATAATAATAATAATAATAATAATAATAATAATAATAATAATAATAATAAAGTAAAAATATATAAATAAAATACATAAATAAGTAAATAAATAAATAATATATAAAAATAAAACATAAAAATAATAAATTTAAATAAATAAATTCATAATAATAAATAAAATTTATATATATATATATATATATATACATACATATATACATACATATATATTAATTTTATTTATTATTATGAATTTATTTATTTAAATTTATTATTTTTATGTTTTATTTTTATATATTATTTATTTATTTACTTATTTATGTATTATATATATATATATATATATATATATATATATATATATATATATATATATATACATAAATAAGTAAATAAATAAATAATATATATATATATATATATATATATATATATATATATATATATATATATATATATATATATATATATATATATATATATATATATATTAGGGCTGGGAATATTAACGCGTTAATCGCGATTAATCGCGATTAGAGTTATGATCGCGAACAATTTTTTTAATCGCGATCAGAGTTTGCCAGCATTTTCCGCAATTCTACCATCCATATGCAGCTCATTTGGTTGTATTAATTAAACTCATTGTCGGTTAAACGCGCTATTTTTAGTTTGCTAGTATTTTGTTCCTTCTCCGCATCCGTAGGCAGCTCGAGCGGGCTTCAATCATTTATTTACAATTTCTCAAAGTAAGCACTATTACTGGTTCATTGTTACTTTTCCCTTTCTCTGCACTTTTTTAAAATAAAAAAAATGGTGAGAAATACTTTGGATTGTGAGTTTAACTTTAGATTCGAACGGTCTTACTGCAAGATATCAATTTTAAACATGCAAAATAAATCGCGATTAATCGCGATTAACTATGAAATTTCTGAGATTAGTTGCGATCAAGAAAATTTATCGTTTGACAGCCCTAATATATATATATATAATACATAAATAAGTAAATAAATAAATAATACATAAAAAAATAAACGTAAAAAAATAAAAATAAATAAATAAGAAATTAAAAGGGAGTCTAAAAACATTTTGAGGCGACTGTAGAACCGACTGAAAAAATGTTTTTGTTATTACAGTCCATTACAGAGGACATGTTACGACATGATGGAGAAAAATAATAAAATTAACCAAACGTAAATGCTAAGGTGTTCATTTACCTCCGAACAGAAAATGAAAATTATAATAATATTTTTTTTTCTTTTTTCCTGCGGGTCCCAGGAGGATATACATATTGAAAAAAAATAGGAAAACAAAAGGAATCAGCTCTCACTCAAGTCCAGTCTTGTCAAAATGTTCAAAAAAGGCAACCTCAAAGGCATCATTTGCAAAATAAATAAATAAATACATAAATAAAACAAATCCATAAATAATGACCCACATTCTAAGCTAAATAAAACGGCAAGTATCCTGTATACTTTAAAAAGATAATGCAAATACATACAAATGAGAATAATTTGGGTTGTTTGTCGCTAAAAACCAAACTAAGCAATTAAAAAACCAAAAACAAAACCACAACTCCCTTAAGACTTTGCACCACTCCATTTTAGTAGACAAGGTGAATTCTAATGAAGCAAAAATGTTCTCAAGCATTTGTTAGTCTCGCGGTGGCAAGATCAAATGCTGGGGCAATGGCTAATTTATGAAGTCCATATGTAAATGCGGCAAACGAGCGATGAATTATGGAAAAGTTGGAAAAGCCTGGACGCAGTTGTAATTTAGCACGGGTCCCTTTCTGTTTGGACAGTATCGAGGTCACCAATAGCAACCCCTTCAAATGCAAAAATCCAGAAGAAACATTTAGCACACCTCACATTCTCCATAGAAACAGCATCGTGAATCGCAAAAATCGACAAAAAATATGAATTTTTGGGCTTACCTGAAGAAGAGATTCAAGTGGAGCAGGGGTCCCATTAGGAAAAATGGAAGGAGAGAAGAGAGAGAAAAAGAACTCATTAGTAAAGTTATGGTAATGTGACATTAATAATATTTCTCCTCAAAGCAAAACCATATATGAGCTTATTTTAAAACAAATTCACGCACACAGAGGTAACAAAACAGAAATATTACATTGGTTGTGGTTATTGGCAGTGGTGGATCTACTGTAGTAGTAGTAGTAGTAGTAGTAGTAGTAGTAGTAGTAGTAGGTAGTAGTGTAGTAGTTGGTGGTAGTGGTAGTACTAGCACACTGAAGTGCATATTCAGTACAGTAATCCCTCGTTTATCACGGGGGTTAGGTTCCAGAAATAACCCGCAATAAGAGAAATCTGCGAAGTAGGACAACTTTATATTTTACAATTATTCTACATGTTTTAAGGCTGTAAATGCCTCACCACACACATTATACACTTTTCTCAGACTGGAATTAACATTTTCTCATATTTGTCTCTAGTTTAAACACTCAAACTTTCATAGATTTTCAACAAAATGTATTAATAGTGACGCATGGGGGGCGACACGGCTCCGGGAGCCCCGCCGGACGCGCGAGGAGCACTGCCACGTCCCGGGACGAAACGCGCACCAACCCCTTGGAGAAGTGCACGACACGTGCTGCTCTGTCACGGATTTGTCCACGATGAGGGGTTTATCGTGGACAAATCCATGACAGAGCAGCACGTGTCGCGCGTACACCGGGGCTGCGAGCACGAGATAGAACCGCGGCGCCCGGACCGCGGCGTCTCAGCCCGAGCCACGAACCGAACACGCACAAACGAACGCAAGAGTCGCACGGAGTGATTTAATCCTCGTTTAGTCCAGGTCTAGACCTGGTCCAGTCCTGGTTTAGTCCAGGGCCAGTCCAGGTTTAGACCTGGTTTAGACCTGGTCTAGACCTGGTTTAGTCCACGTTTAGTCCTGGTCTAGTCTCTTAGCCAATCAGGATGCAGAACACAATGTTACACTATAAAAAAAATGTTACACTATAAAAAAAAATCGGAAAAAAAAAAAAAAATCTGCGAAACAGTGAGGGTGCGAACAGTGAACCGCGATAGAGCGAGGGTTCACTGTACTTCTTAAATCCTTAAAAGCGATATTGTTTCGGCTGCTGTGTTAATGCTATCAAATCATAGACTGATCTGTTATATTTAGGCTGAGTTCTTCTCTCAAACAGAAAACACTCTGTTCCACCTTGTGATGTCATGGGGACCATGGAGATGGTCCCCGGGCGCAGTAATGTGCTGCTCACTGCTCCTAATATATGTATATATATATATATATATAGGATGGGTTAAAATGCAGAGAAGAATTTCTCCAGTGTGAGATCAATAAAGTTCACTTCTTCTTCTTCTTCTTAATACAGGATGTGCTCGACTGGGTTTTTAAACCTAATACGCCTTCACTAGAATCATTTGGATCAGTTCACCCATGGAAATGCCGATCTCTACTGAACAAAAGGTAAAAAGTATCAGTTTACTTGAAAACTACCACTTCATTACATCACAAGGCAGACGGACAAATAATAAAGGATTTCTCAAACATGTGTGAATGAGGTAACAAGATTATTAAATTAAAGCTAACAATAATCAATTTTCCATAATATCCTCCTGGGACCCGAAGAAAAAAAGTGTATCTAAATTATTATTATTATTATTATTATTATTATTATTATTATTATTATTATTATTATTATTATTATTATTATTATTATTATTATTATTATTATTATTTTCTATTTGGAGGTAAATAAACACCTTAACATTTACATTTTGTTAATTTTATTTTTACTCATGTTGTAACATGTCCTCTGTAATGGACTGTAATAGTGTTAAAGCCTTGCCTGGAAGAATCCATGACTCATCGCTGTACCAGCGGCGAGTCTGGTAACGCTTGGTCCAGAATGCGCTGCCGTTGCGCTTAGACAGACAGCTAAGTGAACCAATCAGAGAACAGTTAACGGACAGCGACGTGAACCAAGCCGGTAGGAAGCAATGCAAAAACATCTTTTTTGAAAAGAAAGGCCTCTAGAGCTGTCAGCTGCTGTGGTTTTAAGGAATCGATGTGTTTTAGGTCATTTAAGACCAATTTTACAGCTGAATGGAAGGGACGTTGCGGGCAAAGGCGGGTGCACTGACGTCACCATCTTTGAACGAATCAGAATCGCGGAGTCCGTTGTTAACCGGGGGAGCGAGGGTGGAGTGAGGGTGTCCAAATGTATAGGAAATACAGAGAGATATCATTTGGCTGGCCAGGTAAGTTAAATCCATGTCAAGTTAACAACATTTTTTTGGTCGGTTCTACAGTTGGCTCAAAACATTTTTAGACTCCCTTTTAATTAATTATTTTTTTTATTTTTATGTATTATTTTTTTATATTGTATTGTTGTGTATTAGTTATTTACTTATTTATGTATTTTTATTTATATTTGTTGTGTATTTATTATTTTTATTTATTTATTTATTATTATTTATTTATTTATTTATTTTTAAATCAAAGTGCAGCCACAAACTATATTCTATCTCAAAACACTTAAAAGACAGACTGGTTAACTCAATGTCCACTATAAAGGACACAAATGAATGGACCGGGCCTCAGGAGGATATAGGGCCTTTCATTTTAATAAAGGCCTTTGTAGAAATTTTAGATCATTATTCAAATTCTCTACACTCTACTGTATGACTGTAGAAAGTGCTTCGATGACTTCAAACAGGACACTACTAGTATACAGTGGTATACTTAAGGTACAGTGGTACCTTACGAAATTAATTCGTTCCAGGTCTAGACCTGGACTAAACCGAGACTAGGCCAGGATTAAATCACCCCGTGTGGCTCTTCGCTGGTTTCGTGCGGCTTTTGCGTTCATTTGTGCGTGTTCGGTTTGTGGCTCGGGCTGCGTGTTCGCCGCGGTTCTATCTCGTGCTCGCGGTGCTCCTGTCTCCGTGCTCCTTGCGTGTTCGGCGCTAGAGCTAAGAGGCCGAGAAAGGTGCTCTTTGAGCGGGGATAACAGCGGGGCGTGCATCTGAGCGCGCATTATTCGAATTTTTGAGATTTCGCGTTTCGTAACTTGAATTTTCTTTCCTATCTATAGACCAAAATTTAACGTGAAGGCGTTTCGTATGCAGGGTCTTTCGTAAGGTGAGGTACCACTGTATTTCCAGTATTGCCTTGCAGAGATTTTTCACACCAATCGCATTCTAACCATGAAACCACAAACCAGAGACATAAATACTTGTGGTGTAAGTTAAATCTGGCCTCCCTTTGTTCTCGTTGTTGTCACTAGATAATTTCTCTGCTCATTCTCCATGAAAAACATCCCGTTTGCCATCTGCTGAATAATGTAAACGCGCCATCAATGCTGCAGAAATGTCCCTGAATTGAAAAACTGTCAGGGGAGGCGCCACGCTGGATAATTTTGAGCAGATCTGGCAACGCTTCCAGCCTCAGACCACATATCCACAATACATCAAGTAAAAAAAAAAGGAGTTGATCATAAAAATGCCATTTAGATTATAGAAAATGTGTCACAATGGAGAGAACCAAGGACACTGCAAACATAGATTTAAGAAGTTACAAAAATGTTCTGTAGTTGGCTACTGCTACTTCAACTTCTACTGCGGCTAAAATGTTCACCACAGGAGTACAACTACCACTATTACCACTACTACTACCATTACTACTACTACTACCACTACTACCATTACTACTACTACTACTATTACTACTACTAATGCCACTACTACAACTAATAATAATATTGCATTTTATTTATAACTTTACATTTGCTCACAAATTTCAAAGAGCAACACAAAAAGTACTACTGCTACTAATGCACCTACTACTACAACTACAACTACCATTATTCCTACACGTGCTACTGTATTGCTACTATGTTAGCCACTACTGGTACTACTATTGCTACAACTACTATTCAGACCCCCCGGGATTTCGCAGGCATTTTTTGTGATTGTTGCGGGCTAAAATGCCGTGTCCCAATTCCCAGAGTGCACAGTTCGGAGTGTGGTTTGAAGGGCATGTGCGTCATTTCTTTTTTGTCCCATGCGCAGTTAACACGTGTTCGCAGACTGCAGTCGTTTCCATGGAAATCAGGACGTGGACCAAGCGCGTGAAAATGCACGCTTCACACACTCATATATCCCAGGATGCACCGCGCACTACTTTTTCTACGGGAGAAAATGGAGTCGGCGGCTGCTTCCCGTAGTTGCGAGACCTGTCGCATTTCGCAGACGGCCATGCGGTCCGCGGAGTGCACTCAGGGCTGAGCAAGTGTGCACCGCCTTGACTGCAGTCTGAGCCCCCTTCAAACCACGCTCCGAACTGGGGACACGGCCGCAGTTTTGTTTCGTCACACGGAAGTAAGGCAGAAGGAAGTAAGGCAGAAGGAAGTTCTTTTTGCCCCCGGACCAAAATGAGTTTGACACCCCTGCTCTATAGTGTGACTCCAAGTCCCCCTTCTCGCACTACCAATACAAATACACAATGTTATCACCATCAGAAAATGCAAAAAAAAGAATAGCCTATTTGGTAAAATACTATTACTTCTGGTTTAGTTCCTTCCAATAAATACATAAACAATTTAAGAATTGTCCAGTTCAAAACCACATTTCCTCTGAGGTCTTTAAAGGAAAAGTAAAGTTTTTTACAATCTGAGCCTTATTTTGGTAATAAAACAAGTTGTTTTACTCACCCATAGCACTTTGGTGTCATATGGAGCATTTCCGGAGATGTTTTAGATTAGCGTTAGGCTAACGCCGTTAGCCTAGCGCGACTTATAGCCATAGCTCGGGGCATTGCGGGCTCCAAATAACACAAACTTTAGCACTTTTCAAATCATAGAAGCTCGATGTCTTTAGTCTACGATTTCGTTTAAATCAAAAGTGGCCTGTAATCCGAGATTTATCCATAGTTTACAGCTATGCGTTCCATGTTTGGGTCCCGGGAGCTGAGAGCACACTCCGCGCTTGCGCACTGGCGTCCTCATCTACTCGAAACTATGGCTAAATCTCGGATAACGCTAATCTAAAACATCTCCGGAAATGCTCCATATGACACCAAAGTGCTATGGGTGAGTAAAACAACTTGTTTTATTACCGAAATAAGGCTCAAATTGTAAAAAACTTTACTTTTCCTTTAAGGTCTTGTTTCGTGTCACATTCTTTTCATTTTCATCTCTATTATTCCTGTGAGCTGTACTTATGTGTTCACTTAGCATCATCCATCCCCGCACAAACTCACCCCACCTCATTTCCAATAAGCACAAAGTGGGGGCTCAAAGTCAGACAAGGAGGACCCCCGGAGAGCTGGCTGTTATTGCATTGAGTTGTCAGGGGCAGAGAGGGGGCCAAGGTGGTGGTCCAAATGAATTTAAGTCTCAATCGCTGGGATGTTTTTTGACAGCGACAATGTTCCGGAGTGGGAAAGGGACATCAAGTTATCGTCAAAAAGAAACTTGGGAAATCAGAAGAGGAATGGTTGCTTGTACAAGGATGTGAGGTGTAATAGGGTAACATATCGGTGAACATAGAGGGACTGCAAGATGGAAAACATTAGCAAAGTAAAAGTGGCCCTGGCCTGCCAATCACTGCCAATTGTTTTGTTTTTTTTAGCATTTGTCTTTCTTACTATATTTAAATTAGGGATGCAAATTATCGATTAATTCATTAATCTATAGTTGATTGACCTTATCGATCGACTTACGATTAACTGATAAGCGGTGTTTTTCACCTGAATTTTAGTGTTTCAATAGGGTCTTTACGAATATAAGCTATAGTATACATAACACCGAGTCAAAAATATATCATAGCATTATTATATTGTATATTCCTCAATTAATTATTCCTTAGTAAAAAGCAGACAAATGTATTGATGCTGAATAACAAAATACATTCTTTATTGAAAATATTTATAATTGAGGACTGGCTCAGTTGTTGCACTTGCAGCATGGAAATCTTGAAATTAAAAGGAACAGAAGAAATTAAATAACAGAATGTTATTTAGTCTACATATTATGATGAAACCAGTGAATCCAGGCTATTTTTAGGACATTCTCAACATTTATTTTGAACTAAGACATCAACAATATTTCTCTCCCCTAATCTGTGAAGAGTTACAGTACAAAATATAAATTTAATAGAAGCAAGAAGCAACTTTATTGATCTCACACTGGAGAAATTCTTCTCTGCATTTAACCCATCCTGTTATCAGGAGCAGTGGGCAGCACATTACTGCGCCCGCGGACCATCTCCATGATCTTCTTGCTTCGGTTTGGTCAGGACCTAAGCTGGAGGATTTACCTATGGTGCATGTTTTGGGTTGATGGGGGAAACCGGAGTGCCCGGAGGAAACCCACCCAGACACGGGGAGAACATGCAAATTCCACACAGAAAGGCTCGGGCGACCCGGGGATCGAACCCAGACCATGCATGCAAACTCCACACAGAACACACACAGAAAGGCCTGGGCGACCCGGGGATCGAACCCGGAACCTTCTTGCTGTGAAATTTCACAGGGCCCCTGGACACAGCATAAAACATTAGGGCCTCAAACCAGAACAATCAAGAAATTATAAAAGCATGTAGGTACATGCTGATGTAACGCTATGGTCTTTCTCGCGAGTGGGTTCGCATCTCGTGTTCACATTCCAGAGTAGCGCCCTCTAGCGATTAGTTACAATTAATGCATTTTGTTCGGCCAACGTCTTGATCGACATTTAATTGTAAGTCGATTAATTGTTGACATACCTAATTTAAATACATCTGGAATGTCACAGTGGTAGGAAAATTACTATTAATCTGTCAGTTCTTGTCCCTCAGATAAAAGATGTCAAATATTCAACAGTATGGCATTAAACAAGTCAGCCTCCGTGGAGACAAGCAGATGACACTACCCAGCCAAGTTACAGGTCAGAGAATCTTTTGGACAATTTCAGCCCTAGAATTGCCTATCTCTACTGAACTAAAGGTAAAAGGAGCTGTTAAAGGTCCCATGGCACGAAATTTTCACTTTCTGAGGTTTTTGAACGTTAATGTGAGCTCCCCTACCCTGTTTAGGGCCCCCCATGGCTAAAAGTTGCGATATGTGTAAACTGAGCATTTGCGATCCTTTTCTGCGTTTGAAAAAAAGACAGCTCAAACGGGCGATTCTGAACAAGGAAACTATGTGACGTCACATTGAAGAAAAAATGCAAATGCAGTTCCACCACCCCGTCTGGATATCTACCCACACTCTCTGTAAATCACGCCCAGAGAGTTTGGACCGCGAACGAGCTATGCAATGCGAGATGCGTTTTTTTATTTGCCTGGAGTCACGTGAGAGTGTTTCCAGGCTCGGATGTCCTTTATCCGAACCTCCGAACAGCAGTGGTTTAATTTTATTTTCTGTGGAAATGTGTTTATTTTTCAATCTCTTCAATCTCTTCCTCTGCGCAAAAACGCGGCGGAAGTGGGGCCAGCGCACATCGCACCGCTAAAGAGGAAAGAGCGGAGAGTTTGGCCACGCCCCCACCCGCTGCACTGGCCTATCTCTGTCCTCCTCATTTGCATTCAAGCAACAACGCCCATAATAAAGTGTTTGAGAGAGATATTTATGACTCTGACTGTGTACACGAGGCTCTCTCATGCACTGAGTGTTGATTTTGAAGAAGGATTCATTTACAGTATTAGGGAACCATTAAGGAGCCATATAAAAGCATCAAGAAGTACCATGTCATGGGATCTTTAACTTGAAAACTACCACTACATGACATCACAAGGGGTAACAGAGCATTTTGAGCTTTGGAGATGTAAACAGACTAATACTAAAGAGTTACTCAAACATGTGAATAAAACAAAACACAACTCCAGATATATTTTTGAGGGAGTAACAACATTCTATATTTTGCGCAATATAGGATACGTTATTAACAATACACATGAAACTGAACAAGACAGAAACTAAATTCTCCATGTAAATTCTCCAACTGTAAAAGTTCCACAGTCCACCTTTAACAAACTTGAAGTACAAGCGTGTATATTCTAGCTGTACTTTTTTAAATGAGTCATAAGCCTCCTAACTTCCATGCCTTTTTCACTTTTCTGTACAGCAGCTCCACCCCAAACCCTAAACGGATCACTCCCGTCCCAGCCCTGTCACAGTGATTCATGTTAAACACCCAGATGGGAGTAGCACAGAGCACCTATGTTTACACTTTCATCTCACTTTCAGAGAGGAGAATAGTGTATGTCAAGAAACCAAACGCACCATAGCTTGATTAAAGTATCAGTTATTTTCAGTTGGTAATTTTATATAGCAAAATAATGACTACCTTGAATTGTAATAAGTCCATAAAGACACACAGAACATCTGAGCTCGGAAGCGGTGAGGAGGGAATAAAAGAAAACTACTGGAGTCACTTGTGTAGAACTGAATGCAAAAAGAAGCAATGAATTGAGCGTGAACAATAAGTCAACTCTTAATGTTGTATTTTTGCATTGTTAAATTCATATTATTACGAGTATTGATTCCAGAAATAAAAAATAATAGCCTCCTAACTTGTAAATGTATTATCATAGATTTGACCCAGACAAATTTTATTGATCCACAAAGGATTACTCAGACACTTACTCTGAAAATTCCAATTAAATTCTGAAAGTGACTCTATGTAACTTTCTGGGGGTGGAAAGTCACCTGCATGATCCCATGGAAACAGAAAGTTAAAACCATACTTCGGTACATTCTCCAAGGAGATAGGTCAGTTTTATGTCATACAGTGCACACATTTGGAAACCAGCAGGTCCTCCAGGTCAATAAAGTGTCATGTTTGCAGAGATTTAAAGGGATAGTTCAGTTGTTTTTTTTTTATGTGAATCTGTATGGCATCCCCTTCAGCAGTGTCATGCATTAACACTGACTTATCGCTGAGCTGATGAAAGTAGCCCCGGCAAGTTAGCCAGGACAGTTAATAAAGCTTGTTTTTCTTCTCAAAACAATATTTGTCCAAAAAGTGATATATATGCGTGCTATTTTCTCTTGAGTCCTATCAATGCGCGCCTATTATTATTACGATATTACCACGATAAACCCCTCATCGTGGACAAATCCGTGACAGATCAGCACGTGTCGCGCACTTCTCCAAGGGGTTGGTGCGCGTCTCGTCCCGGGACGTGGCAGTGCTTCTCGGTCTGTGTCTCCCCCCACGCGTCACTATTAATACATTGTGCTGAAAATCTATGAAAGTTTGAGTGTTTAAACTAGAGACAAATATGAGAAAATGCAGCGCGAGGCCGCGAGTACACCAGGGCTGCGAGCACGAGATAGAACTGCGGCGCCCGGACCGCGTGCTCTCAACCCGAGCCACGAACCGGACACGCACAAATGAGCGCAAAAGCCGCACGGAGTGATTTAATCCTGGTTCAGACCTGGTCTAGTCCCGGTTTAGTCCAGGTCTAGACCTGGTCCAGTCCTGGTTTAGTCCAGGGCCAGTCCAGGTTTAGACCTGGTCTAGACCTGGTTTAGTTCTGGTCTAGACCTGGTTTAGTCCACGTTTAGTCCTGGTCTAGTCTCTTAGCCAATCAGGATGCAGAACACAATGTTACACTATAAAAAAAAGTTACACTATAAAAATAAAAATAAATAAATAAATAAAAAAAATTGAAAAAAGGCCGCGAACAGTGAACCGCGATAGAGAGAGGGTTCACTGTAATATAATAATAATATAATGCAGGTAATATAATGTCAGAGCTACCTTTTTCAGGACACCGACAGGGGCTCTCATTACGGTTGTTTGGCCCTCGATGTCGGGTCGGAGGTCTTCACTTAACGCAACAAGAGCTTGTTTAGTATTCTGAAGTTTTATCAAGGTAGTCAGACATGTTTGTTATTGTTTTTACCGGCTTGGCGCATCCAGTGTGACGTCAGCTGTATGCGACGTGAACATGTTTTGCGCTTCTTGCCGTTTAGACGGAGACAAGACCTGGGCCGTCTTCAGAACTCCACACTCTGGAAGGAGTCTTCAGATTTTTGCAGTTTCAGAGCACGATGGCGCAGTTGCCGTGTAAACGAAAGACACTTCCGATAGAATATTTAGTCGTTTTCAATCGCAATCGTCCTCGTCTAAACGGCCCCTAAATGAGCTGTATTTATAGTGCTCAAAAATACTTTAAAAACATGCATTCTCATTGTCAGTGTTGTCGTCTGTCCACACATCTGACCTGTGACTTGGTCTTTTAGCGTCATTGCTTGTTTCTTTGTAAATGGACATGTTTAATGCTGCGCTGTAGAAAATTCCAGGCATCGCAAAGACAGCTCCATGGAAACAAGCAAATGGTGCACCCTCCAGCAGAAAAGTGACACAGCGCACCTTAAGGGACATCAAATAACAACTTTTTTAATATCAGAATGAAGAACTGGACATTCAAACAGCTATAAGAAGACACTGTGATCCATAAAAGCCTCTTTGCAGTTGCCTTAAAAGCTACAACAATAAAACATTCAAAATAAAATATCAGCTTGACAATGAAACCGCGAGGCCAGACTCCCACTGAAGGGTTGAACGGGGTGTGACGGGGCTAGAGTTTGACATGTGGCTTGAATTTCACCTTCTAGCTACAGCGCTATGAACCTTCCATGCGGAGACCCCCATCAGCCCCCAACCAGCGCTGTGATCCGGACAGCTCTGCTCCTCCAGCACAAGCCACATGTCAAAAAAAAAAAAAAACTTGCTCTCTGATGGATGAGACCCAGATCCTAAGCCCCATCTTCAAAGTGCAAAGTCAGGACGTGGTGCTTGATGCTACGTTCTGGTAATCTGACCACTGGACGTAGTTTTAGCTGCTAGTGTTTATGTTAATCCTTCGATCCCTCTGTAGCACTCTAGCACTCAGCTCTGTGTCAAAAGGGGGATGGAAATGCAATATATTTTAAAAGGAGATTAATCTTATTGGTCCAAACTAGGGATGTCAACTATTAATCGACTTACAATTAATTGTCGAGACGTTGGCCGATGAAAATGCATTCATTGTAACTAATCGCTAGAGGGCGCTACTCTGGAATGTGAACACGAGATGCGAACCCACTCGCGAGAAAGACCATAGCGTTACATCATGTAACCCTTTCCTCTCTGGATGTTGCCGTACAACTCACAGTAGAGCTGGACCTAGAACCAGATATTTTTGAAATTATAAAAGCATGTAACTTACATGCTTTTATAATTTCTTGATTGTTCTGGTTTGAGGCCCTGTAATGTTTTATGCTGTGTCCAGGGGCCCTGTGAAATGTATATTTTGTACTGTAACCCTTCACAGATTAAGGGAGAGAAATATTGTTGATGCCTTAGTTCAAAATAAATGTTGAGAATGTCCTAAAAATAGCCTGGATTCACTGGTTTCATCATAATATGTAGACTAAATAACATTCTGTTATTTAATTTCTTCTGTTCCTTTTAATTTCAAGATTTCCATGCTGCAAGTGCAACAACTGAGCCAGTCCTCAATTTATTTTCAATAAAGAATGTATTTTGTTATTCAGCATCAATACATTTGTCTGCTTTTTACTAAGGAATAATTAATTGAGGAATATACAATATAATAATACTATGATATATTTTTGACTCAGTGTTATGTTACTATAGCTTATATTCTTAAAGACCCTATTGAAACACTCAAATTCAGGTGAAAAACGCCGCTTATCAGTTAATCGTAAGTCGATCGATAAGGTCAGTCAACTATAGATTAATGAATTAATCAATAATTTGCATCCCTACTCCATATGCCTTCACTAGAATCATTTGAATCATTTCAGCCATGGAAATTCCAATCTCTACTGAGCTAAAGGTAAAAGGTAGCCGCAACCTGAAAACTATCAATTTATGACATCCCAAAGTGGAACAGACCATTTTGAGCTTTGGAAACATAAACAGGCTTATAATAAAAGGTTGCTCAAACATTTGTGAACAACAAAAACAACAAAACACAACTCCAGGTATGTTTTTGATGAGGTAACAGTATTCTAACATGAGTTAATTTTGTGTTATATCATCCTGAGACCCGCCCATTCATTTGTGTCCTTTATAATGGACATTGAGTTAACCATTCTGTCAAAATAAATAATACATAAAAATAAATAACAAAAATACTAAAATAAATAAATAAATAAATAAAAATAAATATATAAATAAATAAATACAAAGTAAATAATACATAAATATAAAAAAATAAATAAAAAATATTAAAATAAATAAATAAAAATAAATAAATACAAAATAAATAATACATAAAATAAATAAATAAATAAATGCAAAATGAATAAATAAAAATTAATACAAAATAAATAATACATAAAAACTAATTTAAAAAACTAAAATAAATAAACAAAGTAAATTAAAATAAATACTAAATAAATAACACATAAACATAAATTTAAAAAAATACTAAAATAAATAAATAAGAAATTAAAAGGGAGACTAAAAACTATTTGATGTGACTGTAGAAGCTTGACAGAGCTTCTACAATGACAAGCTTGTAATAAAAAACAACAACAACAACAAAAAAAAAATGTTTTTGTTAGGTTGTTAAAGGTCCCATGGCATGAAATTTTCACTTTCTGAGGTTTTTGAACGTTAATGTGAGCTCCCCTACCCTGTTTAGACCCCCCCATGGTTAAAAGTTGTGAAATGTCTAAACTGAGCATTTGCGATCCTTTTCTGCGTTACAAAAAATCGGAGCTCAAACGGGCGATTTTGAACAAGGCACCTTATTGACATCAGATTGAAAAAAGAAATGCAAATGCAGTTCCACCCCCGTCTGTCTGTACTCAGCTTCTCTGTAAATCACGCCCAGAGAGTTTGGACTGCGAATGCGCTAGGCAATGCGAAATGCGTTTTTTTATTTGCCTGGAGGCACGTCCGAGTGTTTCTAGGCTCGGAAGTCCTTTATCTGAGCCTCTGGACCTTTGAACAGCAGTGGTTTAATTTTATTTTCTGTGGAAATGTGTTTATTTTTCAATGGAACGCTTCAAATCTCTCCCCCCTTGCAAAAACAAGGAAATGGATCAGCTGAGCGCTCAGAGCGAGAGCGGAGCGTTTGGCCACGCCCCCACCCTCTACTATTGGCCAGCTCTTTTCTCCTCATTTGCGTTCAAGCAACAACGCCCATTATAGAGTGTTCAGAGTGAGAAAAATTACTCTTTCTCAGCTTATCTCTGTTTCTCATGCACTGAGTGTTGATTTTGAAGAAGGATTCATTTACAGTATTAGGGAACCATTAAGGAGCCATATAAAAGCATCAAGAAGTACCAGGGACTGCGGATGGAAATTAGCTTTGTAGCTATACTCTGGTGCAGAACATCTCTGTCTTTGTACATAATGGCTCTGTACATTGTCCCTTCAAATAAAGACTAAACTAAACTAAACTAAACCATGTCATGGGATCTTTAACACCAAAATGTCCCCGACGTCCATTACAGAGGACATGTTATAACATTATGAATACAAATAAAATTAACAAAATGTAAATGCTAAGGTGTTCATTTACCTCCAAATAGAAAATTAAAATAATAATAATAATAATTCAGATACACTTTTTTTCTTCAGGTCCCAGGAGGATATAGGATAAAATATATAGGGGAAAAAAAAACAGGTTAAAGCAGGAGTCAAGATTATGTAAGTGCAAAATCTACAAACATCTCCAATGTGACTTGCCTTCCCCGTCTCTTAAATCCTAATCAGTCATTCACTGTGAAGTTAAGGCTGGATTCCTTTGGATTCTCTCAGTGGGATGTCAGCTGTGTGTGCGCCCTCAAAACAACCACATTTACTCCTAATGGAAGCTACAAAGCAACCTGGGAGAGACAGAACCAACAACAATGAAAACGGCTGAGCCAAAGATCGCGCCTCTCCGTTAGCCTGATGTGCTTATTTGTTAGCTTTATTGATGGACAAAAGGGGCTAGCGGTAAGTGCGTCTGACACTATTGTTCAAACGATTTCAGAATTATTTTAATGGAAACAGAATTGATCGCGAGTTGTTTTTCTAGAGGTGGTTCAGTAGTGGTTAAGGTTAACGGTCAGATGATTGTCAGAAAAATCTATTTGTTCATTCAGAAGTAGGCTGGGTTTGGACCTGCTGTCGATAATGTCATGGCAAACACATTGGCGGTCTAGTCTCTATATATTCTTATAGTGCATTAAGACCAGTGCATTGGACCAGGAAACACAGCAAAGCCTCTCAACGGTTCTAAGTGGTCCAGTGATGAATACAGGCCGTCAAAGAGAGCATTTATCATTATTGATGATGTTCCTGGTAGAAAACACTTTGTAGATGTAAAATACAGGTAGACTGATTATTCTGGTGCATTAGAATGTGTTAAAGTTGTGTTTGTGTTTATGGATGCATAGAGAATTGGGTGAAGCACATAGGACAGTCATACATACACATTAGAGATGCGCGGATGGGCTTTTTTCCCATCCGCAACCGCATGAAAAAAACGTCATCCGTCCGCTATCCATTTGCACGCACGTTTTTTCAGGAATTTTCAAAACCGCGCCCGTCCGTCATCCGCCAACTTATGATAATTCCAAAATTCTCTGCACTGCACAGCCCCATGGTTGTTCAACCGCCACCCGCCCGAATTTAATAAAAAATATTATTTTTCGTCACACCATCCACCCGCTCCGCGGTTTAGCTGCGGTTCCCACGGCTGTAACCGCCATCCGCGCATCTCTAGCACACATTCATATTAATATTAAGATGACTTAAAGGTGGATAATGTAACTTTTTTGATGGAAGCATGCTGGTTCCCATGGAGATATTATCAGCGAGTTAAAGAAAACAACTGGACTTACTTAGGTCTATTGAGGCCAGCGTTTCACTACTGAAGCTGAAACTTCGGCTTCAAAAAAGCTAAGTCCACTTGTTTTGGTTTAACTCACAGATAATACCTTATTCCTTGATGTCAAAAAAATGTTTTCAATTAATCTCCATGGAGATGTTACAAAGCAGAAGATGCCATCAGGTCATGGTACTGATCAGATCTGTGGATAAGATATCACACTCTGTGGAACATTCTAGGCAAAACAATAACATATCCTTGGACCTCCATATCCTCCATAAGCAGGGTGTGGATCCCCTTTAGAAAAGTTACATAATACACATTTAAAATGTTGCCATTACTGCCACTTATTCTTGTATGGTATGATGGCATAAGCCAGTCATTTTAAATGACTGATTGAGGAGTTTTCAATGTTCATTTTTACTGAATTGTATGTAGCTTAGTTTGTTTGAGTATGGGGCCAAATGTTAGCCTAATTTGCCGTAGGATTTATGCTGATGTCCTTTCTAACTACTTCATGTCGATTTATCCACACTGGATAGCTACCATCTGGTGAGTGAAACAAATTGTCTTTTATGTGAGAATTTTGTCAAAAGCTGTGGTCCACAATAGCTGTTCAAATAAAAGTATTTTAATTATAATACCTAGATACAAAACACTTGCCAACATCCATGTCCACCTCAGCCATATAATATCACTATGGTAAAACAACAGCATCTGCATATCATTATTTTCCATATTATTACATCAGCTTCCCGTTAGCTGTTCCCAGCCCACTAACAAAGTACAAATCTGCAGTAACATCCATATCTTAATGATGCATGAGCTGGGATTTCAAGTATAATTGTTCTGTTGTGATTCTCTGAACAAGCCTAAACCATTTGAATAATGAATGGTGGGAACCTGCTAGCATGATAATAGGGCCACTTTAAAAAAAAATAAAAACCTCCAATAAAAACCAAGCCGCTTATCGCACAAAGTATGAGTAGAATTACATGCACTGATAGTTTATTTGTAAGTAATCCCCACTGTGTCATGGATGATGCATGTAAGCTAGTCTTTAGCTGGTGGGACTGCATGCATCTTTTATCATAGGCTAAAGCTTTGAGGTCTAATATTCCTCTGACTCATTCTCAGCACTCGAAATGACCCCAATTCCTGGCGGCTTTGGACTTTTTTAATGTAGTGAACAGGCCCGGAGACACAGTGCTTATGATAGGACTATTTCCTCCCCATCCCAAGTCCCAGGGAATTTCATTTTCTTCTGGATATGAACTATAATAGTGTTTCTCTGCACAATACGGCGAGGGGGCGATGTCTATATTTGAAAATGCATGGGATTCTTTTTGTCAAATTATTCAAGAGCTATTGTAAGTTGATACAGTGATGGAATAAAAAAAAATGTCACGTAATAATTTATTTGCATTGAAGTTACAAAAGTTGGTGGATGGGGTTTTCAGCTCTAATTCGGAGGATATGGTTTATGTCATTCGTGAGCAGTGATTTGCATATTAATTTGGCATGGATTCACAGCAGATGTCTGTTCTCTTTTTATGTATTGTAGTTTGGGATTGACCAAAAATCATTTTCAGAATTACAAAGCACAGGGAAGGTCCAATATGAATTTCATTTTCATCTTTACCAAGCCAAATTTGGATTTCACGTCAAGGATTCCAACTTAAAATTAATGGCATTTGAAAATTAAAATGATTTGCATGAAAAAATGTCAACTTCACACCTGCTTTTGCACACTGGATGGGGATTTTAGGGATAGGGAGTTTGTATGACATATTTTATGTATCAAATCTATCAAATGGACATTAAAGGGCCTATACTGTGCTATTTTCTGATCTATGTTATAATGTTTCCCCATCAAAAACATACCTGGAATTGTGTTTTTGTTTCACACATAAACTCACACTGAAAACACTTGCGGGGTCATGTGTTAATAGAGGAAGTGCTCTACTGTGTTTTGAAATTCCAAATACTTTCGCTTGAATCATTTGGATAATTTCAGCCATGGAATTTCCAGTTTCTATTGAACTAAAGGTTAAAGGTAGCTGTAACTTGATAACAACCTCTTCATGACATCACAAGGTGGAACAGAGCATTTTGAGCTTTGGAGATGTAGACAGACTCATAATAAAGGATTACTCAATCTAGGGATGTCAACAATTAATTGTCGATCAAGACGTTGGCCAAACAAAATGCATTAATTGTAACTAATCGCTAGAGGGCGCTACTCTGGAATGTGAACACGAGAGGAAAACCACTCGTGAGAAAGACCATAGCGTTACATCATGTAACCCTTTCCTCTCTGGATGTTGCCACACAACTCACAGTAGAGCTGGACCTAGAACCATATATTTTTGAAATTATAAAAGCATGTCACTTACATGCTTTTATAATTTCTTGATTGTTCTGGTTTGAGGCCCTGTAATGTTTTATGCTGTGTCCAGGGGCCCTGTGAAATGTATATTTTGTACTGTAACCCTTCACAGATTAAGGGAGAGAAATATTGCTGATGCCTTAGTTCAAAATAAATGTTGAGAATGTCCTCAAAATAGCCTGGATTCACTGGTTTCATCATAATATGTAGACTAAATAACATTCTGTTATTTAATTTCTTCTGTTCCTTTTAATTTCAAGATTTCCATGCTGCAAGTGCAACAACTGAGCCAATCCTCAATTTATTTTCAATAAAGAATGTATTTTGTTATTCAGCGCCAATACATTTGTCTGCTTTTTACTAAGGAATATACAATATAATAATACTATGATATGCGTGAAAAGTCCCTCAGTCGTCCAGGTAGAATCCATGATAAAAGGAGAAGTTCAATTTGTCAACTGGACAAAGTTTGTTTGGTGAAAACGTTTCGCCGCTGACGAAGCCTCTCGGATGAGCGGCAAAACATTTTCAACCAAACAAACTTTGTCCAGTTGACAAATTGAACTTCTCCTTTTATCAATACTATGATATATTTTTGACTTAGTGTTATGTTACTATAGCTTATATTCTTAAAGACCCTATTGAAACACTAAAATTCAGGTGAAAAACACCGCTTATCAGTTAATCGTAAGTCGATCGATAAGGTCCATCAACTATAGATTAATGAATTAATCGATCATTTGCATCCCTAACTCAAACACAACAACATTATAGCATGGCTCAAAGCTCACAAGAGTCAAATTTGTGTAATATAGGATATTTAACAAGTGAAGTAAAAGTCTATTTAAGAGTATTTAAATCGAAAAAGCATGAACAAATTAAAATGTCAAAACAGACCTTAGTGCTGGGGTCATAATTAGTCCTATAGGTTACATGGAAATGAGCTGCAATTACTGATCCGGAGGAAGACATATTGAATTTTTGTCTCAAGACGTCCAGCTGCTTCTTGCATACGACTCCTGAAAGCCCTCTTATTATGTTTAAATGCAGATCTAGTGAACATCCATCTTGTATGAACCCATGGCCTGGCAGGTTCCCCTTGCTCTCCTTCATACTATATTCATGCTCCTCCTCTGCTTTAACGCGCCTTGACATTTACTGTACATAGTTACCCGCATGCACTGTCACCCTGCATGCATATCAAAGCCAATACAGCAAGTTAGCATAGGTAAAAATCCACCTCCACTGTCTTTTCTACTGCATGCTAACCTGTCTACCTGATCTGCGTCACCTTGCATCACATCCGAACAGACACTAATGCATGTGGAGTTAGCTTAGCACGTTAGCTTACATGCAAGAGTTACCCCTGTAGAAGTCCATCACTGTTAGCAAAATGGGCTAGGTGCTGACTCGGGAACGCTATAAGAGGTGAACGGAGGATCCATTTGTGTTTATAGGTTTATGGACAGGGGAGCTAATCGTGGCTAATGAGGCAGTGGGTAGCCTTTGGTGTGGTTTAGGGAGCGGGGAAAAGGTGACAACGCGTGAGGAAAGTGCACACGACAGGAAGAGGCTGCTTTACAACGAGAGCAGCCACAGGATGACTCGCTTAATGAATTAGGTCCAAGGAGCTGTCCGTAGGGTGGCAGCTGCAACCTCAGTACAAACTCAACGTACAGGGCACATTTAGAAGAGTGAAAAACATGTACGTTCACTTTATGTAAATACTTTTGTCATTATATAGACAAACTGAAATGGACACATGGCCGCAATAAACGAAATCCGCGAAGTAGGACAGCTTTGTATTTTACAATTATTCTACATGTTTTAAGGCTGTAAACGCATCACCACACACATTATACACTTTTCTCAGACTGGCATTAACGTTTTCTCACATTTCTCTCTCGTTTAAACACTCAAACTTTCATAGATTTGTGCATAGTGACGCATGTGTTTCACTGTTTCTCTGACCGGGCCTCTTCGTCGTGGCGCCGCTCCGCCTTGGTGCAGGCATCTTTTTCCGAGTGCGCTCTTTTTTCTTTTGGGCGAGAAGATTCTCATCAACAGACATGCCAGCTTTGATTATATTTGAGAACGTTTCGTCGACATTGTGGGTTTTGTCGGGGAGAAAACTTGCAAATATACAGCACTCCAGAGTCACACTGCGAGCGATCGAACATTTATATAAATCTGGCAAGCTGAACGCATTCTGTACTGTACAAGAGACACGGAGGAGAATGACTGACAAATCGGCAAAGGTCTACAGTCCCTTAGCCAATCAGGAAGTAGAACACAATGCATGTTGATACACTATCTAATCTGCGAAACAGCGAGGCCGCAAAAAGTGAACCGGGATATAGTGAGGGACCAATGTATAGCGCTTTTCCACCTTCAAGGCACTCAAAGCACTTTACATCAAGGAACTACTCACCCATTCATACTGTATAAACAGACACTGGGGGCTAAATGGATTAAGTGTCAAGCCCAAGAGCCCAACAACAGCATTCATCTGTGGAAGCAGGAATCGCATATTGAGGTCAAGAGCAGGATTCAAACTGCCAACCTTCGGATCAGTGGACAAACACTCAACTGAGCTACTGGTTTGCAGGCTACCTGGTGACATGCTAAGTATTTGATTGACATGGCATCAACGAAAATGCGAATGCTAAAATTGATAGCATTTTTAAAATTATGCCAGAGCCCAGTTTTTACAGCGTTGCTTAAAAGGTGCACTGCTTAACATTTCTAGTGGAGGGTCTGTCAACTGCTGTCACCTGTCCATCTACATGGAAATGTTATTGCTTTGTCTACAATGTTCCACAGGGTAGATTAATCCAACGTCATGAGGGAAATAAGCAGGTTACAGCACTACTCTACATTATAATTCAGATCTGTAGAAAGTCCCCCTGTTCACAGAAGGAATTAATGCATTTTGAGCAATAGAAACACCCGTAATGAATAAATGCTAGATGGATATGTTTAATGTCATACCATGGAACATTCCAGACAAAGCAATAACGTCTCCATGGAGACAAGCAAGTTGCGTAATGTACCTTTAAAGATCCCATGACATGGTACTTCTTGATGCTTTTATATGGCTCCTTAATGGTTCCCTAATACTGTAAATGAATCCTTCTTCAAAATCAAGACTCGGTGCATGAGAAAGCCTCATGAAGACAGTCAGAGTCATAAATATGTCTCTGAAACGCTTTATTCTGGGTGTTGTTGCTTGAATGCAAATGAGGAGGACAGAGACAGGCCAGTGCAGCGGGTAGGTTGTGGCCAAATGCGCCGCCGTTTCCTGGATTAGCGGTGCGATGTGCGCTGGCTCTACTTCCGTGTTTTAAGAGCGGAGGAACATATGAGATGCGTTGCATTAAAAAAAACACAGAAAATGAAATTAAACCACTGCTGTTTCAGAGGTCCAGAGGGTCGGATAAAGGACATCCGAGCCTGGAAACACTCTCACGTGCCTCCAGGCAAATAAAAAAACGCATCTCGTTCGCGGTCCAAACTCTCTGAGCGTGATTTCCAGAGACGGTGGGTAGACATCCAGACAGAGGGTGGAAACCTTTCCACGAGTGTGACGTCCGCCCGTTTGGGCTGTCTTTTTTTCAAACGCGGAAAAGGATCGCATTTGCTCAGTTTAGACATTTCGCAACTTTTAGCCATGGGGGGGGGGCTGAACAGGGTAGAGGAGCTCACATTAACGTTCAAAAACGTTCAGAAAGTGAAAATTTCATGCCATGGGACCTTTAAGATCACCAACAACCCACAATGTGCAAAGGCAGGAATACATTAGCAATTAGTGATAGTATATGTAATGTTTATTTTTCTTAAAATTATGAATAAGTGATGATAAATACATGAACATTTTGTAAAGGTCCTACAAATTTGTCACTTTTAAGCATTGACTGTTAAAAATGTGTTTAAAAAAGGTTAGATTCTTCCAGCTTAATAATATAATATAATAATATAATATAACTACAATACATTAACTGAAAGCAACAATTTCTCTAGCTGGCTCTGTTGGTCTACTTTAAACAAAAAAACTTTTAACAAGTACACAAAACTACACATTTCAACATTTCAGATGGACTACTACTTTCACTTTTCTTTTTCATTTTGAAAACAACAAAAGGATCTCTATAATTTAACACATGCAATTTTCAACACCATAAATACTGCATACAGCAGACTAACACAGAGCCACAGATGTGCGCACTGAACCCAACCTGGAGGCGAGCTCTGAACGGGGTGCCCTCAGATGACAGGAGAGAGAGGAGGGTGGTGTCGGGGTCTGAGTGAGAGACCCTGGCAGATATAATTGGCGCCGTGGCACTGACAGGTGACCACCGCGCCAACCTCAGACTTGTCACCCTTACGCCTCTGAGCACTGATGCAGCTGACAGAGTGGGCTACATGAGGGCTGGCCATTTTAAATCACATCCAGTTTAAATAATGGATTTTTGGTCAGGGGAGCTGGATGGGTAAAGGATGTGGAGCCACAGTGTGTAGAGAACAAATGAATAAGTTTGATTCAAGGGGAGGGACAAAAACAAACGTAATCTGCTATCAGATACATTATTTTATACTAGATTTGTACATTTCAAACTCTTGAATTTGATAATAGTAACAATAAAATTGACACAAATTAACACAATTTGTGAAAATCATGACAAATTCCAATGCCAGTATTCCGAAAGAGTGCAATTTTAAAGGTCCTATATTACACAAAATCATCTCTTGTTAACTTTAAGCCATGTTATAATGCTTTTACCTCCTCAAAACATACCAGGAGTTGTGTTTTATTTCATTCACACCTTTGAGTAACCTTTTATTATTAGTCTGTCTACATCTCCAAAGCTCAAAATACTCAATTCCACCATGTGATATCATGAAGTGGTAGTTTTCCGGTTAACAGCTCCTTTTACCTTTTGTTTAATAGAGAATCGAAATTCCAAGGCTGAAATTATCTGAATGATTCTAATTTATATACATTATAAGATTATAATATAGATCAGGAAATAGCGTCATATGGGCCCTTTAATGAGTTAGTATTTGCAATTTTGTTAAAGGTCCCATGACATGGTACTTCTTGATGCTTTTATATGGCTCCTTAATGGTTCCCTAATACTGTAAATGAATCCTTCTTCAAAATCAACACTCAGTGCATGAGAAACAGAGATAAGATGAGAAAGACTCATAAATATCTCTCTCAAACACTTTATTCTGGGCGTTGTTGCTTGAATGCAAATGAGGAGAAAAGAGATGGCCTATAGTAGAGGATGGGGGCGTGGCCAAACTCTCCGCTCTCGGCTCTGAGCTCTCAGCTGATCCATTTCCGTGTTTTTGCACGGGGGGAGAGATTTGAAGCGTTCCATTGAAAAATAAACACATTTCCACAGAAAATAAAATTAAACCACTGCTGTTCAAAGGTCCAGAGGCTCAGATAAAGGACTTCTGAGCCTAGAAACACTCGGACGTGCCTCCAGGCAAATAAAAAAATGCATTTCGCATTCCCTAGCGCATTCGCAGTCCAAGCTCTCTGGGCGTGATTTACAGAGACGCTGAGTTCAGACAGACGGGGGTGGAACTGCATTTGCATTTCTTTTTTTGATCTGACGTCAATAAGGTGCCTTGTTCAAAATCGCCCGTTTGAGCTCTGATTTTTTGTAACGCAGAAAAGGATCGCAAATGCTCAGTTTAGACATTTCGCAACTTTTAACCATGGGGGGGGGGGCTAAACAGGGTAGGGGAGCTCACATTAACGTTCAAAAACCTCAGAAAGTGAAAATTTCATGCCATGGGACCTTTAATAGAGAATCGAAATTCCAAGGCTGAAATTATCTGAATGATTCTAATTTATATATAAGATTATAATATAGATCAAGAAATAGCGTCATATGGGCCCTTTAATGAGTTAGTATTTGCAATTTTGTTAAATATGCCCTATGTACCTCCGCCATCTGTTTGTCATTTACAGCAAACCTCCACCAGAAAAGTCCCATAGCGCATCTTTAAACCTAGACAACACAAACACAACCCATAGTGTAATATATTCCACCTCTCCCTCCCTCTCTTTCCATTGTGAAGGTCCATCTTTTGCACCAGTGCCTTCTAAAGAGGTGACACATGCTCCAGGTAGCACCACCATTCAAAACACTCAATGACATTTCCCCGGCCCAGTTTGGCATTTGCGCTGATGGATTTGTTGGCGTGTTTTCTGTACATACGCCAGTCTTTTTTTGTAGCACTGGGAGCTTTGGGGGGTGACAGCTCGCAAACTTAGCCAATTTCCACTGTAAAAGCATTGAGTTGTAATACTTCTCCGGGAATTGCCACGGCTTGAATCGTAAGAGTAGGCTCTAGGCAGCCTTCATAAATACGAAAGAGGAGACGTTGAGGAGAGATAGCGATCAGTGGTTGAATTTAAGGGCCCATATTACGGTACTTTCTGTTCTATTTATTTTGTTAGTTTATTTATGAGACAGGGACAGTGTACACTTTACATTAACCTTAACAGGAGAGATGCATTGTGCCAGAGCTAATTTCCACCTGTAGTCCCTATAGTGCTATTTTTTAGGTTACCGTTGTAGGATAATGTTGTTTCTTTATCACAAACATACCTGGAGTTTTGTGTTTTTTTCATTCACATGTTTAACACAAAAATCCTGTGTATGTTTTTCTCTCAAACTGAAAACAATGTTCCACCTTGTGATGTTATGTGATGAAGAATCATTTGGAAAATTTCAGCTCAGGAATTGCTACTTTCTACTGAACAAAAGGCAGACCCCCCAGGATTTCGCGGGCATTTTTTGTGATTGTTGCGGGCTAAAATGCCAAAAGGTTGCAATGAAAGTTGCGGCGCTTTTAAGGTTTTTGTTGTGATTTTGTTGCGGGAGGAAGTGAAAATTGCGATAAATAGTTGCAATTTTCCATTTTTGTGATTAAAATTGAGTAATATTTTGAATACTGAGTTATTACTGACAAAGAATAATACAAGGACACAGAGATCACAGATATGGTCCTAAAACAACCTTACCAACATCGAAAATAAATTACTACTAGGAGGGGAACTGTTTCGCCCGGTCTTTTGCTGTTATTTTTGTGGGCAAATGGCGCCGCAGACATGTTTCTTTGCCATTAGAAGCCATGTCCCAATTCCCAGAGTGCACAGTTCGGAGCGTGGTTTGAAGGGCATGTGCGTCATTTCATTTTTTTCCCATGCGCAGTTAACACGTGTTCGCAGACCGCAGTCGTTTCCATGGAAATCGGGGCGTGGACCAAGCGCGTGAAAAAGCACGCTTCACACACTCATATATCCCAGCATGCACTGTGCGCTACTTCTTCTACGGGAGAAAATGGAGTCGGCGGCTGCTTCCCGTAGTTGCGAGACCTGTCGCATTTCACAGACGGCCATGCGGTCCGCGGAGTGCACTCAGGGCTGAGCAAGTGTGCACCGCCTTGACTGCAGTCTGAGCCCCCTTCAAACCACGCTCCGAACTGGGGACACGGCCGCAGTTTCGTTTCGTCACACGGAAGTAAGGCAGAAGGAAGTTGGTTGACGTGAGTTCAATACGTCGCCGATGACTGGTCAAAATTGGTCAAAATTGGTAAAAATTGCGGGAAAGTTGCGGTGGTCAAAATTGCAACACCGCCCTGAATTCGCGGGGATTGGCTGAAGTTGCGTTGAAGTTGCAAATCGCAACATCGCAAATTTCTGGAGGGTCTGAAAAGGCAAAAGGTAGCGGTTAACTTGAAAACTACCACTACATGACATGTCACAAGATGGAACTGAGCATTTTGAGATTTGGAGATGTAGACAGACTCATCATAAAGGATTACTCAAACATGAGCAAATGAAACAAAACTCAACTCCAGAAATATTTTTGGTGCGGTAACAGCATTATAACATGGCCTAAATCTCAATGAGTCAATTTTGCATAATATAAGACATTAACTGTGAAATATCTATAGACAGCGTGTGTTTCAAATTGTACTGTGAAACTTGGGATGTTCTTAATTAGAGAGCTCAGTAAAGATCCGAGGTGGCAGATCAACCTGGTTCCCCATTCATTTCCTTCTGTCTGTGGAATTTGAGTGTTGAGAAGGTTTCTATTACTCACGACACCTGTTTTTTTAATGGCGTCGTCAATGTTCTTTACCACAAACAGATGTCAAGGTGCAAATTTTCACAATCGTAATCTAGTGAGGAGAGGCAAAAGTTTGAAGGTGTTGATTGGATGCAAGTCAGTGAGGAAGTAACATCTGACATCATCCTTTTCATAGTGGAAAGTAGGGGTGGCACGGTTCACCAAATTCACAGTTCGATTCGTATCACGGTTTAAGGGTCACGGTTTTCGGTTCTGTACGCTTCTTATTGGTTTCTTTCAAAATACACCTTATATCCATTTATCTTAATAATCCACAATAACAGGATATAACATTAAAAAGGTTATAAGATTATATCATAATCTTATGTAATATAAAATCTTAATACAATGTAATAATCACACAATCTGAATTTGACATGACTTTAAACCCATTATATGAACCGTGCCACCCCTAGTGGTGAGTGCCGATCTGGTGGCAGTAACTATGTCACCTGCTGTTGAAAAAACCCTTTCACTAGATATTGAAGAAACAGAAACAAAAGTACGTGTCTCGTATTAAACTTCTACCGGTGTGCGGGCCGCGCTCTGTCTGGAGCTGCGGATACCGTCGGATACGTCAGCGAGCGAGCGGCGAGTGCAGCTCTTTCGCACGTGTAACGTGTATCACAGGGCAGGCTAAACTTTATAAAACATGTCCGTGCCTCACTTACCAACTTTTCACACGCTCTCTCCTCCTGTTAGCTTCCCTGATAGCTCACATAAGCTCCGTCCTCAATGCCTCTGATTAGAGCGCATTTCGGCGGCGGCGTGGGAGGGGGGTGTCCGTGACTTTCCGCTTTTCCCCAGACACCGGACTTAAATGACACTGGTGCATCCTTTATGTCCTTGTCGCTATCTCCACTCTCACTTGCCATTTCTATCTAACTTTATTTACCGCACTCATTCATCTTTCTCACGAAAGGGAAACACGAGCCGAGGTTACATACGGGCATGCCAGAGGCAAGTATACATTGCGCATGCCCGGAACCGTCAGGTGCGCACAGGTACCGAACTGTGACAAGCGAACCGAGCGGTTCGTCAGTTTTTCATGAGCCGTGCCACCCCTAGTGGAAAGTAAGTGAGTTTTATTGCTATTGCTATTATTTAAAAAAAAAAAAAAAAAATGTACATATCCTTTTGAAAAGTAAAAGACATGCTGTAGGGTTGTGATTAGGAAAACACATAATACCATGGTTGAAAGTAAATGAATTAGCAAATACATCCACATTCATTATAGTGTATAGGACAGATTTCATTGTATATGACGAGTTAAAGGTGCACTGTGTAACACTTCTGGTGGATCCTGACATCTGCTTGTCTCCATGGTGATGTTATTGCTTTGCTTGGGAAGTTGCACACTATGGCATTAAATATGTCTTGTATTCATTCAATTACAGGGGTTTTTATTTCTCAAAACATGCCTCATTTCTGTGAGTGAGTCCACTTCCACAGATCTGACCTGTAACTTGGCCCAGTGGTATGAGCTGCTTGTCTCCATGGAGATACAGTTGTATGAAAATGTTTGGGCACCGTTGACAATTGCCATTATTTTCATTTATAAATCATTGGGTGTTTGGGTCCACAACGTCATTTTGATCTATCAAATAACTAATGGACACAGTAAAATTTCAGCCTCTAGACCAGGGGTGCCCAACCAGTCGATCTCGATCTATCAGTCGATCGCAGGCCGAGTGTCAGTCGATCGCCTATGGATAAGTTCAGACTGCAGGGCTTAATGCTCAATTCCGATTTTTTTTTGTGAAATCCGATTTTTTTGTGAGTTCGTTCACATTTCCAGTTAAATACGACTTGTATGTGATCTCCAGTGTGAACTTTAAACTACCCAAAAGTGTCCCGCATGCGCCTTGGAGGACACGACGAGGTCACATGCAGCAAGCGTGCTCAGTGTTTACGGAAGTCGCCTAAAGTTGCTGTCGTAGCGGAGCCAAAACATGTACAGCTTATTTGTTTTAAGGAGGAAACGGAGAAAGAGAAGGACAAGGTTTTTGGCCACGGCGTTTTCTGGGGCAGTGGCAGCAATGTCCGTAGAAATGAACGTGTTTGTGCGGAGTCGCAGACAAGAGTGGTGGGATTGCTACGTGCTTCACTGCTTCACTGACACGGAGTTCATATACTATTTTCGCATGACGAGAAGAACGTGACACATTCGGGAGACGTTTGGGACAGGTCCGTTTCTCCGGAGCTCGTGTACAAAGTGCGGTCGGATACTTTAGCAGCAGAAAGTCGGGATATAAGCGAATACGCGAATACACGTGGAGACACGCGAATTATCAGACAACACAGCGACACGGGGTGAGTCACATTATTATCATATTATTTCTGCATCAAATGGAGATATTAGGTGAAAGCAGCGGCTTGTGTCAACATTAGCCTGTGTACAGGACTAAGCCGGGACTAAACCAGGACTAAAACAAGCCTAAAACAGGACTAAGCCAGGACTAAACCAGGGCTAAACCAGGGCTAAACCAGGACTAAACCAGGACTAAGCCAGGACTAAAACAAGACTAAACCAGGACTAAAACAAGACTAAACCAGAACTAAACCAGGACTAAAACAGGACTAAAACAGGACTAAACCAGGACTAAACATGCCCTGAAACTCCACACAACAGTCATGTCAGTGATGGGGGAGGGCTTAGCTTAATGTCATGCAAATGAGGCAAAGACAACCCATTCTCAGTACCGGCACTGGCCACACAGCCCCACAGCAAGATGGAACCTCCACCAAATTTTACTGAGGGTAGTAAGTGTTTTTCTTGGAATGCTGTGTTCTTTTGCCGCCATACATATCGCCTCTTGTTATGACCAAATAACTCAATTTTTGTTTCATCAGTCCACAGCACCTTATTCCAAAATGAAGCTGGCTTGTCCAAATGTGCTTTTGCATACCTCAAGCAACTCAGTTTGTGGCATCTGTGAAGAAAAGGCTTCTTCGGCATCACTCTCCCATACAGCCTTTCTTTGTGCAAATTGCGCTGTATTGTTGACCTATGCACAGTGACACCATCTGCAGAAGATGACCTTGCAGGTCTTTGGAGGTGGTCTGTGGGTTGTTTTTGACCATTCTGATCATCCTTCGTCTTTGCCTCTGATATTTTTTTTGGCCTGCCACTTCTGACCTTAACAAGAACTGTGCCTGTGGCCTTCCTTTTCCTCACTATGTTCCTCACTGTGGAGACTGACAGCTAAAATCTTTGAGATAGCTTTTTGTAGCCTTCCCCTAAACCATAATACGGAACACTGTTTGTTTTCAGGTCATTTGAGAGTTGTTTTGAAGCCCCCATGTTGCCACTCTTCAGAGGAGAGTCAAAGAGAAGAACTTGCATTTGGCTGCCTTAAATACCTTTTGTCATGATTGGATGCACTTGTCTATGAAGTTCAAGGCTTAATGAGCTCATCAAACCAATTTTGTGTTCCAATTACTCTGTGTTGAATAGTTACAGGTATTCAAAGCTACAAAATGACAAGGGTGACCACATTTTTGCACAGCCTATTTTTCACATTTGATTTAATTTCATACAAATGAATATTACTACACTTAAAATATGTGTCTGGAAAACCACCCAGTCCTTGGAAAATGAATGCCGCTGTGATCATTTTCTGTGAAGACAGAGTGAATTATTATGCAACCTCAGAGGGGTGTCTAAACTTTTTCATTCAACTGTAGCTAAACTAAATCCTATACTATAAAACATTTCAAGAAAAAGCACATGGAGTCAAGCAAGTGGGAGACCCTCTAGCAGAAAAGCATATTGATGTAATCCTTCATTTAGTCAGGCATGTTTCTTAGTATAAAAAAAAGTTGTCCAACAATTTCTTGAAACCCTTGTTACTATTCAACCAGAGTGTGCTTTGCAGCTTATTCAGTTACTAAAAATATTCACAATTTTCTCTCAAAATGGCTGTACAGGGGGTCCTCGGGTTACGACGTTGATCTGTTCTTAAGACGCGTCGTAACCCGAATTTCGTCGTAAGTCGGATTTTGACTTTGATCTTCCAACCAAAGCACCAATAACCTTTCCATCTCAATAATTAGACCACTACGCTGCTTGGTTATCACTGTCGCTTTCATAGGAGCAGATCAGAGCCCACATCAGGTACTTCCGCCCACATTGGGCACGCACACGAGGCCGTCTTCTCCGCCCTACAACCACAACAAAGCGTATTCTTCCGCCGTGCGCCGCGCACCGTTCGCGTTTGTTTACGTCGCTTACCACGCTAAACCGCGTAAGACGGAATGACGCGTAATATATATATATATATTTTTATGGGGGCGCGTTTGTAACCACAAAACGTCATGAGTTGAGACCGTCGTAACCCGAGGACCCCCTGTATATTGTATCATCATATATTCCCTGAGCAATGGAATCATTAAACACCTACTATAATGTATCAGCAAAACTCCACTCTTTACATAGAACTAGTGTAGGCTTTCAAACAACCGCTGATGACATGAGAGGAGCTGTAAAAATAGCAGCTTTGAAGACAATTCTGGTACAAATAATGATCAGAGTCTTATTTCTATTCATCCATCTGAGTTATTCCAGCTAAGCATGTTCCTTGAGAGGCGGAGGCTTTTATTTTGACACCACAGCAGACGCCGGGCGAAAAAAAGTTCATATTCCAAATGTCAACGATAGCACTGAGTCACGCTAATGAGTTAGCTTTCATTTTCTCTTATGTAAATCTGCATCTGATGGCTATGCTAACACCAAAAAAACCTTCCCTAGATTTTGTAGAGGTATAAGGAAAGTGTTTTTTATTTGTTTGTTTTAACTCATTTATGTTAATTTATATTTATGTTATTATTCATAGATTCATGCACAAATTATGGTCAGGAATGGACTGACACTGGTATTGAATATCGCTTCAGACGGTATCCTGGTTGGACACATTTACCGCTCATAGTAGCCCAGAAAGTCTCATAATGTTTGAACTTTTATTCATACAAAGTTATTCTGTTGATACTTGGGAGATAAATAACAGCTACATAACACATTTTGGATCAGTTTTGCCTTGTTTTACTTGGTACCTTGGTTACCTGGTAGTGCTTGACATCGGCAGATACTTGAAGCGATAGTATTGGAATCAATATCAGGACTGAAAAGCTAAAAGCTGAATCGGTGCATCCCTAATTATGGCGCTAAAGTATGCATTTCAGGCATTTCTAGCTAATGGACTATAACCTTTGCAACAATGCCACCCATGGGTGCAATGAAAAGGACATACCTGGAATGAACAAAGCCATTGTTTGGGATAGTACACAAGACCAAGACTGGAAGAAAAACAAGATACAAATCATAAAACGAGAATTACTGCACAAAAAAGACAACATATCCAGGATTAAAACATGAAGGGCAGAAACCTACACAAAAAAAAGTGTTGGGAATTAAAGAGGATGCGAGCAAGAGCAGCTAGCTGGTATCAGAAGTGACAGAGAGGAAATGAATGTGGAGATATGGGGCACCGCGGGGAAGGCAGCCAGGAGAGAAACATAGGAAATATGTCTCACTGTTTCCTCTACACTTTCTGTTCTGCACACTGTCAACGTCACATCTCCTCTCCAGCTACTCTGCAGGCTTCAATGCAATACTGCAATAATACAGTACTGCAAAGTGTAAGGGGTATGCTCAAAAACTCAAAACGGTGTAGCATATGTTAATTAAGAATGGGTGCCAAGCATACACTGTATAAAGAAGTGGACTAAGGGAGTGTGACGTCACCCATAGCGTTCATCTCAAGTGAAAAGAAGGATGCCATAGAATAGGATAGGATAGAAGCGAAATTTGGAGTCAGTTCTATATTAGCAATAGGTATTCATTTACAAACAAAATAGGATCATGTAAAGGGAGTTAAAAGAGAATTCACTTTTTTTTTTACAATCTGAGCCTTATTTCGGTAATAAAACAAGTTGTTTTACTCACTCATAGCACTTTGGTGTCATATGGAGCACTTCTAGAGATGTTTTAGATTAGCGATATCCATAATGCGAGTTCTCGGGGCATATAATATATGCCCCGAGCATGTAATATATGCCCCGAGCGGTCTCCAAATGACACAAACTTTAGCACTTTTCAAATCATAGAAGCTCGTCTACACTTTCGTTTGAATCAAAAGTGGCCTGTAATCTGAGATTTATCCATAATTTACAGCTTTGCGTTTCATGTTTGGGTCCCAGGAGCTGAGAGCGAAATAAGCTGTGACTCCGCACATGCGCACTGGTGTCCTCATCTACTCGAAACTATGGATAAATCTCGGATTACAGGCCACTTTTGACTCAAACGAAAGCGTAGACTAAGACATCGAGCTTCTATGATTTGAAAAGTGCTAAAGTTTGTGTTATTTGGAGACCGCAAACATGTGCCCCAAGAACTCACATTACGGAGATCGCAAATCTAAAACATCTCTGGAAGTGCTCCATGTGACACCAAAGTGCTATGGGTGAGTAAAACAACTTGTTTTATTACCGAAATCAGGCTCAGATTGTAAAAAAAACGTGAATTCTCCTTTAATATGAACATTTTAAGACCAAAATAACGAGGCTCTCTGAAGCAGAGAGAGGGGCGATGTAAAGTCAATCGGAAACACAATCGATGGAGCCGGAAGCGTGCCCATGAACACTTCCTATTTGGAACGTGGTGGCTGGACATGTATAAACTGTAGTGCTATATGCGTATTAAAGATCCCATGACATGGTACTTCTTGATGCTTTTATATGGCTCCTTAATGGTTCCCTAATACTGTAAATGAATCCTTCTTCCAAGACTCAGTGCATGAGAAAGAGAGATAAGATGAGAAAGTTGCTTGAATGCAAATGAGGAGAAAAGAGCTGGCCAATAGTAGAGGGTGGGGGCGTGGCCAAACTCTCAACTCTAGCTCTCAGCTGATCCACTTCCGTGTTTTTGCACGGGGGGAGAGATTTGAAGCGTTCCATTGAAAAATAAACACATTTCCACAGAAAATAAAATTAAACCACTGCTGTTCAAAGGTCCAGAGGCTCAGATAAAGGACTTCCGAGCCTAGAAACACTCGGACGTGCCTCCAGGCAAATAAAAAAACGCATTTCGCATTGCCTAGCGCATTCACAGTCCAAACTCTCTGGGCGTGATTTACAGAGACGCTGAGTACAGACAGACGGGGGTGGAACAGCATTTGCATTTCTTTTTTCGATCTGACGTCAAAAAGGTGCCTTGTTCAAAATCGCCCGTTTGAGCTCCAATTTTTTGTAACGCAGAAAAGGACCGCAAATGCTCAGTTTAGACATTTCGCAACTTTTAACCAACAATGAAACAACAGCTGGACGTTTGTCTATATCCATATGACAATGTCTTCAAATTAAAGGTGCACTGCAAAAGGGTCCGCTACCTGCTTGTCTCCATGTTCTCCATGAGATGTTCTTGCTTTCCCTGGAAAGATCTATGGTATGACTTTAAACATATCCATCGAGCAGATGTTTCTATTGCTCAAAAATACAATAATTCCTTCTGTGAATGTGGGCAACTCTCCACAGATCTGAATCGTAATGTAGCGTAGTGCTGTAACCTGCTTGTCTCCCTCATGATAGGTTTAATCTATACTGTGGAACATTCCAGACAAAGCAGTTACATTTCCATAGAGACAAGCAGGTGATGGATCCTAAACCACCACCAATTCACATTTAAGGTAGCTATTAACCTTGACGAATTTAAAGCAATAAAACAGTCTAGCGTACACGTAATAGAGATTGAACGTTGACCAATATCACAGTTCAGTCACTGGGTGTCAATTATAGAGCTTGTAATCACCCACGGCTGGTCTAACATGTGTTTTTCTAGGCCAAGAACCATGAAAAACCAGTGTGTGAAAAAACAGACTTCAACTGTCGGCCAAAGCAGGCCCCCTCAGCACCAACTCTCCAATGTCACGGCTATATTTAGAGGTCAATTTACCGCTAGCCCAAAACGAGAACACTGTTTGTACAATGGGACAATCCAGTTCTCGTCACAGTCTTTTGACCCTCCAGGCTTCCCCTCCGCGACCATGACTGGTGACCGTCACAACTGCTTTGGCGACTAATGAAAAGTCTCTAACTGCAGATTTGATTTTCTCTGCCCGACCAGGCGGCCATATTGTCGTCTCGCACGATGTTAACACGGCTAGTTCCCCTAAGAGCATCACTGACATCCTCACCACATCTGTCCCACTCCTGTTTTTATTCACCGTACTTAACCACAGTTCATTACGGCTCCAGGGTAGCAGGTGTTCCAGATGCCCTCCCCCTCAAAGAAAATCCAATTGAAAATCATACTTTTCAGATTCCGATGGGGGTGTCTGGTTAACGGAGCGAAAGTGTAATATTGGGAGAAAGGAGCAATATTGACAGAACATCTGCAGGTTTAAATGAGTACCCGGTGCCTTGAAAGCAGGCCAAGAAAGTGCTTTCACAGTCAAATAGAAAAGCTTGGAAAATAATGTATGATTTGTGTGACGGGGTAGTGGTAGTGGGCAGGAATGCTTTCAAATATTTGACAGGGGAATAACAGTTGACAAAGAAAATGCACTTCAGAGCTGTACTGTGTATGTACTATGTTGGTACTGGTGGAGAATTGTATTGTCTGAAATGTTCCACAGTATGGCATTAAAGGGCTCATATTACACAATTGATGTATGTTATAATGTTTCCTTATCACAAATATGTGACGCACCACAGACTTTGAGGGTACAACTCAGGATTAGGCAATCTTAGATACAGGCGTTTATACACATTTTTTTTTTAAATGTGTGGTTTTCGTTTTTTTTGGCAGAATGTGCTAGTTGAGATCATGAAGAACCCACTCCATGTTTCAGATAACAGCATTGGCTGCTTGAAAAGCATACATTTTGTCTGTGAAACAGGGTTATTTTTTGGAGCTCTCCGGAGCTCATGTACAGAATGCGATCGGATACTTTACTGGGGAAAAGAGCGCGGATATGCGATCCACGGACAAGAGGCAAACAACAGGTAAGTACGTGTCAGAACACGTTTACTTTATAGACTTTAGGACATGTTTAAATACTAATTCAGCTTTCGTGTGGTGATCATATCGCGCTGTGGTCTGTGCGGGGCCGCGCTGTGCGGATCTCCATTCACAATGCGGCCAAGCTAATGCTAACACTAGCATTGAAACAATGCGATCAGTGCGAACAAGAAGAGCCTCTTTAGGTTAATTTCCACTCTATTTTTGTTTATATAAAAGCCGAGCGCTTTGCCATGGGCTATAGTGGTAGAGTAATACTTTATTTTGATTCAATTTGACCCGTTTCAGTACTTTTGTAACTTTTTTTGACTCAGCGTTTATTAAGCCATGAGGGTTTGAATGGAAGTTCTTATGGGACGCGCAGCATTTGAACCTTAAATGTTTTCTTTTTGTAACTTTTTTTGAATGAATTAGGCTGCAATGCCAATACTAATTGATTTATTTAATAGAACATTGAAAGTGCTTTGTTTGTTTTTGGAATTAAAGCTAGCTTATTGAAATTATTGAATTGTTATTAAAGTCCATTTTGATGTGACCAAAAGTTTATTTATAGGTAGATATATGGCATGTATTTATTTATTGTTATTTATTTATTTAAAGCATAGTATATTATAAATGGGCGATATATATATATATATATATATATATATATATATATATATATATATATATATATATATATATATATATATATATATATATATATATATATATATATATCCTGTGCCATTCGTTTGAGGACAGTGAGGTTCAGATCTTAGCCAGGGAAAAGAACTGGTTTGAGAGGGGGGTTAAAGAGGCAATTTTTGTCAAAAAAGAGAATCCGTCGTTAAACAGAAATGGGGGAGTTAGACATAACTTGTCTCCCATTTATAATTCGATTCTTAAACCAAGTCAGAACAGACGAACGAAAGCATTAGGGCAGACAAGTCAGGGGCAGAGGGGTGGAGACGGTCGTCAGTTTGAACAGAGAGGCTAAACTATACGCCATTCGAAAAACAAAAGGAGCAATTAGTTGAGATAGGTACAGAACTATTCCAGGGTAGTGAGCTCATCTGAGGGCTGAATAGATATGCTAAACAAGACGCCAGAGGAAAACAAAAGATAGCAGATTAGCTGGGATTGGTTCAGAACTTTTCCGGTGTAGTGAGCTCCTCCCTGCAGCTAGATATAAACAGGGTCTAACCAGCATCAGAACCAGAACTGACGAAGCCTCTCGGATGAGCGGCGAAATGTTTTCAACCAAACAAACTTTGTCCAGTTGACAAATTGAATTTCTCCTTTTATCATGGATTCTACCTGGACGACTGAGGGTCTTTTCACGCAACCTACCTCGTACATTAGCTATGGCTAATGTTTATCTGGCCCCACCACATCCACAGTTGATGGATTTTCTTCTTTTTTTTGTTATCATAATTACAAGGCTGCTGCATCTCTATAATACTATCATTGACAATTTGAAACACGCAATTTGGACTTTTCACGCAATTTGAAACAAACAAAAAAAATCATCCATACAACCTTTAACTTGAAAACTACTGCTTCAAACAAGACTAAACATGTATGAATGAAACAAAGCACAACTCCAAGTAAACTCACAAGAGTCAATTTTGCGCAATATAAGACCTTTAAAGGCTGTGTGGTATGATCCCTGTTATTTATTTTATTTTTTTATTTTTTTCCAAATGCGGTATCTAAAGTACTTGTTATTCTCAACATTGCAGTATTAACACATGGGTGCTTTCAATTCTTTTAGGCAACCGTTTTGTCCATAATCCCTTACTTTTAAATCCACACACCCGCCGAGAATAACTATTTCAATAAAGAAAATACAAAAACAATGTTGCGTATTAACTGTATTAACTAAAATAATCTCAGCGCCAACTTCATCATACGCACTACTGCAAGTCAAAGGGATCTGGGGCCCAAATTGTCTTCAGATTTCTTCAATATACCCCCTAAATTTAAGTCTTCTTGTGGTCAAGCAAACTACCACTTACTTCCTTAGGGGTCGTTGGAAATTGAGCACCATCTTGTTTTTGTGTCAGTTCGGAAAGTAGCGGGTATTTATGTTGTCATAGGAGATGGACGGGGCAGTTATTTGAGGTGTTAAGGATGCTGGGGTGGATGGTAGCAGGGTTGGAGGGGTTTTAAAACGGATGCCCCGCCGTGCTGAGTAATATTTGTAGATTTTCAGTCTTGCGGGCAAATGGCATGCGGAGCTCAATTACTCCAAATAAACAATAGAAGAAGAGCTATGATAGAAGTGGGTTTGGGGCAAATAAGGATTTGTTTTTGTTGTGTGAATACAGATTTGACTCTGGTGTTGAATAAAGACAATTGTTACATGGCAAGAAATAGAGCACCAATATTTTGGCTAAGGTCCCATATCATGTTTTATTTTGACCTTTTAAAATACTTGTATACTTAGATATTTTAGCCTTGGTAATTCACCATTTTTTTATCTTAAATGACCAGTGGTGAAAGTAAAGCGGTGCGCACGGGAATGGCGCACCGGTATAAAATTCACAGCTAGTACGCAGCACCGCTAAGAGAATATGGTTAATGGTAGCCAAAACCCACATTTGAAAAAAAAAAGTAAGGTGCTGTGGAAGTTGTGGTTGTAATAAAAAACCCGAAAACCGCTCACATTTTAGACTCAAGAACGGTGAGTCGTTTTATTAACACACAAGAACATCGGAAAAGGGCGCTGCGCTAGAACACAAAAGCAGCATGTCAAAAGTCACGCCTTTCTTAAAGGGGCCGCAACTATTATTAGAAGCAGTGAATTTATAACCAAGTGCTTAACCAAGAACTGAGCAAAACCCGCATGGCAATGCTGTAACAACACAGTTAAGAAGGTGAATTATGCAAACATTCATGAGTGCACTACAGTGCGCTATTTAAGTAGAAAACACAAACAACCACACTATGCCATTCGAGAATAACTGAAAGCTACTCGAAACTCTGGTGCAGAGATATCTGCAGTCTGTTAAGCAAGGATTGTCAAAACTTAACTGACTGTAGCCGTGAAAGTCGCCTAAACCATTGCGAGGCGGTGCTGCGCACTGGTAGAAGATTTAAGGCCGGCGCGCTGCCTGCACCTGTAAGAGAGGGTTTATGCTGACTAAAAACACTTAGTAAATTAGTCATTTTCGCTGTTTAATAAGAAAACATATCTATGCACAATATGTCATTTTTGACCAGCTCTGATGAAGACAATAGCATGTTTAAAGTAGTCATAGAATCTGTGACATGCGTCAGCAGCCGCTTCATTTACAGTGCTGTGCATTGACCGAAGCTTTCGTAGGCCCACAAAAATATGAAATAATTAAGTATATTAAAAAAGTTATTTATCTATGAAAAAGGTGTAAAACGTAAAAAAAAAAAAAAAAACGGGTAAAACGAGTGTTTCAGAGTGATACACTGGATATTATAGCACCTGTAAGAAATGAAAACTACTTTCACCACTGTAAATGACCTACATTACACTTTTTTCTGATACAATCACAAACATACCTGGAGTTGTGGTTTGTTTCATTCACACATGTTTACCGCACAAACCCTGTATTTTTAAGCTGCTTCTCTCAAACAGAAAACACTGTTCCGCGTTATGATGTCATGTGGTAATACAGTAAGTGCTTCACTGTGTTTTGATCCTCCGTACACCTTCACAAGAACCATTTGTATACTTTCAGCCCTGGAAATGCCAGTCTCCAATAAACAAAAGGAAAAAAAGGTGTAGCTTAACTTGAGAAGTACCGCTTCATGACATCACAAGATGGAACAGAGCATTTTGAGCTTTGGAGAAGTAGACAAATAAATAGTAAATGAATAAAGAGTGTCTTCTTCTTCTTCTTCTTACTATTATACAAGTAGAAGTACTCCTCACTACTGCTACTCACAAGTGGCAGTTCCTATCCAGTATTTTAATAGTCTAGTCTCAAACAAAAGTAAAAGCCATTTCTCATTCTAGTGGCACATCTGGTGAGGATTCGGTGCGACGCTTTATACTTCTCTCACTCTTAAAGTTCACCAAGATTGAAAAAAATCTCTCTGTACATCTCAGCAAGCGCACAAAAGGATGTACGCCAAGTATGCAATTTTCAACGCCGCAGGAGACCTCTGAATAGACACAATTTTAAAGCAATTTAAACAACTGCTACATACCAAGCAGCATCAATACAGCCAACAAGTAAAAAAAAAAAAAGATAAAAATGTATTAATGTGAGCTTTAAGCCATGTTAGAATGTTGCGACCTCATCAAAAACATAGCAAAGTCATATTTTGTTTCATTCACACATGTTTGACTAATTCTGCATTATTTTTACATTTCAAAGCTCAAAATGCCTGTTCCACCTTGTGATGTGATACAGTGGTAGTTTTCACGTTAACAGCTATCTTTTTTTAACCTTTAGTTCAGTAGAGATTTGCAATTCCAAAGCTGAAATCGATTCTAGTGAAGGCATATGGAGTTTGAAAACACAGTGGATTGGGATTCTTACTGATTTTCTTAAAGGTCCCATGGCATGAAATTTTCACTTTCTGAGGTTTTTGAACGTTAATGTGAGCTCCCCTACCCTGTTTAGCCCCCCCAATGGCTAGAAGTTGCGAAATGTCTAAACTGAGCATTTGCGATCCTTTTCTGCGTTTGAAAAAAACACAGCTCAAATGGGCGATTCTGGACAAGGCACCTTATTGACGTCAGATCGAAAAAAGAAATGCAAATGCAGTTTGCTGGATCTCCAGCCCCTGTCTCTGGAAATCACGCCCAGAGAGTTTGGACTGTGGAGGAGCTACGCAATGCGAAATGCGGTTTTTTATTTGCCTGGAGGCACATGCGAGTGTTTCTAGGCTCGGAAGTCCTTTACCCGACCCTCTGGACCTCTGAAACAGCAGTGGTTTAATTTTATTTTCTGTGAAAATGTGTTTTTTTCACTGAAATGGCTCTCCTTTCTGTCTTCGTGTTTCAAACGCGGAAGTTGGGGGACAGCGCAGAGCAGCGCTCCAGCGGCTTAGAGGAGCGGGTGGGGGGGCCCACCCGCTCCTCTAAGCCAATCTGTGTCCTTCTCATTTGCATTCAAGCAAGAAGGCCCAGAATGAGTCGTTCAGAGAGTGAATTTTTGACCATGTCTGTGTAAATGGGTCTTTCTCATGCACTGAGTGTTGATTTTGAAGAAGGATTCATTTACAGTATTAGGGAACCATTAAGGCGCCATATAAAAGCATCAAGAAGTACCAAGTCATGGGACCTTTAACATTAACAAAATCAATGTCTCAGAGTAATGTAATATCTAAATTGTACAGAGCAATCCAACAAGGTAAAGAAGGTGGCACGGAATACATTAAGAAAAGGTGGGAGTTGGAAGGCAATTTGAATATTTCAAATGAAAGTTGCGAAAGAATCTGTCAATTACAGTGGAAGGCAACATTGTCTAATACATGGGGAGAGTTTGGATGGAAGAACATTGTAAGGTTCTTTATCACACCCATTCAAAAAAGACACCAAGGAAGTGGGGATTCAAGCTGGAGACTCTGTGGCTCATCTGGGGCTAACCACTACCATATCTTTTGGGATTGCTCTTTTCTGAAATCTTATTGGTCACTGATTTGGAGCCATATAAACCATGTTTTTGGGTCTAAACCAGGCATGGGCAAACTACGGCCCGGGGGCCCGTGAAGCTTCTTAATCCGGCCCGTCGAACTTGAAGAAAGTATATTAATAAACCTTGTTAATGTTTTAATTTCCCTCCAATTCTGGCGTTTTCCAACAGCTGGCGCACTAGATACATTGACCTTTGTTGAGGTGCGGCGTTTTGCTTCACGTTTGTGCTTTACTCTTTGACCCCTCAGCCCTCCTGTAAAGATGAGCGGAGCTAAGAAAAGAAAAGTGGACAGAGAATGTCGAGTGTTTAATAAGGAGTGGACAAGTAAATATTTTTTCAGCTGCTGTATGCCTGATATGCCAAGAGACTGTAGCGGTTTTTAAAGAATATAATATCAGCCGTTGCCACAAAACATGCTAACTATGCTAGCAAGCAGTCAACGAAAGAACGAAAGAACCTGAAGGAGAACAGAACTTTCAGTGCTTTAAAATCGTAACTGTTAGTAATTTTAAAAAGCTGTATTTTATTAATTAAATTTTCTCTGTTTTAAGAGTCATTTCAATAAATAGCTAAATACTGTGGAACTTGAAAGATGGACATTTGGTTAATGCTTTTGTTAATTTTTTATTGAAATAAAGCACATGTTTTCTACATATCCCATGTTATTTTTAATGTTTTTACCAAAAATACACTAAATCCACCTGCTCCTCATTCGGCCCTTCTATCAAATTTTAGAACCCTTTGTGGCTCACGAGTCAAAAAGTTTGCCCACCCCTGATCTAAACTGAAGTTTACTTTTGAGTGTTTATATCTGAGAGATGTTGATGTCAAGAATTGGAGACACGATGATAAATAGTTATTGGCAATCCTACTTGCAGCAAGTAAAAAAGCCGTTACAAGAAAATGTCAGAAGGCGGATCCTCCATGAATAGAAGAGTGGATAGAGATAATATACGAAATCTATGTGATGGAAAACTTGTCTTTCACCCTACGAAACCAAAAGGACTCTTTTTACAAAATATGGACAAAATGGACTGGGTATGTGAAACCAATTAGATCGGACTTTATTTGAAAACTAACACTGTAAACACATCTTGATTGATATTACGATGAACAATTGTGGCGGCACTCCTCTCGTTTGTGTTTTTCTTTTTGTGTTCTGTTTTGTATAATTGAAAACATTTCTTAAAAAAAAAAAAAAAAGAAAACACAGTGGAGCACAAAAGGGTGTAAACCAAGCATGTGATTTTCAATGAATATTTTAAATTTTAAAGCACTTTAAACAACTGCTACATACCAAGCAGCATCGATACAGCCAACAGGTAAAAGGAGAAGCGAAGAATTCAGTATGGCTTTGTTTTGTTGATGCCATTTTAGGCCAGACTTGGGTCAATGGTCGGGTCAACGTTGCCACGACAATCTCGAGGTTATTTCGGGTTGTCCACCAATCAAATCGCCTGACCTCGATCTTGGAGAGGATTGATTGGCTGCAGGTGTCCAGACATTGACTCATGTTGAAGTCTCGAGCGAGTGAGAGCAAATTGTCCTTTCGCTTTCGATCTCCAGGTGGTCTTTTTGGCATTTTCAGGAACATTTCTTTTTTTTTTTTTTTCCCTTCCTCCCTTGACCTTTGATTGCCTTGTTGGAGGTTGTCTGCAATTTCCAGAACACAATCTTTCAATTGGACTTTTTCCTTTTTCAGGGTTTTCTATTGAGGTTCGTGGCTGTCACCAAGCTCAAAGCAATGGTGCGGTCAGTAAACATGAGCAAAGAGAAAATGGTGAGAGATATAACAAGCAATATCTAACCAAGAAAGGGTTCGAAAGTTCAGAAAGTTGGAAAAGTAAACGGAATTTGCAATATGTCTGTCAGTGTTTATTTTATTTTGGACAGTGTGTGGTTGTCTGTTGCTTGATAGTGCCTTGTTACCTATTCTATGATTCTTTTGTGCAAACTGACAACTTCAGGTATTTCAGTGTAACAGCTCAATGTCACTGGAAGGCAAAATAGGTTATATTATAGGAATAACAAAGTAGGTTTGTTTATTTCCATGGAGATCATCCAGGGTTTGTGCGATTGAATGAACAAAATATAACTCCAGATCAGAAAATAAGTTCAGGGCCTTTACTAGTCATCTTGTATACAAATATTTACAGTGGTTTTAATTACTGAAAAATACGTTGAAATACAGGCATTCTTATTGTGAGCTGGGTCATCTCTCCAAAACCCTGACCTGTAATTTGGCCTGGTAGTGCTTGTCACCATGGAGACACAAAAGTTCAATGCCATACTGTGAAACACCCAGGCAAAGCAATAACATCTCCACAGCAACAAGCAGCAGCCACACTGATAATTGAAATGAGTCTTTATGTGGTTAAAATGTGATTAATAGCACTGCCTTACAAAGCAATATCTCAAAGTACAAGAGGTATCATAGAAAACACTTTAACCAGGAAAAAAAAACAGCAGTAGTAAAGATAAAGATCCAGGTAATTACAAAATCATTTCCGTTACCCTGACAACAATCACCATGCCACTAATCTATTACTAATAATAATAATACATTTTATTTATTAGGCGCCTTCCTGGACACTCAAGGTCGCCTTACAACAAGTATAATATACATTATAGGCAGTTAAAAGCAGTTAAAAGCAACAGTTAAAGATCCCATGACATGGTACTTCTTGATGCTTTTATATGGCTCCTTAATGGTTCCCTAATACTGTAAATGAATCCTTCAAAATCAACACTCAGTGCATGAGAAACAGAGATAAGATGAGAAAGAGTATTTTTTTTCTCTCTGAACAGGCCATAATGGGCGTTGCTGCTTGAATGCAAATGAGGAGAAAAGAGCTGGCCTATAGTAGAGGGTGGGGGCGTGGCCAAACTCTCCGCTCTCCGCTCTAGCTCTCAGCTGATCCATTTCTGTGTTTTTGCACGGGGGGAGAGATTTGAAGCGTTCCATTGAAAAATAAACACATTTCCACATAAAATAAAATTAAGCCACTGCTGTTCAAAGGTCCAGAGGCTCAGATAAAGGACTTCCGAGCCTAGAAACACTCAGACGTGCCTCCAGACAAATAAAAAAACGCATTTCGCATTGCCTAGCGCATTCGCAGTCCAAACTCTCTGGGCGTGATTTACAGAGACGCTGAGTACAGACAGACGGGGGTGGAACTGCATTTGCATTTCTTTTTTAGATCTGACGTCAATAAGGTGCCTTGTTCAAAATCGCCCGTTTGAGCTCCGATTTTTTCTAACGCAGAAAAGGATCGCAAATGCTCAGTTTAGACATTTCGCAACTTTTAACCATGGGGGGGGCTAAACAGGGTAGGGGAGCTCACATTAACGTTCAAAAACCTCAGAAAGTGAAAATTTCATGCCATGGGACCTTTAAAATACAATGAGTTAAAACAAACAGTAAAACATTTAAAACATTTAAAAGGACAGTGCAGTTATGGTTGGAGTGAAAAGGCCAGTCTGAACAGATGAGTTTTGAGTTTGGTTTTGAAGTTTGGGAGTGTGTCAGTGGAGGTCAGGAGGGAGAGAGTTCCAGAGCTGGGGAGCAGAGCGGCTGAACGCTCTGCTCCCCATAGTGACCAGACTAATCCATTATTATTCCTTCACATGTCTGGAATCAGAGATTTTGTTTCAACTTTGATTCGCTCCAAGAGAAAAGACAACTTTTTTCATAGTGACATCCTAACTGTGGAATATTTAGGAGTTACCATGGTAACAAAATGCACACATTCACAAAAACTGTCAGAAAGTTTTAAAATAGAAGAAAAAGCACAAAATGGATTTAAATAACACATTTTCAGGTGCCTGTGATCACTATAAGCATCCATGGTCCTGTTTAGGAATTTAATTTTCAATAAAAATGGTGAGTGTGAGTAACTAAAGAACTGTTGGCTAAAGCTAACTAACGTGTGATTGTAATTTTATATGTGAGAGATTTGCAGAAAGAAAGTAGAAATGAGCTCACCTATTCTAGTTCCAGCAAAGTCCTTCCTGGTTAGATTGTATTAAAGGTCCCATGGCATGAAATTTTCACTTTCTGAGGTTTTTGAACGTTAATGTGAGCTCCCCTACCCTGTTTAGCCCCCCCATGGTTAAAAGTTGCGAAATGTCTAAACTGAGCATTTGCGATCCTTTTCTGCGTTAGAAAAAATCAGAGCTCAAACGGGCGATTTTGAACAAGGAAACTTATTGATGCCAGCTCGAAAAAAGAAATGCAAATGCAGTTCCACCCCCGTCTGTCTGTACTCAGCGTCTCTGTAAATCACACCCAGAGAGTTTGGACTGCGGAGGAGCTACGCAATGCGAAATGCGTTTTTTTATTTGCCTGGAGGAACTTGTTTCTAGGCTCGGAAGTCCTTTATCTGAGCCTGTGGATATCTGAAACAGCAGTGGTTTAATTTTATTTTCTGTGGAAATGTGTTTATTTTTCAATGGAACGCTTCTCATCTCTCCCTCCGAGCAAAAACGCGGAAATGGGTCAGAGCGCACAGGCACAGCTGAGAGCTGAGAGCGGAGAGTTTGGCCACGCCCCCACCCTCTACTATAGGCCATCTCTGTCCTCCTCATTTGCAACGCGCATAATGGACTGTTCCAGAGTGACATTTATGACTCTTTCTCATCTTATCTCTGTTTCTCATGCACTGAGTCTTGATTTTGAAGAAGGATTCATTTACAATATTAGGGAACCATTAAGGAGCCATATAAAAGCATCAAGAAGTACCATGTCATGGGACCTTTAATACTAGTGCTGTCAATCGATAAAATATTGAATCACAATTAATCTCATGAATCTAATAGTTAACTTGCGATTAATTACAAATTAATCACACATTTTTGTCCCTTTGTGAGCTTTCAAAAAGACTGAAGATTGAAGTTATCAGCATTTTAATGTTGGGCAGAAATACAAAGACAACTGGTTCACATCTTGTTCATCGTGTCACCTCACATGACCGTGTCCCCTCGACTCACTCTAGCATCTCACACCGAACTGACCACTGTAGCTACCTATATACAGGATTGTGGTATGCTGGAATGTACCACATATAGTTTACTGCCCTTTAAGTTAGCCAATAGCAGACGAATAGCAGACGGATAGGAACAGGTGGATATCTCATTACACCCAACCGAAGCACAACTGCTGGCTATATACAGAGAACTGGTAGGTGGTGACATACTTGTAAGGGGTCAAACTGAGTAGCACCCAAAGTTAACCATTAGTTGAAGGATGAGAACAGGTGGAACAAACATAGCTTATGGAAACATATACAGTTATGCTTAGACAGCTAACCGCAGTCTAGATTGCAAAACACACAGTTTCCACAGAATACTTGAACACAGAGATTACAGTACACGGAGAATACACTTGTAAATCAAAAATGAAATCCCACACCTTGAATCATCATTTTAAAGGTCCCATGACATGGTACTTCTTGATGCTTTTATATGGCTCCTTAATGGTTCCCTAATACTGTAAATCAGGGGTCACCAACCCTATGCCCGCGGGCACCCGGTCGCCCGTGAGCCCCATTTCAGTCGCCCGCAGAGCAGGTTCTAAAAATAGAACAGGTCGCCCTCGTACTTATATAAATAATAATGTTTTACAAAAATGCTGCGCCTTTATATGCACATATTTTAAAGTAGGCTAATAATAAAAACACTTACAGATTTTCAAATTTAAAATATGTTGTCCGAGTTCAAAGTTCTCTGCGTTATCTGCGCATGACAATGAACCTGTTTGATGCAGCTGCTCATCAAAAAAAAAAAAAAAGACGAGACAGCATGGCGGAGAAGAGAAAGAAATCATATGTTTTTAACACCGACTGGAAAGAAGAGTTCTTTTTTACATGGAAAAGAGAAGTGTGTATGTCTCATTTGTGGAGCTACAGTGGCGATTTTGAAACGGCACAATGTGGAAAGTCGCTACGAATCACGGCAGCTTCAACACAAACTTTCCCCTTAAGAGTGCACTTCGAGCTGAGAAAGCACGAGAGTTAAAGGCTGCTTTAGCCAAGCAGCAGTCTTTCTTCACTATAGACCACTGAAAAAGGCTAAAAAGGCAGCCGAGGCTTCTTTCAAGGCAACAAATTATTTGATAAAAAACAAAAAGACATTTTCAGTTGGAGAAACTGTAAAAGGAGCGATGATGATAATTGCTGAGACTATTTTTAAAGATGAGAAAAATGGATCAGATGTCATCTCAACTCTGGCCGATGTACAACTTGGTGCGAGTACAGTGACAAGACGGGTGTCTGCTATTTCCGAAAACTTGAATGAGCAGCTGGACAAGGACTTACGTGAATACAGGTGGTTCAGGATCCAGAGCGACGAGTCCGTGGACAACAGCAGTACGGCTCAGCTAATGGTGTTTATTATTATTATTTGAAATCATTCAGCCTGCTTCAATGTTGAAATTATAAGAGTTTGATTTGTTTAAAACAAAAAAGGGAGTTGAAATAATGTTAAATTTATTACTACATTACCACATTACTAGTATATTTTTGCTACTGAGTAATCTAATTGTGACATGTTCATTTGCACAAAATAAATGTCGCTTTGACAATGAAACACAAATGTGGTCATTTACACATAACTAATGCATGTATGCATACATTGTGATCAAATAAATAATAATACAGCATAAAAGTGCATTATTTAGACTTTTGAATTATCTTAACTGAGCTGGTAGCCCTCGTATTATTTGATGACCTTAAGGTAGCCCTCGGCTTTGAAAAGGTTGATGACCCCTGCTGTAAATGAATCCTTCAAAATCAACACTCAGAGAGAAACAGAGATAAGCTGAGAAAGAGTAATTTTTCTCACTCTGAACACTCCATAATGGGCGTTGTTGCTTGAATGCAAATGAGGAGAAAAGAGCTGGCCAATAGTAGAGGGTGGGGGCGTGGCCAAACGCTCCACTCTCGCTCTGAGCCTCAGCTGATCCATTTCCTTGTTTTTGCACGGGGGGAGAGATTTGAAGCGTTCCATTGAAAAATAAAAATAAACCACTGCTGTTCAAAGGTCCAGAGGCTCAGATAAAGGACTTCCGAGCCTAGAAACACTCGGATGTGCCTCCAGGCAAATAAAAAAACGCATTTCGCATTGCCTAGCGCATTCGCAGTCCAAACTCTCTGGGTGTGATTTACACAGACGCTGAGTACAGACAGACGGGGGTGGAACTGTATTTGCATTTCTTTTTTCCATCTGACGTCAATAAGTTTCCTTGTTCAAAATCGCCCGTTTGAGCTCCGATTTTTTGTAACGCAGAAAAGGATCGCAAATGCTCAGTTTAGACATTTCGCAACTTTTAACCATGGGAGGGGGGGGGGGGGGGGTAAACAGGGTAGGGGAGCTCACATTAACGTTCAAAAACCTCAGAAAGTGAAAATGTCATGCCATGGGACCTTTAATACTCTTATCAACATAGAAAAGTGGATAGGCTTGCATTTTTTATGGCAAATCATAACTATTGTCAGTGAGACACTTTAATGTTCCACTCTCATGTTCCACTTTCGTAAAGTGCTCTGCATCAACCTCGGGTGCGGTTGTCTGGGGTTCTGTGGCCTGCGTTTGTACCTGTGCGTCCGGGCCAAGTCAATGGCGTCGTCGCACTGTTTGCATGACGCACAGCGGAGCTTGTGCTTTTGACAGAGAGGGTGGGTCCAGCAGCATGGGGTGTTTATTGACTGGTGGGACTGATGGGGGTCCTGCTGCGGTGCGCCATGGGTTTGTGGGGGTGGGGGCGGCCGGGGGAGAGAGGCTGCGGGACTTCTGTCGCTGTCCGCGGTCCTTGTTGGGAGAGGTTCCCTGTATGTTTTGGAGTGGACTTTGTTTCGTGTTTTCCTTGTGCGGGTGGCCTTGGCGCATGCAGAGCTTGTATAGTGAAGTCGTGCGTGTGCATGGGCGGCCGTGCTGTGCTTTGGCCCACCTCCTCCAGTTGGGACTACTCAGTTTCGTACAAATTGTTTTCGTTCCTCTTTACAGCCTAATCCTGTAGTTTTTCGAATGTTACTAGCAGCGGGCACAGCTTATGAAAAAAGTTCACTCAGTCACAAAGAGTGTTAATCTCGCAATAAAAAAAATCAGGCCATTAAAATAGTTTTGCGTTAACACGTTAACAACGCAATATTTTTGACAGCACTAGTTAAAACAAAAATAAAGCCTCAGACAGAGCAGAGCCTACAATTAGCATCACACTCCCAGAAACCAGCTGCAAAGTATCAATTGTACAGCTGACATCTTAATGACCCCAAGTGTTGTTCCAGCTTTGATTTATCTGTAGCTTTTTGGAACAGGTCTCAAATTAGTCTTATCCATCAGTCCTGCCTGACATTTCAAGGTCACTCCACGTCTCCTTCCACAAACCTCTCCATTTTCTATACTAAGAGACAAAAGATCTTTGGACAGTGGACACTACCTTTTCATTAATTTGGGTTAATTACACTGTAAACTTTGGTGGACAGATCTGCACAATGGTGTCGTCATGGCTCCGTTGAGAGGGCCCATGCGCATTGTTTGACTAGCTGAGTAATTGATGATAGCGTCAATGCACAGTAGCTTCTGAAAGGGAAAACTGGCCTTCTGAGTCACCGTGGTTTTAAAGAGTGACAACTTCATTTGAAATCTTTTTCCACCGATCGATATTTAAGTAAGTAAGAGATGCTTTGTGTTAATGTGTTTTCAAGTAGGCTTTAACAAAAGTGGAAAAGGGTGTCTATGGGCTATTAACACTGTCACACATGAGATAGAAATTTAAAGGTCTCTACATCCTCAGCTTCATGGAGACAGACTAATAATAAAGGGTTACTCAAACATGAATGATACAAAACACAACTCTAGGTATGTTTTTGATGAGGAAAAAAGTATTAAAGCTCACAAGAGTAAATTTTTCACATAAAACTTAGCTTGTGAGGGACGAAAATAGAGTCACACACGCGGCCGGATCTAGAAGTGGGCAGGGGTGGGCACCTAAAATGTTCTCCTGCCCACCCAGTTTTGGTCAACTGTATTTGATGTCATTTCAGCCTGCCTATCACGTTTTCCTGTTTGCTCCGCCAAAATTCCACGACTTCTGATTCACCAAGCCGCTTACCCGAGCACAAAGTGCCCAGCAGCAGCGGCAGCAAGGGGCAGGTGATACGAGGATAGAGCCTTATTTTGGCGCTTGGTCCGCTCCGCATCCCGCTGTCTGCATGAACACGCTGCATGGTGCTCCTCCACTCCGGGCTTTGTGTGCAGCTCTGCCCGTGGAATCCAAGCGCAAACCCACAGTATTCCACAGTATTCCACAGTATTCTACAGTATTCCTCAGTTTTCCTCTTTTCCCTTGCGCCGCTTCAGCCCCACAGCTCCATTGCGACCCCGGGATCCGTCCTCACATGCAGCCGAGAAGCAGGCTCCTCGGGCGGGTAGCGCAGTGGAAGCAGCCTGCTGTCCGGCCCATGTGCTCTGGTTCTCGGTGTGTGTGCGTGTGTGTGCGACTGTGCGTGTGTGTGCGTGTGTGTGTGTGTGTGCGACTGTGCGTGTGTGTGCGTGTGTGTGTGTGTGTGTGTGCGACTGTGCGGGTGTGTGCGTGTGTGTGTGAGTGTGCGTGTGTGTGAAATGTTTTCCCTGATCAATTCATTTTTTAATCATTTCATATCACAGAGCTCCACATCAAGCCGCACGTACCACGCACCACGCGCACATCTGCCTCCACAATAAAAGCACGAGTTTTTTTGTTTTTTTTTCTCATTCTCTGGAGTCTGAATCATCTCCACAAGTCACATCCACAAATGTTTGCCCCGATCAATTCATTTTTTAAATCATTTCATTTTTATTTCATCATGACTCCAAGGTCCTGGTTATTTGGTATTTGTAATTTTCCTGATGTCATATAATGCTGGGCATAGTAATTGATTAGTAGTAATAGCCTGGCCATACCTTTGATAGGTTAATGCTCTGCTAGACATTCATTAGAACAGCTTCTTAACAGGGCCGCGGCCGAAACTTGGGCCGTATGTGCTACTTTGAGGGCTGCAAAAAACTTTCTGTTTTGGACTAGTGGGCTGCGAGGGCTGTGGGACTGTGTAGGATATCAACTGAAGACACCAGAGATAGGCTATGGTCAATCTAAAATGCACTAGAATGCAGGAAATTGCATCTAAGAAATTCAAAATTTTCTGGGGGAGGACCCCCACACCCCACCTCGGGGCTAAACCTCATATGTTCACAACATCTCCCTCCACCTCTGATACACTGTTAATACTTAATGCGCCCCAAGCCGCTCTGCACTGGGAAAACTGGGCCTCAATGTCAAACAGGTTAAGAACCCCTGCATTCGAAGAAAAATGTTCCACATGAAGCTCCACACTATGCCCCCCCCCCCCAATCTGTGCAGTCTAGATCCGGGCCTGGTCACACATCAGGTTTAACAGGAAAAGTGCAGTTATTCAGAAGCAGGCATTTTTAAACTGGCACTGTGAAAGCTGAGCTCTATAACATTGTGATCCTTTCAGAAAAGTATTGACCAGTCTTTGACATTAGCAGCCATTGTCCTTCCCCTCATTTTTACTGCTCCCTTCCTCAGTGCAGCAGCATTGGCAAGTCCTTTTGTATGCTCAGAATCAGGACTGACTGACTTTTATTTGTCTTCCAGTTATTTTAAGATAATATGGGAAATAATTATGCTAAGAAATGCTAAAAAAATGAGGATGTACAATATAGGTCTTTCAAAGGTGTACTGCGGAACTGTTTTGAAGCCTAATTTGCCTGGAATGTTCTGCAGTGTGACATTAATTTCTTTTGATGTTGTTACTGCACAAAAAGTCTTTGAAAAAACATAGTAACATTCTTACTGTGAGTGGCGTCACCTCTCCTCAGAGGGGTGATGCCACTATAACTTGCCTTGATCGCGTTATCGTCTCCATGGTGATTGATAAGTGTAATCCCATACTGTGCCACATTCTCTGCAATGTAATAGCATCACCACGGAGACAAGCAAGCTACACAGTGCACCTTTAACTTAAAAAAATTCTAGATAGCATAGAAAAGTATTTTAAGTGTACAACATCCTACTGTTTAGCTCGGTCTATAATCTGCTGTTTTTACCACTCCTGTAAGCCTTTTGTGTGGCTAGGACTGTCTCTCCTGTGTCTCCCTTGCCGATATTAAAGATAATCCCACCAAAAAAGGAAAAAAGAGAACGATAAAAGAATAGAGAAGGAGGAGAGATGCACGGGACAGATGGGAGGAAACATCACAAGGCTACTGATACCACGTTAATGCTCACACAATCCTCCACACAGACTCCAGGCAGACAGTAGACCAGCCATCTCCTAAATCCTGTTCATTTGTATTCAGCGCACAGAGGAAGCATGTGTCTGTGGTGTTATTAATACTGCAGTCTTATCTGGTGTCAGCAAAGGCCCCGATACACCAGCAGATAGGAGTAAATACTCTTTTACTTCACATGTGGTGGTTCTGATTTAGTGTTATTTCTGGACTGATTCGTAAAAATAATTTCTTCTGCTCTTGTATTTGAATTAATGTATTAAAGGGTCCGTATTTGGCTGTTTTCTGATTTATGTTATGTTATTTCCTCATCAAAAACATACCTGGAGCTGTGTTTTGTTTAATTCACACATGTTTAACACACAAACCCTGCATATTTAAGTGCATATTTAACCCTGCAAATGGAAAATACTCCCTTGTGATGTCATGTGGTACAGGAAGGGCTCCACTGTGTATTAAACTCCTTACATCCTCACTAGAATCATTTGGATGATTTCAGCTCTGGATGTGCCAATCTCTACTGAACAAAAAGGTAAAAAAGCAGCTGTAATATGAAAACTACCACTACATGACATCACAAGGTGGAACAGAGCATTTAAGTTTTGGAGATGTTTAGATAGATTATTTGTTTATCAACAGAACAGATGCATGTGCAGCCTGAGTGCAGAAAGCGCTGCTGTCTGCGCAGTTAACATAAAGTTGCAACTCTAGCTAGCGCTGTTGTCCACACGCTAAAACAGTTTATCAGCATGTGATAAAATGAAGAAGAAGAAGAAGAAGAAGAATGACTTTATTGATCTCACACAGGAGAAATTGATCTCTGCATTTAACCCATGTTAATTTAGCACTATAACTTTAATAAGTTATGGTGCTAAATTAACATTAGTGAGTGGGATACATCTTAATGATCCATATGTGTAAAATGCAGGTGGGTGCGTAAATGACGAGAAGAAATGTGTCAAACTACAGGAGCCGGACATCCACTCATACCTGATCGATACACCTACCCCCCCCCCCCCGGAAATCTGCCAAGACACTGAGATATTCCCAGACAGGACAGTGGCTCTTTCTGCAGGAGACATGTGCAGTAGAGCGAAGTGACGTAGTGTGATAATCCCTCTGTGTAGACTAATAATAAAGGATTACTCAAACGTGTGAATGAAAACAAACCAAAAAAAAAAAAAAACATTCCATATGTATGGTAAATGGTCACATTTTTATTTAGCACTTTTCTAACTTCAAGGCACACAAAGCACTTTACATGGATGAACCTCTCACCCATTCACACCCACATTTATACACCAATGTATGCAGACACTGGGGGTGAGGACACAACAGCAGCATTCATCTGTGGGAGCTGGAATCGTACCAACCAACCTGTGGGTCAGTGGATCTGACCGCTCAACCACTGATGTTTCTTATGTCAAGAGCGGGATTTGAACCGCCAACCTTTGGATCAGTGGACAGACACTCTACCAACTGAGCTACTGCAGTTGCAGACACTGGGGGTGAGGTGGGTCAAGTGTCTTACCCAACGACATAACAGTATTCATCTGTAGGATCATCTGTCGCGCCACCAATGTGTGGGTGAATGAATGTGACCAATGATGAATGTGAGCGGGATTTGAACCAGTGACCTTCAGATCGGTGGACAAATGCTTTACCTGAGCTACAAACTGACCATACTAAGCCCTGAATCCTTGCCAATAATGAAAAGATATCCTCTTTTAGTTAACATGTCAACATGTGCTCTACATCAGAGGTCTTCAACAGGGGGGTCGCGACCCCTAGGGGGGTCGCGGAGGTACTGCAGGGGGAGTCGCAAAATCTTTTGATTTCACTTTAACATAATACAATTTTATATTTTATAGTGTAAAATACAGTATTAACCTGTGTATTATTTCCTTGTATTGGATGTACCATAACAGAGTAGCAATGTTTATACATGACACTAAGCTCAATTTAATATAAAACACAGTTCTATGCCGTATATATAGTAGGGGGTCCCTGGCCCAGTTCGCCATCTGTTTGGGGGTCCCTGGCCTGAAAAACGTTGAAGCTCTACATAGAATATATTTCATAGCAGACTGCCTAGTTATCCTCTCTGATCCTTCCTACCATTACACCATATCATGAAAAGCCAAACGCGATCTCTGGTTTAACACTGCTTGCCTGCCAACATTCTACTTCTCTCCCAAACAAATGCTGCAGAGAACACAAATTTCCATGGTAACAAGAACGCGCTGATCAAAGACTGTTCCTTGGGTTGCCAGATCAAAACTACCCCTCTCCCTATAGAGTACAGTGTGCCGTCAGTGGAAAAGCTCAGCGAGCTGCTCCCTTCGCTCCCTCTCCGCGGTTTTGAAAATGGTCTCTGTCGGCAACACCACTTGTGCTGTATGAGGCCTGGTGTGTTATTGATTGAGGGTTTTTCGTGCGCGCCAGCAATCCCATAGAAAGTGGTACAGAGCTCAGGGGATCATGGTGTGGTAGGAACACTTGTAGAAGGGATGCTTGGGTGGATGGGTGGGCAGGCAGGCAGGCAGGCGGGTAGAGGAGAGGCACAAGTGATTTTGCAGTGAAAGTTATGTGCCAGGAAATAAAAATGTGAAATGGGACTCTTGGAAATAGGTGGGAGTAGGGTTGTTGTTGTTTTTCAAATTTTAAAACTTGATTTCCATACTGAGGAGTAGACTCAAGAGTCAAAACTCAATACTGATTCTGAAACCGCAATGATAATAAAAAACTTTCTTTATTTAGACTATACAATGTGATTTTCAACATTAAATCGTAGTACTTTCTTTTCTTTTCTTTTACCTGGACATGGACCTTGTGAGTTTCAGAAATTGGGTCCGAAGGAGGTCTGAAGGAAGGCATTGATCGCGGTTGAGGTTATTCAGCATTTTAATGTAAAAATAGAAGAATACAAACGAAATGGTGACGTCAGACATCTTCAGCATTCATGTTGTCAGCTTTAGCAGACCCTCAGAGAAGAGACATCGGCCATGAAGAGGGACGTGAAGAGACCTCCCCAGTGGGGGTCAGATCACACACACACACATGACCACAAGGGACTGTCTTTAAATACAGTACAGACTGTTGAATACATATGACATCAGCAACAGCTAACCTATAGGAGAATAGTTTAACTATGCAGACCATATAAGGCTCATAGAGGAACTCCCAGCTTTAAATGAGAAAAGTGTCCAATAGTGAGGTCAGCAAATCAAAACAGAGGAATTCCCATGACACCCCCTATGGAGGGGCCTTGTAAGTTTCTCATACCTTGAAATAACAGGAGGCCAACAACTGTCACAACACAACCCCACAGTAAATGTAGTATGTAGTATCCTGTGAATAAAACACAGGATGGGTCACACACCCCAAGTTAGTTTACAGCCTTTTACAATCTATAGCCACAAGTGAGGTATACACCATATGGTGAAACAAATGGTGTGGTGAGACGGTTCCCACAGTAAGACTAGACTAGAAATAAAGAACACTCTAAGAATAAAAGAATAAATCTCACAACCTTAGTGGTCCAGATAGGTTCCATAGTGGTCCATGGGCATATACTAGTCTATGTGCTCTTATACTTATCTTATCTTAGCTCAAGATAATTCTAAAGCTATTCAGGAAAGGTTCATTTCTGTCCTGTGAATTAGATGTTTTATTTTGTACTGATAAGTATTGATACCTGCTCAAATTATCATTTTGACAACTGTAGTGGGAAGTAATTAAAAATAAGTGCAAATAATCAAATATTAATCAAGCTGAGATCTTATCGTGTCAGTGATCAGCATTGGCGCGTTTCAATGAAGAGGTGTAGAGCCAATCCTCTGTCAGTAAAAGCATGTGGTTTTGAGAAGCAGAGATAAAAATGAGAAGAAATGATAATTTCTTGTGTTTTTGTTCAGGGAATGAACAAATGTTGAATAAATCTTGGTTCACTCCCTACATTCAAATCCAAATGCAAAAAACATTTATTTAAATAAGACTACCCCCATTAATGCACTTTAAGGTAATTGTGAAGTGCCCAGAAAGGAGGCTTTAAATACAATGCATTATTAGATTTTTTTTTAATACACTGAATAGAATATCATTATTAATTATGAGGGGAAAGAAATGTGATTAATATTTTTGCCATAAAAATAGACTAGAGACCTATTCAAGTGTAGTAGTAATTGATAGTATTTTACTTTTTACTTTCAAAATCTACAACTTAAACTCAATTTAAAATCATTTTTGCAAAATAAAAAGATGAGTGTTGGCAGTTCCAATCCTACCGGTATTACTTATTACCAATCTTGGGTCATCCACCTTCAACTATATGTGACCGGCTATGGAAAAAAACAGTCACAAGTCGTCCCGGAGGCATATTGAGTTCTTCGCAGATTATGAAAGTGTAGATTCTGAGCTTTCCAAAGATGCCTTACACATGGAAATCTGAAACATTTGAAGAATTTGTGGGCATTTGAAACCAGCACATCTGAAAGCGACGAGCTGAGAAAAAACGCGTTAAGGATGGTCCTGGTTTGGTCCTGATTTGGTCCTGGTTTGGTCCTGGTTTAGTCCTATTTTAGTCTTGGTTTAGTCCTGGTTTAGACTTGTTTTAGTCCTGGTTTAGTCCTGCTTTAGTCCTGCTTTAGTCCTGGTTTAGTCCTGTTTTAGTCCTGGTTTAGTCCTATTTTAGTCCTGGTTTAGTCCTGTTTTAGTCCTGCTTTAGTCCTGGTTTAGTCCTGTTTTTGTCCTGGTTTAGTCCTGGTTTAGTCCTAGTTTAGTCCTGGTTTAGTCCTGATTTAGTCCTGATTTAGTCCTGTTTTAGTCCTGTTTTAGTCCTGTTTTTGTCCTGTTTTAGTCCTGTTTTAGTCCTAGTTTAGTCCTGGTTTAGTCCTGTTTTAGTCCTGTTTAGTCCTGGTTTAGTCCTGGTTTAGTCCTGTTTTAGTCCTGTTTTTGTCCTGGTTTAGTCCTAGTTTAGTCCTGGTTTAGTCTTGATTTAGTCCTGATTTAGTCCTGATTTAGTCCTGGTTCAGTCCTGTTTTTGTCCTGGTTTAGTCCTGGTTTAGTCCTGATTTAGTCCTGGTTTAGTCCTGTTTTAGTCCTGGTTTAGTCCTGGTTTAGTCCTGGTTTAGTCCTAGTTTAGTCCTGGTTTAGTCTTGATTTAGTCCTGATTTAGTCCTGGTTCAGTCCTGTTTTTGTCCTGGTTTAGTCCTGGTTTAGTCCTGGTTTAGTCCTGCTTTAGTCCTGGTTTAGTCCTGGTTTAGTCCTGATTTAGTCCTGATTTAGTCCTGGTTCAGTCCTGTTTTAGTCCTGTTTTAGTCCTGTTTTTGTCCTGTTTTAGTCCTGGTTTAGTCCTAGTTTAGTCCTGGTTTAGTCCTAGTTTAGTCCTGGTTTAGTCCTGATTTAGTCCTGATTTAGTCATGGTTTAGTCCTGGTTTAGTCCTGTTTTAGTCCTGATTTAGTCCTGATTTAGTCCTGGTTTAGTCCTGGTTTAGTCCTGTTTAAGCAACCAGTGCTTTTATCTGAAACATGGAGTGGCTTCTTTATGATCTCATCTAGCACATTCTGCAAAAAAACGAAAAAAAAAAAAAAGCTTCGAATGCGATGTTCTTGTGTTCACGAATCCCGACATGTGACCGGTGTTCCCGTGGTGGGTCACATATGTGAGTGTGTTCATGAAGCTCTTATGGCACCACATCTATAACAGCCACTTCTCCATCAGTCTGCCCCATTTCAGCTGTGACTCTACACGGATGAGTAAAGCAATTGCAAGATAACTTGTTAATAAAACTCTATATGAGATATGCATTTAGAAATCGTAATCAGAACAGAAATTATTGTATTTACCTTGTAGATATTGCTAACGGTGACATTTCTGAACAGCAAAAGTAGCAGTAGCAGTACTTCTCTACTTCCTATGGCTGTATTTCACATATGTTTGAGTGAGTTGGACACTTTTAATCCTTAACACATGCTATTTGTTGTCTGGTACAAAGCTTACAGTGAATTCCTGTGTGCCTCCTAGCAGCCGCACAACAAAAGGAGCGCGAGATGAATGAGGAGATGGTCTCTATGCAACCGGCCAGCCCTGGTGATGCTACAGAAGGCTAATCAGCTACTTCCTCCAGCAGAGGAAAGGGAGGGGACGGAAAGGGATTGAGAACAATTTTATAACAAGCAGATTTAGTGTGATGTTCAATTATGGAAAATGTCATTGGATTCATGTACTGTAGCCAGTTTAAATTGATTTTTGTGAAGGCTTAAATTGTGTTGCAATTGTATGATTTCAAAGATATGTTTTATTGTACCTATAGGGAAACTTGTCATCTGCATTTGAACCATCATTCAGTGTGGTTGGCAGTGAGTGACAAGTACAAGAAATAGCATAAAAATAAGCCTGTAACAAAGAAATTATTGTGATAAACGATAATATTGACATTTTGAGACAATTTTCAACTAATACAAATGACAATGGAATAAAAATGCAAACACACCCTTTCAAAGATCAATAAACTTTACTACTATCAATTAACTTTTCTAAGAACTAAGCACTTCAGTAAACCGCTGTTGAAAAAACACAATCAAAACTAATAAAATGGATCTTTGTAACAAAATTAATAACAAAAAGTTATTAAACATTAGGCTCAGAAAGAGAAAACAGGCAAAACAAACCTTAGGAATATACATTTTTATGTATTACTGATCCAGTCATTTGTAAACCTGTAGCTACTTTAGTCTGGCAGATTACCGACATGTTGATTTTGTATGTTTTAAGGCAGGATCTCTCAGGTGTAGCAGTGTACCAGCTGTGCTTCAACATTCTCTCTGAACTGGATGTAAATGCACATGTGCTTTTGAGCCAAGTTGGCCAACAAAGGAAATCTTTTCTGATTGTCATGCAACCACATCAAGACAGATGATCATCAGTACAAATGCATCAGTACAAATGCATTATGTACAATTTTGAAAGTAGGTTTTATTTTCTTAAAGGGATAAGCCACCCCCAGGTCAAACTTGGGCATCTCCCCACAGTCCAGAGACTAAAATAAGTGATGGAAAGCGTTTTCCTGGTCACCCAGCCATTGTCCGAGTCTGTTAGCACTGACCGCCGCGGTATCTGCAGCTACTCCGCGTTAGACTGGAGGCTAACGTCGCCAGAGAAAGATTTCGGCCAAAAGGAATTAATTTGCTCGATGCTTTTCCCAATTACTTTCTGTGTAGTGCGCATTCATATCGAGTGCAAATAAATGTGCAAATCAACACGGAGAGCTTGACTTGGTCATTTTGGGTGGGAACTATTTTACAGTGCAGAAAAACATAGCCGACATTTTGTTGTAGTGCTTTTGTTAATTATTAATTGAAATAAAGCACATGTTTTCTACATATCCCATGTTATTTTTAGTGTTTTTACCAAAAATCCACTAAATCCACCTACTCCTGGTCTGGCCCTTCTGTCAAATTTTAGAACCCTTTGTGGCCCACGAGTCAAAAAGTTTGCCCACCCTTGCCGTAGGTGCTGCACTGTGGCACCCATGCACTGCAAGATGGGTCAAAGGCAGAGGTTACATTTCCCTATAATTGATACTTTGCAGCTGATGTGTGATGGGGTGTGATGTTAATTGCAGGCTCTACTCTGTCTGAAGCTCTGTTTCTCAAGTTAGACTTTAATTTGAGCCTTTTCTTAACACAGTCTGACACTAAAGAACTGACTTAGCTAAGGTTTGTGTGTTAAACATGTGTGAATGAAACAAAACACAACTCTGGGTATGTTTCTGATGAGGAAACCACATTATACGTTAAATCAAAACACAGCATAATACAGGCCTTTTAAGTGTAAAATAAAGAAATGGACATCTATCTGAAACAAACACTGGTTATAAATAGTCTTAAAAGTGCGTACTCTGCACTTTTTATGTGTCCTTGCATCCATAAATCAAACAGAAACAGCTCCAATTGCATTAGTGCTAAACGTTCATTGTCATAATAATGTTTATCAGGCAGACATTGTTTTGCGAGCACAAGGTTCTCCAGTGAAACATCTTTGGAGAGCTTCATAGGGCTGTGTTGGCTAACTGGACAGTGCCTTTCCAGTTACTGTAAATCACCATGCTGGGAATACTATAAAAACAATATGAGCGGGAGGAGCTTTATGACCATATAAAAAGGCAATGGTTGTGTCTGAGGCCATGGTCTTATCTGGGAGCGCTGAAAGAAAATATGTGTTCAACAGATCAAGAACAACAGGCGTCATGGCGATGTCTCTTTGAAATTATTTATACACTTTGTGGATGCGGATATTAATCATTCATAAGTGTATCCGTGATTCAGCTTTGTTCAACACGTACAAATTGGTTCTGATAATTCTCCAAAAGTAGAACGTGACACAACATTCATTATTAAATGAAAATCATTTTATTTCATCTCCTTAAAGGAGAATTAACGTTTTTTACAATCTGAGCCTTATTTCGGTAATAAAACAAGTTGTTTTACTCACCCATAGCACTTTGGTGTCATATGGAGCACTTCCAGAGATGTTTTAGATTTGCGATCTCCGTAATTTGAGTTCTCGGGGCACATGTTTGCAGTCTCCAAATAACCCAAACCTTTTCAAATCATAGAAGCTCAATGTCTTAGTCTACACTTTCGTTTGAGTCAAAAGTGGCCTGTAATCCGAGATTTAGCCATAGTTTCGAGTAGATGAGGACGCCAGTGCGCATGTGCGGAGTCACAGTTTATTTTGCTCTCAGCTCCCGGGACCCAAACATGAAACGCAAAGCTGTAAATTATGGATAAATCTGGGATTACAGGCCACTTTTGACTCAAACGAAAGCGTACACTAAGACATTGAGCTTCTATGATTTGAAAAGTGCTAAAGTTTGGGTTATTTGGAGACCGCATGGGGCATATATTACATGCTCGTTACGGTTATCGCTAATCTAAAACATCACCGGAAGTGCTCCATGTGGCACCAAAGTGCTATGGGTGAGTAAAACAACTTGTTTTATTACCAAAATTGTAAAAAAAAAAACATTGATTCTCCTTTAATTTGAAAATTTTATTTTCAGGAATTTTATCTCTTTTCTTTAATTCAAATTTACTCAAATTAGAATTAAAAATTTCAAAAAAATCTCCCCCTGCGCCTGGCAGCGACACTGCCGAGTACCCCCTGCAGTGTGCTCGCGTACCCCTAGGGGTACTTGTACCCCTGGTTGGGAAACACTGCTCTACTGAACAAAAGGTAAAGGATAGCTATTAACTTTTTTCACCCTCTGGAGATGTAGACAGCCTAATAATTAAGTGTTACTCAAATATGATTTAAACTCTGGGTATGTTTTTGAGGAGGTAACAACATTCTAACATGGCTTAAAGCTCACAAGAGTCACTTTTGCTCAACATAGGACCTTTAATGATTAAGTTAGTGTGTAATTGCAATGTGTTTATATTTTAATGTGTGTTCAGCTGACAGGTGACAGACAGCCCATGAATAAGGTTCCATAGTGCATCTTTAAAGGTACAGTGTGTAGGATTCGTGGCGCATAGGTGGACGGTGCTATTGCGCTTCCTGTTTTAGCTACGGCAGACCTCGAGGGTCACCCGGGCGTGCCGTGACGCGGACAGCTCGCGTACCCGCGCACGAACCGCACGCCGCTACTGTATAAATAAAACGCGGTCCCGTTCACTGTTTTTTTTTTTTTTTCGCATGAGAGCACACATTCCCGATCGTGTACCATGACAATCTACACATCAAATGAAACCTTACAGTCTCCTCTTTTTGACTATGCAATTCATTTCCTGGCACAACAATCACTCCCCGAGCACATGGGGCTTTTATACGGAAAAGCACAAAATGAGGTTTGTTACTAAGCTTACCTTTGAAGGCTCTGGACAGGTCAAACTCAGTATTTCACCATAAACTTGCTCTCAATTTGTCCGTAAGGATCCAGCGAATAAAATCCAGTAAAACAATTTAGTCCAAAACACGTGTTAGATCCATTACGACGTGTGATCCGGCAACATGCTTGTCGTTGTTTACCCAAAACCACGAGCCCTTGCCGAAGGCGAAGGCGGAGCCCAAATGTCCTTCTGCGGCTCTCGTAATCAAAATGGCTGCCTCTATATGGGGACGATCCCCCTTTTATGTGACTATATCTAAGTCCAAAAGAATACTTTGATTTCATGATGGAAGTGAAAAGGCTTGGAAAACACTGTATTTTTGAATGGGTATCTTCAATTTCTGTAATTAACGGGTAAAAATCTTACACACTGTCCCTTTAAAATGACAATACTCTTGCCTGGTGTAAACTACAGTCTAGTGCACTGGAAAATAGCAAAAAATGTATCTCCACATGTACGTAAACATTTATAAGTATAATTGATAGCTCTTGCTCAGATTCTTCAAGGCTGTCTTCACATCTCTGGGGTTCAACTGCGTGGCTGCTCCCTCTGATTAGATCTGTGTGCTTCGTATCGCTTGTCAGTTCCGATGTCCCTTGAACGCAGAGGCTGTCTCCACAGCAACCACCGACCAACCGCCAAACATACGGTACATCACATGTGTTTTTCTACACAATATCTGGCAACCCCGCAAATCAATCACTTATGAATCCATCGTGCGAAATGAATTCCTACCAGCAGCCGAGAGACAGAGGTGATGAAAATTGTTAATGACTTGCAAGGGGAGAAAAAAAATGACGATTATGGAATTCTAATATAGCGGTCATACGGAATTCAAACCGTGATAGAAGATAAATAAGCTCACGTGGGTAGCTTTGTAAGTCCACACCAGTATTAGCGATGATGCGCATGTCGGCGTTAGCTTTAGCATTAGCCACACGTCTCTACAGTTTATTAAAGGGCTAATACTGAAGGTGCTAGCTACATTGATATTCTGCACAACTGTGAAAGCTGTTTGTTATGAGGAACATGACACGGTGGCTGTTTTACTCACAGGCTTTTGGTACTAAAGCTATCTCCACACTACACAGTAAGTCAGGGAAAGGTTTAGAGTTCATTCATATTCTTAGACAAGCTGTAGTCCTTATTCAGTGATCTTAAAGGTCAGATCGGCCATATCATTAAGACTACACGTCTAGAGCCCGGTCTGCTGTTACATGTACCAGACGCAGTGATGGACTCAAGTACAGATACAGGCAAACGATTACTCAAGTAAAAGTCACAGTATCATAAGCAAAAATCTACTTAAAGGTACACTGTGTAAGATTTTTACCTGTTAACTCTTTCACTGCCAGCCTGTTTTCAAAATCTAAGCCTGTAGAGTGCCAGAGATTCAGAGAATTTTCACTGATTTTACAAGACTCACAGAATACTGAGTTCTTTGACTATATAAACATGGCACACATCAAAATAAAGCCTAGACTCTCTTCTTTCACCTGGAAAAAAATTATGTTTCTAACCTTTTCGGTTCTCAAATAACTGATAGTAGAACATAGGGAAGTTTCAGCAAAAACACTGGTTTTTGAGCAAGAAATGGAGAAAACGAGCGTTGAGTTCAGAGAAGGATTTCGAGCAGATCAGTGACTTTGACATCAATATTTATTGATTTAGTGACACCTCAAACATCTAAAATAACAGAGAAAGAGATTTTTGATGACAAAGTACATTTTTTATTTACAAATATAAGAATATAAGGCTCTGTGAATAGTGCCAAGAGATGTTTACAGGATATAATAATATCTTTTCATATAAAATAGAACTTTGTTGAGGCTTTGTCTGAGGCCCAGAGTACAGACCCATAATAAAAACTAATACACACACACACACACCTACACACACACCTACACACACACACACACACACACACACACACACACACATATATATATATATGTACATACACACAAGCCCATGCATAAACCTTTACACACACACACAGCTACACACGCACGCGCGCACGCACGCACACGCACACGCGCACGCACACACGCGCACACACACACACACACACACACACACACACAACTTCATTCATTACAATTACCATACAGCACCATTACTGCTCCAAGTCAGTAAACTTCTTCTCTGGAGCTGTCGTAGTTCTGAGGAGACTCCCTGGTCCGCGCAGCGCACACAGGACACGCCCCCTCCTCGGGCACAGCAGATCTCTGCTCAGACCTCGCTGCTTGATCCGGCTTGTCTCTGCGATCCTCTGATCCAGGATCCTGGGTCCCAAGAGCAATCTGATCGCTCCATAGGCGCTGATCAACAGTTATCTGCTTTTCCGGGTTCCCTCGCCTCGCCATCTTACTACTCTGGCCAATACACCATACACACGCTGCACTCCTCCTTTCTTCCCCGGCTCTGATCGGCTAATAATGATACAACATCGCCATCTACAGGTTGAGGGACTTGAATTACACCTCAAAAGTTGCTCCAGGCCGTAACCTAGCAACCCCCGCTGAAAAACGTGTTGAACGTCTATAGACGTTCTGGCAATCAACGGTTGGGTTCGCCCGAACGTCTATAGACGTCTCCGGCAGCCAATGAGTTAATTACCGAAATTGAAGATATCCATTTAAAAATACAGTGTTCTCCAAGCCTTTTCACTTCCATCATGAAATCAAAGTATTCTGTTGGACTTAGATATAGTCGATTTCACCTGCATAAAAGGGGGATCTTCCCTATGTAGCGGCATCCATTTTAATTACGAGAGCTGCAGAAGGACATACTGTATTTTGGGCTCCGCCTTCGCCGTTTTCTTTATAGCTGTCGGCACTGGCCCGTGGACTTCACACAACGAGATAGTACGCGTTTGGATACACAACGACAAGCATGTTGCCGGATCACACTTACTCTAGCTAGTCAGGTCCTAAACGTCTGTGGCTCCAGTTTCATATCACAAACTTCTTGTAGTATTTTTCGGCTACAATATACACTTTCGCTATTATAGCCATGTGTGAGCCTCATTTTTGTTACTTCTAGCGCTTCAAAGTTTTTGTTAGCAGACGCACCAAGCATTACAAGGCTCAGTGAGGCGCAGTTTTGTTCTCGAACACGGTTCTCGGTTACGCGTTGCTTGCGCATACCGCCACCTACTGGTTCCTGGGAGATTCTGCTACTTATTACTGTTGTGTATGACCCTCGAAGTCTGCCGTAGCTAGAACCGGAATTGCAATACCCACCATCCACCAATGCGCCACCATCCTACACAGTGTACCTTTAAGTAAAAGCATCAAAGTACCCATTTAAAAATGTATTTAAAAAGTAAAACATCAAATGTAGTGATTTTCATAAAGATTTCAGTTGAACTTGACCCTCAGCCTTTTCAGCAGGTCTCAAACAATAATGAAAAACGCTTTTACTTTTCAGTCCTATTCAGTAATGTAGTGGAGTAGAAAGTACAGATACAGTGGTACCTCACCTTACGAAAGACCCAACAAACGAAAATTTCAAGTTACGAAACGCCTTCACCTTAAATTTTGGTCTCTAGATACGAAAGAAAATTCAAGTTACGAAACGCGAAATCTCAAAAATTCAAATAATGCGCGCTCAGCCACACACATTATACGCTTTTCTCAGACTAGATTTAAACTTTTCTCACATTTGTCTCTGTTTAAACACTCAAACTTTCATAGATTTTCAACAAAATTATTAATAGTGAAGTGTGGGGGGAAGGGGGAGGGGGGAGAAGTGCGGACACGTGTGATAGCGCAGCATGACCCGGCACGGGGCTGCCAGCAGGTCTAGACCTGGACTAAACCAGGACTGGACCAGGACTAAACCTGGACTAGACCAGGACTAAACCTGGACTAAACCAGGACTAGACCAGGTGGATTAAAGCGCCGTGTGCGGGTCTATTTCCTGGTTTCGTTTTCGAGTTACGGCTGAGGCGAGCAGCGAGGGGGACGGCACGCAGTCTGAGCGCATGAACGGACGCATGCAAGAGCCGCGGTGGTCTAGACCAGGTCTAGAGGAGGTCTAGAGGAGGCACGGTTTGAGCACGGGTCTCGTTCATGCACTCAGACTGCGTGCGGTCCCCCTCACTGCTCGCCTCAGCCGTGACTCGAAACGAAACCAGGAAATAGACCCGCACGCTGCGCTTTAATCCACCTGGTCTAGTCCTGGTTTAGTCCTGGTTTAGTCCAGGTTTAGACCTTGGTCTAGACCTGGTATAGTCCACGTTTAGTCCTGGGTCTACAGTCTCTACGCAGAACACAATGTTACACTATAAAAAAAGTTACACTATGAAAAAAAAAACTTGGATCGGGGCCTTGGAACGAATCAGGCTTTTTCCATTGAAATAGCTACTCAACTTACGAAAAATTCACGTTACGAAACCACTTCGTAAGGTGAGGTACCACTGTACCTACTTTCAAATGTAGTGAAGTAAAATTTAAAAGTACCCACTTAAAATCTACTCAAGTAAAGTGCAGATACCTCAAGTCTATACTCAAGTACAGGATGTTAATACTTTCACTTTGTTAAGTTAAGTTTTACCACTGCCCAAACTATATGGGCTTTATGCAATACACAAACAGATACTGATTATGGGCAAGCTGGAGTCACCAGCTTAGTGCATGGGTTGAATTAGATATGGCATATATAGCAGAATTGAATGGAAATTTCAATTATGATATCGCAAAGTCAGTCTTTTCTGAGGTAATAGAATATTCAGAAAAGACAAACAAACTTAGAATTAGTTTATATTCACATTTCACGGCTTCTCACTGCACACTGTGAACTGAATCCTGATCTAAATTGCACTTCAAATGTCCTCACCTACCTAGAATATCTATACATAGTGAAAAGAAGCAAAGTTACTATGTTGAGCGACTGGGTCCAAGAATTCAACCTTTTTTTTGGACTGAATTTTGTTTTAACTGAATTTTAACTTCTTTTCTTTACTTGTTTTATTAATATTATTTTCTATTTTGTATTTTTTTTGCATGAAAGGATATACAAATGTGCAACGTATATTTTTCCAGTTGACACATTTTCACGATATTGTTGTAATCTACCGTAATATAGCGTATACAAATGGCTGTATTTTACATAAGAAAAATGCATTCACTGCTTTTGTCTTTTACCCCATCGATCCACTTTTTCATAAAGACAAATGACTCTCATCTACGCCTAATGGAACCACTTCCAGACAACACATGGATTTAAACTGTCCCCGTTACTCATTCTCTGTATAACCGTAGATAACACATGGACTATTTTTAAGAACGCTCTCGGCAACGGCCACAATGAAGCTCTTTTGTTTCCCAGCATCTTTTAGCCAGACTCTTGTGCTGTATTGAGCTGTCGCCAGAACCCTCCCGCCAAGTGGACCTAGCTTAAAGCCCAATTAACTGATAAATGCTAGCCCGCGGGAAGCTAGCCGACATGGAGATCAATGGGGCAGAATTGAGCGGAGCTTCAGATGCTTGTGAACCTGCGAGAACACCGCCGGGGATAATACGCAACCGTGAGTAACCCCAGAATTTGGTCAAGGCATTTGGTGTGTCTTTATTGTTGCTCAAGCCTCAAGCGACAATGCTACTGATAGATCATGTTTGGAGCAATAATTACAAAACAAGGCTAGCTTGTTAGCGCTGTTATGGATTCCAGAAAGTAGCCAGTGAAAATATGTCTTACCTGAGTGATAGTGTAAGAGAGAGAATACTAATTGAGCACTTTTTCTTTTTCTTGTTGCTACGCAAAGCTAAATAGGCTATTAGTGTAACATTTCGTAAAACTAGAAGACCTGGCGTGTTTTTGCTTGTTATTATTCGAGGTACATTTCATTCTATCAGCAGGGGGGTTAAAAATAAAAATACTGGTTTGAAGTACACATTTTTTGCAAAGTGGTTTTACAAAGTGGACAACATGAAAACAACACTTGAGACGCTACTACCTGTTAAGTCAGTAGTAAGTTGCTGGTGCAATTCCCAACCCCACATTTTCACAATATAAAAGAGATAGTGCGTTTTTTTTAAAATGTTAATCTGTATGGGTTTCCTTCTAAAAGTTATGTGTGTTGACACCGGCTTACCTCTGACAGTCTCAGCTGATTCCGGTTCGGCTCACTTTCTGGAGCCCAGGTAATTAGGTTGCTTAAAAATACAATAATTCCTTCTGTGAATAAGGGCGACTTTCCACAGATCTGAACTGTAATATAGCGTCACCCTTGTGATAGATAGGTTTAATCTATACTGTGGAACATTCTAGACCAGGCATGGGCAAACTACGGCCCGGGGGCCATATGCGGCCCGTTAAGCTTTTTAATCCGGCCCGCCGAACTTGAAGAAATTATATTAATAAACATTGTTAATGTTTTAATTTCCCTGCTATTCTGGCGTTTTCAATAACTGGCGCACTAGTTACATTGACCTTTGTTGAGGTGCGGCGTATTGCTCTACGCCTCAGCCCTCCTGTAAAGATGAGCGGAGCTAAGAAAAGAAAAGTGGACAAAGAATGTCGAGTGTTTAACAAATAGTCGTATTTTTTTTCAAGTAAATATTTTTTCACCAAATACTTATCAGCTGCTGTATGCCTGATATGCCAAGAGACTGTAGCGGTTTTTAAAGAATATAATATCAGCCGTCACTTTGCCACAAAACAGTCAACGAAAGAACGAAAGAACCTGAAGGAGAACAGAACTTTCAGTGCTTTAAAATAGTAACTGTTAGCAATAAAAAAGCTGTATTTTGTTAATTAAATTTTCTGTGTTTTAAAAGTCATTTCAATAAATAGCTAAATACTGTGGAACTTGAAAGATGGACATTTTGTTGTCATGTTTTTTACATATCCCATGTTATTTTTAGTATTTTTACCAAAACACTAAATCCAGCTGCTCCTGGTCCGGCCCTTCTGTTAAATTTTAGACTCGTTTGTGGCCCACGAGTCAAAAAGTTTGCCCACCCCTGATCTAGACAAAGCAATAACATTTCCATGGAGACAAGCAGAAGTAGATAGGGGACTAGAAAGGCTAAGCAGTGCACCTTTAATTATACTCTCTATTTAAAACTTGGTTCAGTGGGATTTCCCTGCTTTGTGTCAGTGGCATAAAGTAGTTTCAACTTTATCGTTTATCACAACATTTCTATATATTGTGCTTCAAAATGTGTTATCGTGACAGGCCTCAACAACTCTTTGGACCCACTAGACTGCTGTAACTGCACAAAGCAAATCAACAAAAAGTCTTTGAGTTTCATTGCAAGTCTCTGAAGAGATCCTAATCGAGTGATAACAAAACTTCAAATTCCCATGTCTCCTCTGAGCAGCGAGCTGTGATTAGTCCAGTAGTACGGATAATTGGCCAGATTCGAACGCCCGATTCAGATGTGAGGATGACCACTGATGAGATGCAGAGACAAAAAAGGTACTGATAAACAATCATTCCCAAAGGAGTGACCAAAGGGAGGGATGAGAAAAGAAAGTCTAATGAACTTGAATAACTAGATTGGAACTGCCTCCACCAGGAGTCACAAACAGAAGCAAAAATATAGCTGCATTTAAAAGTTTGGGAGGGTTTTGGAGAACAGAGACAGCTACAGGAATGAACACGGGTCCAGTTGTGTGTTTTCTATTTTGTCATAGTACTTATTCTGAGATGTAATAATCAAAAAGCCTGCAAGAAACCAGTATAATAAAGATGCACTATGTAACTTTTTGGTTGGGGGTCCGTCATGTGTTTGTTTCTGTGGATATGTCATTGCTCTGCCTGGAATGTTCCACAGTGTGACATTAAACAGCTCTACGGTGTATTTATTCAATTACAGCTCAAAAATACATAGAAAAACAGGCATTCTAACTGTGAGCATGATCTGACCTGTAACTTGGTCTGGTTTGGTCTCCCTGAATATAGAAAGGTTTAATATCATACATAACACCACAACATTCCAGACATAGAAATAACATCTCCATTAAGAAAAGCATTTGAAGAGCCTTCCATCAGAAAAGTTACAAATGCGCCTTTAAAGATGTACTATGTAACTTTTTCTGGTGGGGGGTTCGTCACCTGGTTGTCTCCATGGTGATGAAGTTGCCTTCCACAGTATAATCGCAATATTACTAAGCTAATATTGCAATGTTATTCAATGTATTTTTAAAGCAATAATATTACAAAAGCAAGATAAATAATAATAATAATAATAATAATAATAATAATAATAATAATAATAATAATAATAATAATAATAAAATATATATATATATATACAGGATTTGTAATTAATTGATCTCATTACAGTAATCCCTCGCTCTATCGCGGTTCACTTTTCGCGGCCTCGCTGTTTCGCGGATTAAAAAAAATATATATATCTTTTTTTTATTTTTTTTTGTAGTGTAACATTTTCTTTTATAGTGTAACATTGTGTTCTGCGTCCTGATTGGCTAAGAGACTGTAGACCTTTGCTGATGGGGGATGCAGGGAAGACCGGGACTAGACCGGGAATAGACCAGGACTAAACATGGACTAAACCAGGTCCAGACCAGAACTAAACCAGGTCTAGACCAGGTCTAAACCAGGTCTAAACCTGGACTGGTCCTGGACTAAACCAGGACTGGACCAGGTCTAGACCTGGACTAAACCGGGAATAGACCAGGTCTAAACCAGGATTAAATCACCCCGTGTGACTCTTTGCTGGTTTCGTGCGGCTCTTGCGTTCGTTTCTGTGTGTTTGGTTTGTGGCTCGGGCTGAGAGGACGCGGTCCTGAGGGGGAGACATGGTCCGGGCGCCGCAGTTCGATCTCGTGCTCGCAGCCCCGGTGTACGCACGGCCTCGCGCCGGTCATGCTGCCCTGTCACAGATTTGACCATGATGAGCAGGTGCACGTGTCGCGCACTTCTCCAAGGGGTTGGTGCGCGTCGCATCCCGGGACGTGGCAGTGCCGTTGGATGAGCGGGGTGCTTCCTGCGGATCCAGTGACTCATGTCTCCGCTCCCCTCGCGTGTCCGACGGGGCTTCTGTCTCCCCCCACGCTTCACTATTAATACATTTTGTTGAAAATCTACAAAAATTTGAGTCTTTAAACGAGAGAGAAATGTGAGAAAACGTTAATTCCAGTGTTTTAAGGCATTTACAGCCTTAAAACATGTATAATAATTGTAAAATATAAAGTTGTCCTACTTCGCGGACTTCACTTATTACGGGTTATTTCTGGAACCTAGCCCCCGCGATAAACGAGGGACCACTGTAATTGCGAAAGAACCCACTTTGCAATTGAGTTCGTCAGTTTTCAAGTGTTCGCTTTGCTCATTCGTTTCCCAAATTCTGCGAGCGTGGTTTGGTGGTTTGGTGAAGTGCGCACTATCACCAGTAACGATGGAACTTGTCCGGACGTGTTTCTTGTTCAAATGATCCGTCAGGCTGGAGCTGCTTCGGTGATCGGAAAATTCTTTTTGACAAAAGCTAGAAATCAGCGCGTTCTTGTTGATCGTCCTGTCTTTGTTCTTTTTATAAATAAACTTGCCGTTCAAAGGCCCGAGCAGCAATTTGCTTGATGCACGCCAAATTTAAAATGTGTGCGCTTTGAAATGCCACTCACAATTAATTGCGTTCATTTTTATAATGTAGAGAGAGAGTGGATGGCGGTTTGAACTCCACTTGGACCACTGCATGTTCTTATGTATTCTGTGCTCTTATCACGCTATTATTACTTCTTACTCTAGAAGTACATGCATATATTGTAAACATTACTAAAATTGCTATATAAGTTAAATTTTAATACAAGATCATTCCTGAACCTCCATTTGTGTGTGCACACATTTTTATTTTAAACAATTCAAAAGTAAAAGTAAATAGAAACAATGTTGAAACAAAAAGTTGACACACTCTTAAATAAGCAAACATTATGTAATACTGCTTAGAGGAAACAGATAATTAGCAGCCGTTAATCAGAAGAGTATGCAAGACCACCTACATGTGTTTTATGAATAAGTCTCCACAGGCACAGAGAAGAATGGTAAAATGTATTAAATGTAATTTCCATCTATAATGTGGAGCCACTGGAGGTGTCAGTCATGCGTTCGCACAGCAGCCTTATCGCGCACAGCCATAGAAACAAACAGCCGGGCTAATTAACATCTGTAAAATGCAAGCTATTTGGGGCTAATTGCTAATTCTTGCCTGTCATTCTTTTCCTTTGACTGAAAACTCTAACATTTAACTTTCTGCAACAGCAATGGTTCATTTTGCACCAACACCCAACAAGTATTTACTCAAGGCTAAACATTTGGTAGACAGATAACTGGTATTTCATGGTACCTTTTTGCAGGTGAGATATATAATATATAACGGATAGATAATATTGTGTGGCTAGTGATGGTTAATTACTGCAGCTAATTACTCCAACATGCCACCTTGCATTATCTTTAAACGCAAATTATCCAAATGTGTTTTGTAACTTACTTATCATAAAAAGTAGCTACAGAACAACTTTCAAAAAATACAAGTTCAATATTACTAGGTGTTCTGGGATAATATTAATAAATTGCCTTATTAAACCAATTTATAGATCAAAATGGGATATTGTCTAAACCGATATCCAAACTATCAAAATTTTCAGTATCGGTGCCACTATCCAATACCAGTATCCTATCAGCACATCCCTACTGCTTGTCTCCATGGAGATGCTATTGGTACGTCTCGAACGTTAACAGTACAACACTGAAGTTATCAATCTCTCCAAGCCAAGTTGCAGATCAGATCTGTGGTGAGGAGAGCCTATTCACGTCATCAGACAAAATGGCCGCACTGATCATCATATCTTTTTTTTTTTTTTTCAATGCCTTTGATAAATCTGACCATAGCGCCATCTTGCTGTTGCCCGCATACAAACAAAGGCTTAAACTGGAAAAAACGGTTCCCAGACAAATACACAAATGGAGCAGTATGTCTGATGAGGTGCTACAGGACTGCTTTGAAACAACACACTGGCAGATGTTTGCAGACGCAGTGGATGGTGACATTAATGCGTACACAGACTCTGTCGTAGGCTACTTAGGGAAGTGCATTGAGGACATGGTGCCCAAAATTTACATCTGCACTTACCCTAATCAGAAACCCTGGGCTGGACCGGAGGTGCGTGCTAAACTGAAAGCTTGCACCGCCGCCTTCAACTCAGGAGACCCCGAAGCCTACAAAGCAGCCAAGTATGACCTCAGAAAGATCATCAGGACTGCCCAGAGGGACTACAGGGAGATAGTGGAATCTGCCCAGCAGAGCAACGACCCGAGACGCATGTGGCATGGGCTACGCTGTATCACAAGGGGAAGAGTGGGCCAGGGGAACTGTCCAGCGCATCATTTCCGGATGAACTCAACACCTTCTATGCCCGGTTTGATGCAGATAACACCACGCCTGTCACCAGACTCCATGTGGACAGTGAGGACGTTGTACTCTGTATAGACACTGCTACAGTGAGACCGGCGTTCAAGAAAGTGAACCTCCGCAAAGCTCCAGGACCCGACGTGCTGAGAGCTTGTGCTGACCAACTCGCCGGGGTGTTCACCAACATCTTCAACCTGTCTCTGAGCCAGTCTATCGTGCCCACCATCTTCAAGACCTCCACTGTAGTCCCCATCCCAAAGACCCCCACAGTATCCTGTCCTAATGACTATCGGCCTATAGCACTCACATCTGTCATCATGAAGTGCTTTGAACGAGTCATTAAGAGACACATCTGTGACTCCCTCCCCGACACCCTGGACCCCCTGCAGTTTGCATATAGAGCAAAGAGGTCTACAGACGACGCTATTGCTCTAGCAGTCCACACCTGTCTGAGTCATCTGGAGAGAGGAAACACATATGTCAGAATGCTCTTCATTGACTATAGCTCAGCATTCAACACCATAATCTCATCCAAACTGGTCTCTAAGATCACTGCCCTGAGCCTGGGGACGTCCATCTGCTGCTGGATATGGGACTTCCTCACTAACAGGCCACAGGCGGCGAGGATTGGCAGCCACCTCTCCTCCACACATGTCCTCAGCACTGGAGCACCCCAGGGCTGTGTTCTCAGCCCTCTCCTGTACTCTCTGTTCACCTATGACTGTATCGCTAGGCACAGCTCCAACATCATCCTCAAGTTTGCCGACGACAACCACCATGTTAGGCCTCATCACTAACAACGACGAGAGCGCCTACAGAGACGAGGTGAAATCACTGACCAGCTGGTGTCAGGAAAATAACCTCTCTCTGAACGTCAGCAAAACTAAGGAAATGATCGTGGACTTCAGGAGACAGCATGTAGACCAGCATCCCCCCATCTTCATCAACAACGTGTCAGTTTGTAAAAAATGATTGAAAGAGATCTGAAGAAAGGCATGGATACGAGATTGAGGTTGTCAGCATTTAATGTCAGATTAGGCAGATATACAAACGTAAATGACATCAGTTATCACATCTTCTGTTGCATGTTGTCTTCTTGGCCACACAGGTCATCCCTGGGCACCCCCATCACAGACAGAGAGATCATGTCCCTTCAGCCACCATCACACACAGCTCATAGGCTGCTGTCTGCTATGGGTCACTGTAAGCATTTCAATGGTATTCATTCTGTAGCCACAACTGTCTGGTGTAGACTGACGAAACCGAGGCTGCCAATCTACATTCATACTGGGATCAAAGCGCAGACCTTCTAGTTAGTGGGCAAATGCTCTAACCACTGAGTAATTGCCACCCACTTTAACCTCCTGGGACCCGAAGACAAAAGTGTATTTAAAATTTTTTATGATTTTCTATTTGGAGGTAAATGAACACCTTAGCATTTACATTTTGTTAATTTTATTTTTATTCATAATATTGTAACATTTATTTATTTATTTGTTTATTTCAGGGACAGGGACATGTCCTTTGTAATGGACTGTAATAGTGTTAAATGCATGTGAAGTTAACAAACACATTGATAACCAACATCTCTGACAAGCTTCTACAGTCGGCTCAAAAAGTTTTTAGGCTCCCTTTTAATTTCTTATTTATTTATTATATTATTATTTATGAATTGATCTGGTTTAGACCAGGTTTAGACCTGGTTTAGACCTCTTTTAGTCATGGTTTAGATCTGGTTTGGACCTGGTTTAAACCTGGCTCAAATTTGGTTCAGACCTGGTTTAGGCCTGGTTTAGACCTGGTTTAGACCTGATTTAGACCTCCTTTAGTCATGGTTTAGATCTGGTTTAGATCTGGTTTAGACCTGATTTAGACCTCTTTTAGCCATGGTTTAGACCTGGTTTAAACCTGACTCAAATTTGGTTCAGACCTGGTTTAAATGTGGTTTAGACCTGACTTAGACCTGGTTTAGTCCTGTTTTGTCTTGGTTTATTCCTGATTTGGTTCTGATTTAGTCCTGGTTTAGTCCTAGTTGAGACATGGTTTGTTTATGTATTATGTAGTGCAGCCACAAACTAGAGTTTATCTCTAAACACTTAAAAGATCGACTGGTTAACTCAATGTCCACTATAAAGGACACAAAATAATGGGCCGGGTCTTATTTTTATTCTATTGCAAGTAAATAGCTGTTATACATTTCCATTGAGAAAATCTAACAGAAAGACATATCTCTAGACCCCCTCACCTAATCGTATTACCAAACCACCCCTTCTCCCTGCCGACTTCAAGTTTGTTGTTTTCCATTAGAGACGACAAGCCTTGGCCTTGACAGCTCTGACCTAGCTATTATATAATTACATCAAAAACCATGTGTTTAATCTGGCATCAAAGCACACCGTTCGCAAAAATCCATCTCTCCAATTCTGGGTGATTAGCTAGTCTCGAGAGGCTAGCTAGCGCGCGTGTTGCCATGTAAATGAGAGCAAACTAGCCTCCGATGTAGCGCCGGTATACAGAGAGGGATTAAATACCAAGGTTCTTTTCAAGCTTTTCACCTCTACGCTCCTGTTTCTGCAGACACAATATGGCTCCCTGTGAAGTCCCTACCCACTCGCCTGGTCTGGTGGAAGTTTGCCTGGGTAAATAAATAAATTCAAAAGCACAGAGAGAGCAATATGAAAAGATTTTGCAAAATGTGGGCGAGAGCTGGATATGCACACGAGCTGACCACCATCTATAAAGCGTATTTGTAAGAAAGCATAAAGGTGATAATGGTTAGTTTAATGGTCCTATGTGATGCAAAATTGACTCTTGTGAACTTGAAATCATATAATACTATTACCTCATTGAAAGCATAACTGGAGCTGCTTTCTTTCATCCACACGTGTTTAAATAACCCTATTATAAGTCTGTCTGCATCTTCAAATTTCAAAATGCTCTCTTCACAGCTACCATTTATGTTTTGTTTAGTAGAGATTGGAATTTCCAGGGCTGAAATTATCTTAATGATTCTAGTGAAGGTGTGTGGACTTTAAAAACACAGTGGAGAAAAACACAACTCCAGGTATGTTTTTGATGTCTTCTGTATTTATCTAAAATGTAGAAAGTAGTAAAAAATAAAGGAAAAAAACACTGAATAAGATGATGTGTGCCCAACCTTTTGACTGGTAGTGTACTTTTGCTAAAAAGAAAAAAAAAAGAAAAAAAAAAGAGCTCTGTGGAGGCAAGCCCACTCAAAGTCAAAATGTCTTTGAAGGTATTTTTGTGCATGAAAACCAAGATTAGCTCAGTTGTATTGTGATTCATTCATGCATGTTTGTGTAAATCTGTATAGACCATTTTCAAAGCTACGTCATCACTGAATGCGCGCGCATTGTTGACTCAAAACAAAGCCACTCCCACCATAAAACCCCCAGCGAAGATATAGAAGAGAAGAGAAGAACTTGAATAAAGAGAAACTGATGGAATAAATGATAGTTCATATCATTCAACTGACATACACACAAGTGAACACCTGGGCAAATTACCCTAAACAAGCAGCATGATTAACTAGCAAGCACAGGACACCGCAAAGCTCACAGACATATTAACCGGGTAACCTCTACGACAGACACATGTAAACGAACATGAATAACTTTGTTAAAATGCATGATAAGTTTTCGCATGACCATCATAAATGACATTTGACATGACTGAGATCACATCTGTGACTCGTGAATTAAGTCGTAGTATGTTACTTACCTCGCAATGCAAGTGCAGTTGGCGGTCAGAATGTAGTTCTCGCGCTATCGTGGTATTTTACCTCCTGTACATGGCCACACACGGCAAACTGGGAGGCATCCATGGATTTGTATGCGCGCACTTTCTCTCTTGTATACACGCTGGGCTTCTCGACTAAATAACAGTGGATATCTGGCCACTGTAAATCTGGCCACTTTCTGCGGTCGTACTGCCACTCCGTGATCGCATAAGGATCTGGTAGTCGAACCCCGTTGCTCAACGTGAGCTTTTGAATGTAGCTCTTCCTGTCGTTCAGATACTCCGCTATGGTCTGCCGTGGTTGATTCTGAGTCAACAATGCGCGCACATGCCGGTGACGTCACGTCTGTTTACTAACTGTAAAGGGGTCTATAGTGCTGCATTTGAGTGTTCAGAAAATGTCTGTTTTCACCTATCCCTTATCTCTGCCCACTGCTCTGTACTTACTTGATTTGGTCAATTCAAATTCAAGCGTTTTCAAAAAAAAAATTTTAGTCTATGGACGTGTTTGTATGATTAAGCTGAAACACGTCCATAGACTAAAAAATAGATCAACATTGCTATTTATGAGATGACATTATACTTTAATAACAAATATCTAAAAAAAAAACTGTCTTCTTTAACCATGCAGGCCTGAAGTTCAAAGATTTTTGGAAAGTAGAAAGAATATTAGGCCAGACCAACTTTTTCTAATCAAATGTTATTGTTAAGAGTAGAATGGCGTCTTTGACGTGCCATCAGCTTCCTAAAGCTTTTTGTGCAAAACTGAAAGGAGGAAAATAAAATCTCAGCAAGGAGCCCCTTCAGTAGATCAGAAGGACAAACTGTTCCTGTTCCAAAGGCCACTTTAGTTTAATACATTATGTGCCCTTTGTGTTTAGAATGTAATATAATGATGATTAACATATATTTTTGTGTGTATTTTTATGTTAATTCTGGTGTTCAATGTGATATTAAATTTTGCCACCTTGCCCAAACCTTTTATGTTTCTTTTTGATATCTTTAAAAGAGTCTAACACAGGGCAAACTTTTTGACTCGTGGGCCACAAAGCGTTCTAAAATTTGACAGAAGGGCCGGACCAGGAGCAGCTGGATTTAGTGTTTTGGTAAAAACACTAAAAATAACACGGGATATGTAGAAAACATGTGCTTTATTTCAATTAAAAATGATTAAAAGCATTACAACAAAATGTCCATCTTTCAAGTTCCACAGTATTTAGCTATTTATTGAAAATACTCTTGAAACACAGGACATTTAATTAATAAAATACAGCTTTTTTATTACTAACAGTTATGATTTTTAAGCAATGAAAGTTCTGTTCTCCTTCAGGTTCTTTCGTTCTTTCGTTGACTGCTTGCTAGCATAGTTAGCATGTTTTGTGGCAAAGTGACGGCTGATATTATATTCTTTAAAAACCGCTACAGTCTCATAGTCTCGGCATATCAGGCATACAGCTTTGATAAGTATTCAGTGAAAAAATATTTACTTGTCCATTCCTTATTAAACACTCGACATTCTCTGTCCACTTTTCTTTTCTTAGCTCCGCTCATCTTTACAGGAGGGCTGAGGGGTCAAAGAGTAAAGCACAAACGTGGAGCAAAACGCCGCACCTCAACAGTGCGTCAGCTATTGGAAAATGCTTGCCTGGAAGAATCCATGACTCATCGCTGTACCAGCGAGTGAGTCTGGTAACGTTTGATCCACAGAATGCGCTGCGGTTGCGCGTAGACAGACAGCTAAGTGAACCAATCAGAGATTGCGCCATCTTGATTCAAAACTGAGGCGGAACTTCCGCTGCCTAAGAGTGACTTTGCGGGCAAAGGCGGGTGCACTGACGTCACCAACTTTGAACGAATCAGAATCGCGGAGTCGGTTTGGAACCGGAGGAGCGAGGGTGGATGGAGAGTGTCCAAATGGTATCGCGGTGTATAGGAAATACAGAGAGATATCATTTGGCTGGCCAGGTAAGGAAAATGCCACAATTGCAGGGAAATTTAAACATTAAAACATTAACAAGGTTTATTAATATAATTTTTTCAAGTTCGGCGGGCCAGATTAAAAAGCTTAACGGGCCGCATATGGCTCCCGGGCCGTTGTTTGCCCATGCCTGTTCTAACACTTCATGACCTAGTATCTTCACTAATACTAGTTCTATGGACAATAGAGTTTTTATAACTATTGCAATGCCATGACTTAAGTTTTAGGCATTGGAAGGCAAATACTATAAAAATTACAATACAAGTGAACTTTTAGTATAAAGTACTGCAACTACACTCTTACCAAATTATCAGGGCTCTCAAGTCTCACGCATTGAGAGTGTGACACACGCAATTCGACGTGTTCACACGCTCACACGCCACACATGGTAATCCCCCCCCCTTCCTCCTCGCCCCGCTCCCCGGAAAAAAATCTCAGTTAGCGGGTGTCCCTGTGTCTCCTCCTCTGTCTCCCCCGCTGTCTCCTCCTCTCCCCCGGTCTGTCAGCGGACCCTCAGCCCGCGGTGAGCCGGGAAAGGCGCTCGGAGCCCGGTGTACTGTACCGGCTGTGCTGCGGACACACGGAGCGACCTGCAGCTCCGAACAGGTGAGTCACTCCCCGGACCGGTCCTGGTTTGGTCCTGATCTAGTCCTGGTTTAGTCCTTGTTTAGTCCTGGTTTAGTCTTGGTCTAGTCCTGGTTTAGTCTTGGTCTAGTCCTGGTTTAGTCTTGGTTTGGTTTAGTCCTGGTTTAGTCTTGGTTTAGTCCTGGTTTAGTCTTGGTTTAGTCCTGGTTTAGTCTTGGTTTAGTCCTGGCTTAGTCTTGGTATTCTATGTAGATGAATTTTTGTAATCAATAGGTATCCGATATTTGGCCTACAGCTGTAGCCAATAACGGATATTTCCTGTTTAAATTGACACATTTATTCAAGTTCCTCATGGACTTTTCACGCATGTAAAAATAATACGTGAAAGGCACTCAGAGCACGACGGGAAACATTATTCACTCGCCCCCCCGCCCCTCGGAAATTACGCAGTCTCACGCACGACCCCGCTCAAAACTTTAGAGCCCTGAACTTATGGTGATACTACAATAACAATACTAATGTTACTCCAACTGCTCCTGTGTTGTACGTAGTTCTTCTAGTATTAATATTAGGTACTGCCTACTCCTACTACTTAACACTAATATTTAAAAATACTACCTACTACCACTGCTACGGCTACTATTGCTATACTACTGGTCCTCCGTCTTTATGTCAGTACAGGGCGAATGAATATTACTAACCCTACGACTATTAGAGCCACTACTACTACTCCTACCAATACCAATATGAGAATTTTATACCACAGAGAGTCCCTTTTTACTTTGCACCTTTTGAGTATTCAAGTAAAGTACTGTACACTGCTACTATTACTACTTTTACAACATATTATTATTGTTGCACTGTCTTTGTGTGAGCTATAAAAAAGTACCCCACGTCCTGACAGGTTATGAAGGATTTTATTATACTATTAGCAGGAGTTCTGGGGGCATGTCCATATAAAGTAATACAGAGGAAGTGAATGGTGCTGGAGGCGGAGCTAGAGTTACTGCATTTTTTTAATGTCCTAATTATTACTGACTACATTTATGGCATGACTGACATATATGAGGGTACTTAACGTGTAAAACATTTCACCTGGAAACTATTAAAGAGGTAATGGCCTTTCTCCATTGTCAATTAAACACTGTAACCGTGTGGGATTTGAAATGCAAAAGGTGGACAGTGAGGTTTTGATTGACAATGGGAAGTAGATTTAGTAGAGTTATTTCAAAGTATTGGTAGTCTAGTACACTGTGGTATGTGGGGTACTTATGGGTTAGTACTGGTTCATGTGATTCCTAGATTTGTGCCTTTTCAGGACCTGTTCCTGTTCAAAGTCCTGGTTTAGTCCTGGTATATTACATTTATTTAATTTAAAAAGACAGTGGAGCACTTCCTGTATTACCACATGACATCACAAGGTGGAACAGAGTGTTTTTCTGTTTGAGAGAAGCCTAAATATGCAGGATTTGTGTGTATTAGAAACAAAACACAACTCCAGGCATGTTTATAATGAGAAAACATTATAAAAGATCAGAAAATAGCCTAATATGGGCCTTTTAAAGGAAAAGTAACGTTTTTTTGTTACAATCTGAGCCTTCTTTCGGCAATAAAACAAGTAGTTGTACTCACCCATGGCACTTTGGTGTCAAGTGGAGCAGTATCGCAGAAGTTATGTTGTAGCCGTTCTGTTCTACTAATGATCCCGTATCCGTTAGCATGAGTGCTCGGGGCATTACTTTGCGGTCTCCAAATAACACAAACTTTAGCACTTTTCAAATCACAGAAGATCGCTGTGTCAGGGTAGACTTTTAGTGGATTCCAAAACGGCCTGAAACCCGATATCCAGCTATAGTTTCATTTGATGACGTCATCAGAGAGGACAGTGCGCATGCGTGAACTCAGCTGTTTTGTAAACACCGCTAGTCCGAAAGAAGCTAACACCGCTCTGAACTTTACTTTTCTGTTGCGATATCGGGTTTCAGGCCGTTTTGGAATCCACTAAAAGTCTACCCTGACACAGCGATCTTCTGTGATTTGAAAAGTGCTAAAGTTTGTGTTATTTGGAGACCGCAAAGCAGTGCGCCGAGCACTCACGCTAACGGATACGGGATCATTAGTAGAACAGAACGGCTCAACATAACTTCTGCGATACTGCTCCAATTGACACCAAAGTGCTATGGGTGAGTAAAACTACTTGTTTTATTGCCGAAAGAAGGCTCAGATTGTAAAAAAAAAACGTTACTTTTCCTTTATGTAAAATAATTTGGGGGAAAAATCTGCCAAAAATTATTGTCAGAGCTTATCGAATATTGGTTGCTCTGGATTCTAAACACTCAGCACTGACTATGAAAAAAAACACATATCAGTCGATCTCTACTACTATATGTATGATGAAATATGGCCATCATTGAACCTGTATGGGACGATGTAGAGGGGATGGAGAGGAACACGTCTACCCAGGACAGAAGACTGATCCTGGGATGACAGAGGGGGAGAGTAAGCGCCTCAGCCTGGTCGTACATCATGGTGGTTATTACCCTGGTTAGATCTTGAGCTTTTGTGATGTTACACGAGTGAAAAATGGTCCTAATAAAGCAACAGTGGGAGACTTCTTATGATGGAATAACATTGTTGGGGCAAGTCATTTTGTTTCATTGTGTCACAAAAGATACTTATAATTTACTCTGTAATGTGGTTTGGAAATGACGGAGTATGACTGAAAATAGGTGTCGAAGATGACAGAGGGTTTGGGTGAAAGTAAAAAACTTTTGAAAAAATGTAAAGTAGTGGATATTTGAGCGAGAAACTGCAGTACTGATTCACTTATTTTTTACTAACTATTTTACGAGAACAGATATAACACTGAATAACTTTATTACAATGAATTATGAGTACTTTGACTACAACTACTGCAGGACTTACTACAGTCACTACCTGCTACTGCTACTTCTACTACTACTACTACTACTACTACTACTACAGGACTGGGTAACGAGCTTACTAGCCAACAGTGACTACAGCTTTTACTAGTACAAGCTATAATGTAGGACTAAATAACTTTAAGGCAATTAGTTGTACCATGACTAGGGCTGGGCATCGAAATTCGGTTCCTCCATGGCACCGACTGAAATGCTTAGGTTCTTCTGGGTATCAAAATATGCCTCGTCTTTCGGTTCCACGTTTCAATACCCAGAGGTTAATCATGTGTGGCTCAGATACGTGCCTGCGTGCTTATGGCCTGATAATGCCACCTGAGATTGGCTGAAACGTCCACGTGTATGAAAAACACAGCGTGGTCACGCCCCTCGTTCACAGGCAACAAAAGTACGCGTCCCGTATTGAGCTGAAAAGGGACGCACTTTGTCCCGAATTACTGTGTCGATCGGTGTCCGGTCTTGGTCTCGAGATGATTGTGATCATATTTCATTACGGCCGCTGCCTTTAACAATAAACTTTTACCGTGTTTTTCGCAGTGCAGCCCGTGCGCTCATCTGGAACACGCGGAAACCACCACTCCTCGCCTTTTCGCTCTGATTAGAAGAGCAAGACGAAATGCAAAGCAAAAACTAATCTAAATTTATGTTACAGCGTCCGCACAGAGCAGGTGTACAGCACAGAGCAGGTCTACAGCACAGAGCACATCTACAGCACAGAGCAGGTCTACAGCACAGAGCAGGTCTACAGCACAGAGCAGGTCTACAGCACAGAGCAGGTCTACAGCACAGAGAAGGTCTAGCGTGACATGTGGTTGAATTTTGCCTAATAAAAGTGCACAAATGCATCTGTTTGTCACAACATCCATTTGGTAAATGTGCAGAGGCTGGTAAATACCAGACATCCCAAGTCTCCCGGAAGTTCCGGGAGTCTCCCGGAAAATTATAGTGGCTCCCTGACGCCTGCGTGTCGGATAAAATATCCCGGATTTTAGACAATGTGAGGGTTTTTTTTTTGTTTTGTTTTTGTTTTGGACTGTGCAGAGCGTGCACGCAAGATAATAACTCTTGTATCATGCACGGACTACTTCAAACAGAATGCACACGAGAGAGAGAGAGAGAGAGAGAGAGAGAGAGAGAGAGAGAGAGAGAGAGAGAGAGAGAGACCTGCGCGTGTGTTTAAGCGAGCGCTGGCCAGAGAACGCGCTGATTGGTTACACTCAGCAAAACTAGCCAATCAGCTTTCTCGACATCTCCCTGAAATGAGTTTTTGGAACTTGGGATGTCTGAAATACCACTACAAAACCAGTAAGAGAATGTGACTCCAGTCAGAAAAACAGGTTAAAAACAGGTAAAAATTTTTTTTGAAAATAACTTGAATAACGGAAAATAAACTCCAGTATGTGGAATAGAATGTGTAATGAAATTAAATTTTTTCCTAGAATTAATATAAAATAGGAACCGAAAAAGGTACTGGTCAGGAATCGGTATCGTAATGAAGGTATCGATAATGGTATCGGCATCGGAAAATTTTGATCGATACCCAGCCCTAACCATGACTACCACTATTAGCTTAGTATCACTACAACTATTACACCTACTGCTACCACAAATCTTTGTTTGCTGGAGAATAAAGAAAAAAACTTTATTCACAAAGACAAAGTAAAAATCCAATCATTATAAATCTATACTACAAGGTTGTTCCTATTCACAAAACATGACAAATCTTTGAATGACAATGTATGGTCTGCTCCATGTGATATCAATGAATCACCGTGAGATTACATAAAAAACTAGACCAACTGCGTTTCGCTGTGTTTTTGTCCACTACAGATTTAGCAGAGAGCCCCGTAGTACATCATAGAAAATGTTGTTGCGGACTTGGCCTTTTGGATCTTGGAGTAAATCATTGTCTTATGCGGCTGTACTGTCTGAAAAATGTACAATGCGAGTTTTATCCTACCCAGCATGCACTGTGTGAACCATGTTTTAGATTGAACCATTAGCCCCGCCCACTTAATCCTTTCATGTGCTTATTTGCATATAGTTCTCCAGTCTCCATCTACTTTTAAACTGCACTATGTACTATTTGGTTGGGGATCCATCACCTGTTTGTTTCTATGGATATGTCATTGTTCTGACTAGAATGTTCCACAGTGTGACATTAAATTGCTCTACCTTACAATTACAGGTGGTTTTACTGCTCAAAAATACCTAGAAAAACAGGCATTCTGACTGTAAGAGGGCTTGCCTCTCCACAGATTTGATCTGTAACTTGGCCTGGTTTGGCCTCAGTGATGATATAAATCAGGGGTCTTCAACGTTTTTCAGGCCAGGGACCCCCAAACAGATGGCGAACTGGGCCAGGGACCCCCTACTATATATACGGCATAGAATTGTGTTTTATATTAAATTGAGCTTAGTGTCATGTATAAACATTGCTACTCTGTTATGGTACATCCAATACAAGGAAATAATACACAGGTTAATACTGTATTTTACACTATAAAATATAAAATTATATTATTTTAAAGTGAAATCAAAAGATTTTGCGACCCCCCTGCAGCACCTACGCGACCCCCCTAGGGGTCGTGACCCCCCTGTTGAAGACCTCTGATATAAAGGTTTAATGCCATACTGTGAAACATTCCAGATAAAGTAGCAGATAAAGTTGTTCTCCATAAAGAAAAACAGGTGTTGAACCCCTCCACAAGAAAAAATACACAACTTTTTAAAATTTTATTCTAGGCAATATATCACAATAATTTTAAAATGTCTAAATTTTGTGACATTGGGGCTTCACATCCACCACAGTCTGATGTATTCCCCATCAGCCCTTACTTCTGATCTATGTCCAAACAGAAGGGTATCCAAAAGTCCTTGCCCCCTCCTTGCCCCATCCCATCGGGGAGGTCTTGTTGAGGCCATGCCAGCTCGGCTCTCCGCCGGATTACATGTATCATATACTCCAGACCGAACCAGGCCACAGCCCGCACCGCCATCTCACTCTGGGGGGTCATGTCCGACGCCGGGCTAGCCTGGGAGCACAAAATAAAGCTAGCCACTTTGAAGGTTATCGAGCGGCTAGCAAGCACAGGGAGACTGCTCGGATGGAACGGACACAGTTATCAACTGTAACCACAAATCTCATTAGTGCTGTTTAGGCTACATATTTAATTTGGCAGCAAAAATGCACATGGACGCTATGTGGGCAGGGCTACTGTCATTTGCTGTTATGCTGCTTTCAATGCGCAATATTCGTCATAATGTTTCATCGTATGCCCAATTTAGCATCGCCCCATGCTAGCTCATGTGGTACAAGAGCCTGTGAATTGTCCTTGTCCCCTCGTCCAGGCCTCATGCGGTAATTATTTACAATTATGCTCTGGCTAATCAGGGATGAACGCACGTCTAAGGTATAATTAAATGTAAAGTACAGTGTATATGCAGCATGGGGTCAAGTACAAAGCAAAGAGCATACATTAGAACATCCGGAATGTTGAAGCAGCAACTATGAGAATACGGCCTCATGGTGAACATAAAACAAAACTACATCAGAAGCTGCCTTTTTACATAATTTGCAATGGTTGCTAAAATACAGTAGTATAGTAGAGCGGATGCAAATTATCAATTCATTCATTAATCTATAGTTAATTGACTTTATCGATTGACTTACGATTAACTGATAAGCGACGTTTTTCACCTGAATTTTAGTTTCAATAGGGTCTTTAAGAATATAAACTACAGTATATATAACACTGAGTCAAATATATATCATAGTATTATTATATTGTATATTCCTCAATTAATTATTCCTTAGTAAAAAGCAGACAAACTAAACTAAAATAACTCAGCTAAACTAACAAAATACATTCTTTATTGAAAATAAATTGAGGACTGGCTCAGTTGTTGCACTTGCAGCATGGAAATCTTGAAATTAAAAGGAACAGAAGAAATGAAATAACAGAATGTTATTTAGTCTACATATTATGATGACACCAGTGAATCCAGGCTATTTTTGGGACATTCTCAACATTTATTTTGAACTAAGGCATCAACAATATTTCTCTCACTTAATCTGTGAAGGGTTACAGTACAAAATATACATTTCACAGGGCCCCTGGACACAGCATAAAACATTACAGGGCCTCAAACCAGAACAATCAAGAAATTATAAAAGCATGTAAGTGACATGCTTTTATAATTTCAAAAATATATGGTTCTAGATTAAGATTAAGATTAGCCTTTATTGTCTCCCTTGGGAGAAATTTGTCCTCTGCATTTAACCCATCCTATTATTAGGAGCAGTGGGCAGCACATTACTGCGCCCGGGGACCATCTCCATGATCTTCTCGCTTCGGCTTGGTCAGGACCCCAGCTGGAGAATCCTCCCACAGGTGGCTCACGTTACAATGGGCCTTGATGTTTCTTCTGCCATGGGGGCTACCAGTGTCCGCAGACACTGGGGGCGAGGTGGGGTTAAGTGTCTTGCCCAAGGACACAACGGCAGCGCTCATCCGTGGGAGCTGGGATCACACGCGGTCCACCCGTCAAGAGCGGGATTCGAACTGCCAACTCCTGGATCACCAGGCAAGCCCTCTACCAACTGAGCTACTGCCGTCCCGGCAGGTCCAGCTCTACTGTGAGTTGTACGGCAACATCCAGAGAGGAAAGGGTTACATGATGTAACGCTATGGTCTTTCTCGCGAGTGGGTTTGCATCTCGTGTTCACATTCCAGAGTAGCGCCCTCTAGCGATTAGTTACAATTAATGCATTTTGTTCGGCCAACGTCTTGATCGACAATTAATTGTAAGTCGATTAATTGTTGACATCCCTAGTCAATAATATATTTCTCTCTTTTCCATCTTGCCCCCCTCATTCCCGTAATTGTATTTCCAAGCAAAAAAATACCTAATTGTTTACCGTTCCACTGTATTGCATCATATGTGTTTGTGACTACTGTGATTGTATTTCCTTTTTTATTCTGTTTATCACTGAGGAGAGAGGCGGGACGTTAGCGCCCCCTGTCGGCTGCTTTAAGGTCCATGGACCCGTCCTTTTCAATCTCATCTCGTTGTTTACAGTGACAATAAAGCTTTCCATTCCATTCCAATTATCAGTTGAGAACAGTACAATTATCAGTAGGGTTTGTTAATTATTGTTTAAATGAGGACTACACAATTCTTCTGATACTGTTATTGCTTTGCCTGGAATGTTCCTCATTGTGGAATCAAATGTGTTGTTCTCCATGGCCAAGTCACAGCTCAGATCTGTGGTGAGGTGACCTGCCTCACAGTAAAAATGCATGCTATTCTAAAATGTTTTTGATCTGCAAAACATGTTATGCTGTTTTCTCATCACAAACATACCTGGAGTTATGTTTTGAGTTTTTCTCTCAAACAGAATACACAGGACGTGTTCCACTGTGTTTTTAAACTCTATACACCTTCACTACAATAATTTTGATCATTTAAGCCCTGGAATTGCCAATCTCTAAAAGAAAAACGGGAGCTGTTAACTTGAAAATTATCATTACATGAGCATTTTGATTACTCAAACATGTCTGAATGAAACAAATCAAAACTCCAGATATGTTTGTAATGAGGTAACAACATTATATCATGGCTAAAAGCTCACAAAAGTCAATTCTGCGTAATATATAGGGACTTTAAGTACTGGGGAAAAAACAGAAAGGTACCTAGTTAATAGTTGCTCCATTAATGAATGAGTTGTCCAAAGCAAGTAATTCCAAAAGTAAATAACTAAGCTTATGTAACATTTGAACTGTTCATTTAAATAGTGTAAACTATACCTGATTCATTAAAATCCCGTGTCCTTATGCACTCATCAAACTAAACACCTTGTTCTAGCTCCTCCACTCTCCCCAACATGGGCGCCAGTTGCAGTTGGGCGTACACAAATTCCCATTAGTTTTAGTCACAGCGCTGCACACCGTCCCGCCCGCCTCATGTCGGCGTTTGCACTCGGCCCTAATAGAGCAAAAAGTGCGCCTCTTGTCTGAGCAATTTAAAAGAGCAATTTGTTCCCTTTCTCCCAGTGTTTGCTGTTGCCATCCTGGCCCAGCGCGCCGCGAGCAGGCTAGCCTTACATAAATTACCTTGAGTGCCTATGAAAATGTCAACAAGATGTGGCTCTGTTCGTCTGGTCCCATGATAGGAGGCATCTCATGTACGGGTGAGGAGAGGCGGCTCTTTGGCTCTTCGCACGGCTGGACTCACTCATCTAGTAACAGGTCTGTGGGGAAGTGCGTGAGTAACATGGCCACTGATGGATCATTGCGTATGTTGGGCGCCAAGTAATGGAAGGTTATTTATAAAGTTATTTTATGAAGTTATTTATATAGATATTTTATTATTTGTACTATAAGATGCTTTGTAATGCAAGACAAATGATCATACCAATATAAGGATGTAAAATTCTAAATTTGTGAGACTAAAAAATATAAATTAATTAAATATAATACACACAATAACGTTTAATCATATTTAAATAAATAAATAAAAAATAACAGTCTACCTGGAGATACGTTCTGCCACCTCCTTGTCTCCATTAAGATCTGATTGCTTTGTCTCAAATGTTCCACTGAATGGCATTGATTCAATTACAACATGTTTTTATTGCTAAAAAAGCACAGCTCAGCTCATTGTGCAGCACAGCTCACTGGGGTCCTGCACTTTCTCTTCGCACTGAGTCTGAAACGTGAAAGGGTACTGGCACTTTGGGAGACCTCCTGCATTGTGCCAGTGCCCAAGAAGCCTGTCCCATCTGGACTCAGTGACTTCAGACCAGTTGCGCTGACGTCTCATGTCATGAAAGTGTTAAAGAGACTTGTTCTGGCTCAGCTGGCTCACCCTGTCTGATACTGTGGTCAGTAATGTGGGAGTCCCCAGGGTAAAGTCCTGTCTCCGTTCTCAGGGTCCTGCCATTTGCAGAAGTTCTCTGATGACTCTGCGGTGGTTGGCTGTATCAGGGATGGACAGGAGATGGAGTACAGGACGCTGATTGCAAATTTTGTGGAGTGGTCCCAGGCAAACCATCTACTCCTGAACTTGGACAAGAACAAGGAACTGGTGATTGACTTCAGGAGGATGAGGTCACCTGTGGAGCCTATTAACATCCAGGGTCATGAGGTGGAGATTGTGGACTGCTACAAGTACCTGGGCATTCATGTGAATAACAGGCTGGACTGGAGGGACAACTGTAATGCTGTGTACAAGAAGGGCATGAGCAGACTCTACTTCCCGAGGAAGCTCAGGTCTTTCAGTGTGTGCAGTAAGTTACTGGAGATCTCAGTCTGTGGAGGCCAGCACCCTGTATTTCTCTGTGGTCTGCTGGAGGAGCAGCACTACTAAAAGGGACATTGGGCAGATTGACAAATTGATCCGCAAAGCTGGTCACATGATTGGCTGTGAGCTGGAGACATTTGTCACAGTGAGGGACAGGAGGACACTGGACAAACTGCTCTTCATCATGGACACTCCTGCTCCTGCACCAGACCATAGAGGGACAGAGGAGCTCATTCTCCAACAGGCTCCTACAGCTCCACTCAAACAGTGAGAGATACAGGACGACATTCATACCACACTCCATACAACTGTACAACAACTCACCCTTATGTAACAGATAATACTCCCTACAACTGTATATAGCTGGTATTGTACATCTTATTTGATATTGTATTTTATACTTTATTACTACATTTCTATTTAAATCTGATTTGTACATATACACTTATTATACACTTCAAAACAAGATATAAAAAAAAATCATTAACAAACACGGGGGTATACTAGAGTGTGACCCAACCTTGAATCACTTATCCTCCCACAGATCACGCTTCTGCTTCAAAAGAGGCAAAAACATTAGAGACATAGTGGTGAGCTCCATGTACAAGCAACCCACTCAACACAGTTGGCTCTCCCAACAAATCCGGGGTAATCACAGATGTGGAAGATGTGCACATTGTGCTAACACGATAAACACTAAAACTTTCAATCATCCACATTCTGGAAAGACATGTAACATTAAGGACTTCATCAATTGTTCCACTACTCATGTCATTTATGTGCTTATATGCCCTTGTGGTCTTATGTATGTGGGCCAGACTAAACATAATCTAAAATTAAGAATTGCTGAAGACAAGGCAGCTATTAGAAACAACAATTTTGATTACGCTATAGCCAGACATTACAGAGAAAGAAATCATGGTTCTGCCGCCTCCCTGAGGTTTGTTGGCATTGAAACAGCGCCACCTAATCCTAGGGAACATAACAGAATCAAACAACGTTTTAAGGAGGGAAGCCTACTGGATTAATGGGCTGTCAACAATTGAACATGGTGGACTTGAGCTGTTTTTCGTAAATAATTAGGTGTAAATATTGCTTGTGTGGTGTGTAAATAGTGTGTAAATAGATTCAGGTTGTGGTTGTGAGATTGTCCGTTTCCAAATGCTCTGCACTGGTCTGCATGTTGTGATATTTAAAAAAAAAATGTATATATATTATGTACACTGGATGATATGTCTGTTTTTCTACTGTGTATATATATATATAAAATATACTGCATTAAAAAAAATATGACTTTAAGTGACCGGATGGTATCTATTCACACCTGGCACTACTCGGGCGAACCTGATGATGCTGTAGAAGCGAAACACGTTGTTCGCTCTAAGCCCAATAAAGGAATATAAAGTAAAGCGAGTGTGCGGTAAACTTTTTATTTTTTTGGAATTACTCAATGTTCCTGCTGTTACCAACACCTGGAAGCTGTGCACTGTGAGTCCTGAACTTTTGAACTTATTATCACTATTTTTATTCGTATAATTATGCCTCATCTGACACTGGTTTATTGCTCTTTGGCTGCTACCCCCCCCCCTCTATTATATATTGAGTGAGCTACCGTACCCAAAACAATTTTCCTTGTGGATCAATAAAGTTTGTCTAAGTCTAAGTCTAAAAAATATCATACCATAAAAATACAATAAAAATACAAGACTAAAAATACTGTAACTTGGTCTGGCAGCATCACCTACTTGTCTCCATGGAGAGATGATTGAAGATTAATGCCATATTGTGGAACATGACAAAGGAGAAATTCAGTGCAGTTCTGAACAGAAAGAAGCAGCTTGGATGAGCTGCAAAATGTATTCGACCAAAAAAATGTTGACAGTTGACAAATTGAATTTCTTCTTTGCCATGGATTCTACCTGGATGGCTGAAGGATTCTACACATATTGTGGAACAGTTAATGCCAAGAAATAACATCTCCATGGAGACAAGCACACGACAGACCCTCCACCCGGAGAGTTGCGTAGTGCACCTTTAGAAAACAATTGAGATTCATCCTTGGTGATCACAATTTCACCCTCAAAAACAAACCAATATGACACCTGCTTTAAAAACAAAAATAATGACACGTTCCAATTCAAAACATGACAGTGAATACTACCTTGTTATTAGCAGAATATCTTTTTAAGCAATGTGAAACACGAATATGCTAAATTGGCCACTTTGGAAGAATTATTCCAACTACTGAAAACCAAATCCACATAACAAAATGTTTACCAAGAATGATTTTTTTAAAGGGCCCATATGGAGCTATTTTCTGATCTATATTATAATGTTGTTTCCTTAAAGGTCCCATGACATGGTACTTCTTGATGCTTTTATATGGCGCCTTAATGGTTCCCTAATACTGTAAATGAATCCTTCTTCAAAATCAAGACTCAGTGCATGAGAAAGACACAAGTACACAGTCAGAGTCAGAATATCTCTCTCTGAACAACTCATTCTGGGCCTTGCTGCTTGAATGCAAATGAGAAGGACACAGATAGGTTAGAGGAGCGGGTGGGGGGGTGGGGGGAGGCAAATGCGCCGCTGGTTAGGTGTGCTGTGTGCTGTCTCCCACTTCCGTGTTTTAAGCGTGGTGGAAGAAAGGAGAGGAATTTCAATGAAAAAAACACATTTTCACAGAAAATAAAATTAAACCACTGCTGTTTCAGAGGGTCAGGTAAAGGACTTCCGAGCCTAGAAACACTCGCACGTGCCTCCAGGCAAATAAAAAAACGCATTTCGCATTGCGTAGCTCCTTCGCGGTCCAAACTCTCTGGGCGTGATTTACAGAGACGCTGAGTACAGACAGACGGGGGTGGAACTGCATTTGCATTTCTTTTTTCGATGTGACGTCAATAAGTTTCCTTGTTCAAAATTGCCCGTTTGAGCTCTGATTTTTTCTAACGCAGAAAAGGATCGCAAATGCTCAGTTTAGACATTTCGCAACTTTTAACCATGGTGGGGGGCTAAACAGGGTAGGGGAGCTCACATTAACGTTCAAAAACCTCAGAAAGTGAAAATTTCATGCCATGGGACCTTTAAAACTTCACTCTAATCCTGTTTAGAACACTGGAGTTTTTCAGTTTGAATTTACCGTGGTCCAATGCCGAGCCTATCACTTCAATAAACATGTTAATTATTTGTGAGAATTTTAAGTGCCACTGTTTATGCCTTTCTACACTTGTACTCATTATAATCCACTAAGCGCATTAGGCAAAGTGGGACTGTTCATAAGAACCGTCAAAGGAAAAAACAAATTCAAAATAATTTTAAGTTTATTGTACAGATTCTAGTACTGCTACAAATATGAATGAATGAACGCCTGCTGCGATTACTGCAAATACTAATCTTTAAGTTACTGGTAAAACTTAACGTGAAAATTCTGCTCGTTTCCTTGTTCTCATCTTAAAACTTGTTCAAGTACTACTACAATTATTAACATGAATCCTAACTACTACTTCTTCCTACCATTACAATTACGCCTAACTACTTCTACTACTTTAGACCACTACAATTACCACAAACTACTACTACTATCCTGCTACCTCATCAAAAACATACCTGGAGTTGAGTTTTGTTTCATTCACACATGTTTTAGTAACTCTTTATTCTTAGTCTGTCTACATCGCCAAAGAATGAAAGAAAATGCTCTGTTTCACTGTGTGATGTCATGAAGCGGTAGTTTTCAAGTTAACAACTACAATTTACTAGTCTGGTTAACACCTGACCATATCACAAATGAGATATGGGTCTGGAAACTCGCTTCGAAAAATCCCGTAGCGGAGGTGTGGTTAGCGATTGCCAACGGCCGTTTATTGGGCGTTATGAATGTCTATCATTGAGCGTATACGTAAGTCCATAGCCAATCATGTCAGTTGTCAGTTCAAACTACAAGCTTCCGTTTGTCATGTAGTACGCGTCACCGTCTTCGTCTTACCACACCTCCCCCGCTCTCTGATTGGGGCCCTAAATCTGGGACTCTCGCTTGGACGAGTTTCCAGGCCGCCTTCCAGTTCGAAACGAACGGAAGCGGCCTGGGAATTCCCAGGCTAACAATTTACCGTTAGTCCAGCAGAGATTGGCAATTCCAGGGCTGAAATTATCCAAGTGATTCTAGTGAAGATGTATGGAGTTTAAAAAACACAGTGGAGCACTTGTATTTGTATTACCACATGATATTACAAGGTATAACATTATTTCTTCGGTTATAGAGAAAAGATGCAGGTTTTCTGTGTTAAACATGTGAATGAAACAAAATACAACTCCAGGTATGTTTCTGACGAGGAAACATTACAACATAGAGCACAAAATTACATAACATATGTTCTCAACAATTAATCGACTTACAATTAATTGTCGATCAAGACGTTGGCCGAACAAAATGCATTAATTGTAACTAATCGCTAGAGGGCGCTACTCTGGAATGTGAACATGAGATGCGAACCCACTCGCGAGAAAGACCATAGCGTTACATCATGTAACCCTTTCCTCTCTGGATGTTGCCATACAACTCACAGTAGAGCTGGACCTAGAACCATATATTTTTGAAATTATAAAAGCATGTAACTTACATGCTTTTATAATTTCTTGATTGTTCTGGTTTGAGGCCCTGTAATGTTTTATGCTGTGTCCAGGGGCCCTGTGAAATTTATATTTTGTACTGTAACCCTTCACAGATTAAGGGAGAGAAATATTGTTGATGCCTTAGTTCAAAATAAATGTTGAGAATGTCCTAAAAATAGCCTGGATTCACTGGTTTCATCTGGTTTGGATTAATATGTAGACTAAATAACATTCTGCGTTAAGAGTCCCTCAGTCGTCCAGGTAGAATCCATGATAAAAGAAGAAATTCAATTTGTCAACTGGACAAAGTTTGTTTGGTCGAAAACGTTTCGCCGCTCATCCGAGAGGCTTCATCAGTTCGGGTTAGAGTGCTGGTTAGACACTTGCTTATATCTCGCTGCAGGGAGGAGCTAGCTAGCTAACTACTAGTCGTATAGGGATGAATAGGGATGCTAATCTAGACGCCAGAGAAACAAAAGACAGAAACCAACAGGCGAGATAGTTTCGGAAAGTAGTTAGCTAGTTAGCTCCTCCCTGCAGCGAGATATAAGCAAGTGTCTTACCAGCACTCTAACCCGAACTGACGAAGCCTCTCGGATGAGCGGCGAAACGTTTTCGACCAAACAAACTTTGTCCAGTTGACAAATTGAATTTCTTCTTTTATCACTAAATAACATTGTTATTTCATTTCTTCTGTTCCTTTTAATTTCAAGATTTCCATGCTGCAAGTGCAACAACTGAGCCAGTCCTCAATTTATTTTCAATAAAGAATGTATTTTGTTATTCAGCATCAATACATTTGTCTGCTTTTTACTAAGGAATAATTGAGGAATATACAATATAATAATACAATGATATATTTTTGACTCAGTGTTATGTATACTATAGCTTATATTCTTAAAGACCCTATTGAAACACTAAAATTCAGGTAAAAAACACCGCTTATCAGTTAATCGTAAGTCGATCGATAAGGTCAATCAACTATAGATTAATGAATTCATTGATAATTTGCATCCCTAGTTCTCCCATTTCCTTCTTTATAAAGACTGTCTACCAAACAGATGACCACAAGTCCCATGGTCCAATTAGCCCAGTAGTGAAACAGTACTTGATAGGGCACATTGCACTCTTCATACAGTATGTTCCACTGCTCCTCCAATGCCCCTGCAGGTTAAACTGAGAACTCACAAGCTGCCCACTCACCCCCTCTGGTGAATATGCAAATCACCACTCTGTATTAAAGCATGTGTGTGGCTCTTCTGCTAATTACACCGAAAAGTAGATAAGGCTGTAATTACAAGTCTGAAAGCTTGAGTGTCGGTATATATTTTGCTTGCGGCCCCTATGTTGAAATACCCAATTTATTCCCCAGTCGAAACATCCCAGGCATCTCGTCCAATTGCAGCTAATGGATTGGTGCTGGGGCTCTTTGTATCCGGAGACAGCGTGGTTGCCATCATCCCCTCCTCCTCTTCCTCTTCGTGGGTTTTCTGCTGACTGGGACGTGGTATGTGGCGTGTAAATCTGTCCGGAACACGCTGTGAGTGAGTTATAGTACAAAAAACACCTCCGCCTAGTTGCAGTATGCACTGAACAACTGTGCAACTGTGGACCTATATATATGCAAAAATTCCTGAGGCTCCATATACACTTGTGTATGTTATTTATTTTTATTTTTTTAAATCTTAGTCTTCACCAATATGATTCTCTTTTCACAAACCCAGATATTATTTGTATATTTATATGTAGCTCTTTCAAGTAATTATTTAGTGAATTGTGACTCAAAAGTTCTATATTACACAAAATTTACTCTTGTGAGGTTTAAATGATATTATCTTAAATTATGTTATAATGTTACCTCTTCAAAAACATACCCAGAGCTGCATTTTGTTTCATTCACGGATGTTTGAGTAATCCTGCATTATTAGGCTGCTCACATCTCCGAAGCTCAAAATGCTCTGTTCCACCTTGTGATGACATGAAGTGGTAGCTTTCAAGCCAACTGCTACCTTTTACCATTTGTTTAGTAAAGATTTGCAATTCCAGGACTAAAATCATTCAAATGATTCTAGTGAATGATTCTATGTTGTTTAAAGATCCCATGACATGGTACTTCTTGATGCTTTTATATGGCTCCTTAATGGTTCCCTAATACTGTAAATGAATCCTTCTTCAAAATCAACACTCTCTGCATGAGAAACAGAGATAAGATGAGAAAGAGTAATTTTTCTCTCTCTGAACAGTCCACTATGGGACTTGTTGCTTGAATGCAAATGAGGAGGACAGAGATGGCCTATAGTAGAGGGTGGGGGCGTGGCCAAGCTGTTCGCTCTGATCCATTTCAAAGGTCCAGAGGCTCAGATAAAGGACTTCCAAGCCTAGAAACACTCGGACGTGCCTCCAGGCAAATAAAAAAACGCATTTCGCATTGCCTAGTGCATTCGCAGTCCAAACTCTCTGGGCGTGATTTACAGAGACGCTGAGTAGACACAGACGGGGGGTGGAGCTGCATTTTTCGAGCTGACGTCAATAAGGTGCCTTGTTGAGAATCGCCCGTTTGAGCTGTGTTTTTTTCTAACGCAGAAAAGGATCGCAAATGCTCAGTTTAGACATTTCGCAACTTTTAGCCATGGGGGGGGGGGTCGTAAACAGGGTAGGGGAGCTCACATTAACGTTCAAAAACCTCAGAAAGTGAAAATTTCATGCCATGGGACCATTAAAACACAACGGAGCAGTTCTTGTATTACTCTGGAACAAAGTGTTTTCAGTTTGAGAGAAGAACTCCGTCTAACTATATAGGGTTTGAGTATAAATGAAACAAAACACAATTCCAGGTATGTCTGTAACAAGGAAACAACATTTCAACATATCAAAAAACAGAAAAGGGCTCTTTAAATCATACTTCAGCACATTCTCCAGGGAGAAAATTTTTATGTCATACTAGGGAAGATTATACCAATCCATTTCCATTTCCTCTAGGCCAGATCCAAAATGCAAGCCTGCTATTTTCAGTGCAATAAAAACAACCAAAATGTAAAAAGTAAACATACTGTTGCTCTCATAATTTAATATTGTTGTGCACAAAATTACAAATCAATTTTCGACGAAATGCCCCATCAGTCTTGCCTGGAAGAATCCATGACTCATCGCTGTACCAGCGGCGAGTCTGGTAATGCTTGGTCCAGAATGCGCTGCCGTTGCTCGTAGACAGACAGCTAAGTGAACCAATCAGAGAACAGTTAACGGACAGCGACGTGAACCAATCAAACAAAAGAAAAGAAAGAAAAGAAAGGCCTCTAGAGCTGTCAGCTGCTGTGGTTTTAAGGAATCGATGTGTTTTAGGTAATTTAAGACCAATTTTACAGCTGAATGGAAGGGACGTTCAGTTCTCCGATGCGCCATCTTGATTCAAAACTGAGGAGGAACTTCCGCTGCCTAAGAGTGACGTTGCGGGCAAAGGCGGGTGCACTGACGTCACCATCTTTGAACAAATCAGAATCGCGGAGTCTGTTGTTAACCGGGGGAGCGAGGGTGGAGCGAGGGTGTCCAAATGGTATCTCGCTGTATAGCAAATACAGAGAGATATCATTTGGCTGGCCAGGTAACCATCAGTCCAAAATTTGGGAGATCATTTTTAAGTCCACCTTGTTTATTTCCTATGTAGCTTTCTTTTTTTGTGTCTGTTTTTGTTTCAGTTATGTAAAATTTCTAAAATGGAAAAAAAATTAAAAATTGTATATCTGGTTCAACTAACTTAGTTTTCCTGGGTCTACTTGATTCTCCAGTGAAACTGTTCTCGCATCCGTCGCAAACATTGTACCAGGATTCTCTCCTTCTGCTGTACTCAGCGTCCCTCTTTAGGCTGTGCGTATCACATAGCTTAGAGCTTCAAATCCACAAATAAACACGAAGCCTTACCATCTTACCATGGGCTAAATACTAGCAAAACACAAGCTAGCAATCCCTCCAAAATTTCTAAAAATTTGCTGCTAGCATCGCCTTTATTCCTCTACAACCACTCAACATGCCACATCGACACTGATTTACGCAAGCTTTTGTTGAGATTAGAATGGGTAAAAAGGTTTGCGCTCTTCTAAACAATAAGCAGCAGAAGCGACAAGTGTGTACTTTGTGTTGGAAGCAGCAGGGGGCGTGGTAGGGAGTGCTCGCCTGCAGAGAGGAAACATTTGTGCAGCGTGGGGTCCTATTTGGGCGTGTGTTTACTTCCTGTCTGTTATTTCCGGACAAACAGCTCTTGTATCGGCCGAGAATGTAATTTGAGGAAAAGCAGGATGGAAAGCCACTGGTTTACAAATAGACTCTGGTCCATTGTGCGGGGCTCTCAGAAGCTCCCACACGACAACTGAGCCGGCTGTGACGGAGGGCCCATGCGACGTTCACTAGTGAGTCATGTCTTCTTGAAAGCGTAGCCTTCAGAATTTGGAAATGACAAACTGAGAATATGACTGAACCAGACATTTCCGTCAATTATTGAATTTGGTATACATCTGCAATCAAATTTTTCTACCTTTTTTTTGGTAAAGTTTGAATGTTATTAATGTTTTGTATTATTATTATTATTATTATTTTTAGGTCTATTTTTAAATTATTTATTATCTTGTTTTATTGCACGCTACTTTTTCCTGCTGTTCTTGATCTGTGCGTTGCAACACTGGAATTTCCCCCCTGTGGGACTAATAAAGGCATATCTTATCTTATTACTGTAAAGTGCTTTGAGTGACTTGATGGTGGAAAAGAGCTATACAATCAGGTGACTATTTACCATTTACCAAAGGGACTGCCACGTGCTGTTTCTTATGTTATGCTATCCATCTTGCATTCATTCATTTACAGGTGGATTTGTTGCGCAAAACGACATACATGTCTCCACAGATCTGATCTATAACTTTACTTGTCTTTTTTCCATGGAGAAAGACTATTTGCCATATTTTGGAATATTCCTGAGAAAGCAAGAACTTTAACACACACATCACTCCGGTTTGATCTGTTTTACATTGGCTACCTGTCAAATTTAGAATTGATTTAAAAATTTTAGTCTTGACTTTTAGAGCTTTTAATGGACAGGCCCCTGAATACATCTCAGAGATGTTGATTCCTTACACCTCTGGCCGCTCCCTCCGGTCTTCTGGCCAAAACCTCCTGAAGGTCCCTAAGACCCGGTTTAAAACTCGAGGTGACCTGTCCTTTCAGGCAGTGACCCCTAGACTGTGGAATGCCCTGCCTCTGTCTCTCCGTGTGGCTCAATCTGTTGATTCCTTTAAAAAGCAGCTAAAGACACTTTTATTCAGGCAAGCTTTTAGTTGATTTGACTACTCTTTGTCTTATTTACCTGTTTTATCATTTTATTATTGTTGTTTTGTATTTTATCTATTTTATTTGCACTCTGTAAAGCACGTTGTGATTTTATCTGTGAAAGGTGCTATATAAATAAAGTTTACTTACTTACTTACTTACTTAACAAATATGGCAAAAGGAGGAATTCAGTTTGTCAACTAGACAAAAGTTTATTTGGTCGAATATGTTTTGCAGCTCATCCAAGCTACTTCTTCAGTTCTGGTCAGAATGTTGATGGACACTGCTTATAGCTAGCTGCAGGGAGGAGCTAACTACAATGAAATTGCTATGAAACTACCACACCAATTTGTTTTCAGGTCCATAATGGGTGTTTTCACACCTCTGGACCTGACCTGGCTGACCTATTGTTTTCTTTGTTTGTTTTGATTTAGGTTTGAGGATAGAGTTATAGATGGGAGGCAAATGTCTGAGACCTCCATTTCTGTTCAAGGAAGGATTCTCTTTCTTGACAAAAATTGCCTCTTTAACTCCACTCTCAAACCAGTTCTTTTCTCTGGCCAAGATCTGTACCTCACTGTCCTCAAAGGAGTGGCCCGTGGCTTCTAGGTGGAGATGTACGGCAGATGAAGGTCCACTCTGGCTCATCCGTCTGTGTTGGTACATCCTCTTGTGAAGTGGCTGCTTGGTTTCCCCAGTGTAGCGTTCACTGCAGTCTTCACTACACTGAATGGAGTAGACCACGTTGCTTTGTTTGTGGCTCGGTGTTTTGTCCTTTGGGTGGACCAGTTTTGTGGGTTTGAAATAAGACTGGGATTTCATGTTGTCTGAAAATCCTCTCTAGTTTTTTTTTTTTTTTTCCTTAATAACTAACAGAAACTGAAAACAAATAGGTGTGATACTTTCATAGCAATTTCACTGTAATTAGTTCCTCCCTGCAGGCAGTTTTTAAACAGTGTCCACCAGCACTCTGACCAGAACTGAAGAAGTAGCTTGGATGAGCTGCGAAACGTCTTCGACCAAATAAACTTTGTCCAGTTGACAAATTGAATTTCTCCTTTTTGCCGTGGATTCTACCTGGACGACTGAGGGATTGTACACAAATATGTTTTATTATAATGCTACTGTTATGACTTGATTGCCATAAACTTGCTGAATGTGATAATGCTTATGATGACGTTACAAGTTAGATCTGTGGAGAGGCGACCCTGTGCACAGTGAGAATGCGCAGAATTTTTGGAGCAATAGATAAATAAGTTTAACCTCCTGGGACCTGAAGAAAAAAAGTGTATCTGAATTATTATTATTATTATTTTAATTTTGTATTTGGTTGTAAATGAACACCTCAGCATTTACAATTTGTTAATTTTATTTGTATTCATAATGTTGTAACATGTCCTCTGTCATGGACGCCGGGGACATTTTGGTGTTAAATCCACGTGAAGTTAACAACCCAACAAAAACATTTTTTTCTCTGACAAGCTTCTACAGTCACCTCAAATAGTTTCCCTTTTCATTTCTTATTTATTTATGTATTTAATTATTTTTGTATTTTTGTATTTATTTTTATTTTTATGTATTATTTATTTTGTATTTATTTATTTTTATTTTAGTTAAATTTTTCATGTATTATTTTTATTTATTTATTTTTATTTATTTATTTTTATATATTATTTATTATTTATTTATATTTATTTTAGTATTTTTTTAATTTATTTTTATTTTTATGTATTATTTATTTATATTTATTTATTTATTTAAGTATTTTTTATTTTTATGTATTATTTATTCTGTATTTATTTATTTTTATTTATTATTTATTTTAGTATTATTATTATTATTTATTTTATTTTTTTTACGTATTATTTATTTTGACAGACTGGTTAACTCGATGTCCACTATAAAGGACACACATGAATGGGCGGGTCTCAGGAGGTTAAGACCACACAATGGAACATTCTATTGTCCTTGATGAAAATATCCATTTAATTGAAATAAAGCTAATTTATTATAGCACACTGTGGCATACATCTTGTTTAGTAGATACAAATCCATGCATGTCTGCTTAAAATTGTGACTGCATGCTGGGTCCAAAGACAGGAAGGGCTTGACCCTGAAACGTCCCATCGTGGTGCTATTAAAATTATAAAATATTGGGAGCTATAAAGAACTGCAGTGTGGATTCCTCCGTTTTCTCTTTTGCATATATCTTATTCCCCACGCAGCCCTCGTTTAAATGCGACCTTGTCTTTCTGAAACTTTTGTCTCATTTACAGCGTAGCTACAGGGACGCACAGGTTCACCGAGCAGACGCACCCTTCACCTCACCGCTTAACGGAACCACCCCCCGCCAGCTCGCCCATCTCCGTCCCCGTGTATTTGCTAGCGTACCTCCTCATCGCCTCGCCGATAATTGGATCCGCAAATGTCCTTTGGCGGCACGGGAGATGTGCTTTATAGTGTTTACACCGGTCAAGTCGTATGTGTCCCCGGTAGGATGAAAAAAACAACAACAACAAAAAACAAAGTTGGTGGAGGAGAGGTGCAGCAGAGCGTGAGATGATTACCTGTGATGAGAGTGCGGCAAGTGTTGACTCCGCACTACGGGATCATGGGAAGGGGGAAGTGGCAAACGTTTGACAGGGCAAAGCTCGGCGTGCTAGCAATAAAGATCCCAGTGAGTCAGAATAGTCAAGAGGAGAGGCTGGTGTAATTTCCAGCCATTTTGAAGTTGTTTTCGGAGTGGTTCTGATAAATGGTTCCATCTAATAGTGGGTAAGGCTATATTAGGAAGTACTTTTTGGAAGATTTTTGTTTTCGCTGTGAATACATGGTATAAGTACAAGTTCTCAACCATGTCATTTTTTAAAACCTTGTGATAATTTGTGCAGTAAAATGAAAAAACAAAACAAAAGGAAAAACAAAAAAAACAACAACAAAATAAATAGTGCTTTGTCAACACAGCGTAATGTAAACGTAATTGAATGGATGCAAGTTAGTAAAGCTATACTGTGGAACATTTCAGTCAAAGCAATCACATCTCCATGGAGAAAAAGAGACATTGCACACCTATTCAAATATTACATGTTATAATTTCCTTTTCAGAAACATACTTGGAGTTGTGTTTTGTTTCATTCATGCTTTTAAAGGTCCAATGGCATGAAAGGTTTTTGAATGTTAATATGAGCTCCCCTACCCTGTTTAGCCCCCCCCATGGCTAAAAGTTGCGAAATGTGTAAACTGAGCATTTGTGATCCTTTTCTGCACTTGATAAAAAGACTGCTCAAACGGGCGATTCTGAACAAGGGAAGATTCTGACGTCACACTGCAGTTCCACCGCCCGTCTGTATTTCTACCCACACTCTCTGGAACTCACGCCCAGAGAGTGTGGACCGCGAACGAGCTACGCAATGCGAGATGCGTTTTTTTATTTGCCTGGAGGCACGTGAGAGTGTTTCCAGGCTCGGATGTCCTTTATCCAAGCCTCCGAACCTCTGAAACAGCAGTGGTTTAATTTTATTTTCTGTGGAAATGTGTTTATTTTTCAATGGAACGCTTCTCATCTCTTCCTCCGCGCAAAAACGTGGAAGTGGAGCCAGCGCACAGCGCACCGCTAAACGAGGAAAGAGCGGAGAGTTTGGCCACGCCCCCACCCGCTGCACTGGCCTATCTCTGTCCTCCTCATTTGCATTCAAGCAACAACGCCCAGAATAAAGTGTTTGAGAGACATATTTATGACTCTGACTGTGTTCATGGGGCTTTCTCATGCACTGAGGCTTGATTTTGAAGAAGGATTCATTTACAGTATTAGGGAACCATTAAGGAGCCATATAAAAGCATCAAGAAGTACCATGTCATGGGATCTTTAACCCATAAACCCGTCATATTTAGTTCTTCTGTCAAACAGAAAACACTCTGTTCCACCTTCTGATGTCATGTGGCAATACAGGAAGTGCTCCACTGCGTTTTTAAACTCCATAAGCCTCATTCATTTGAATATTTTCAGCCCTGGAATTCACAATCTTTACTCAACAAAAGATAAAAGGTAGACACCAACCTGAAAACTACCACTACATGACATCACAAGGTAGAACAGCATTTTGAGCTCTGGAGATGTAAACGGACTAAAGATAAAGGATTAAACACAACACAAAACACAACTCCAGGTACGTTCGCCCACTTGAGAGTAACTGTTTTGTAATATAGGACCTTTAAGTTGGCATTTTGCGATAGGCCTAACCTTTAAAAACATATTTAAGCTACATTTACAATTAAAAGTTAGCTCCTCCCGCTATACACACTATGCAGCAAAGAAAATGAATCTAACTATAAAACAACGTAGAATCTATCAACCCCCTCATTCTCTTTGTTCATTAAAGATGATGAAATCCACAATTATGAGGCTCAGATTTGTTCAATCGGCCTTCTCTCATAACACAGCCCACTGCAACTCTACTTATTGTGTACCTAACAAGGACAGCCGTATCAATTACTGCACTTTCTCACGATAATGGCGGTAATGCAGAGCTGTAGACTTATCAAAGCTCACCCTGGGCTGTGTGTTCTTTTGAAACTGCATGTGCTTAAGCAGATCTATGGATGTACGCCCCTGGCGCTCGCAACAAAAACAAAGGGCTGAGCAAAGAAAGGGGGGTTTGCAATAGACGTGTAGCGTTCTTGCTAGTTGGTAGAGAGTACTTATGCATGAAGGTTAAGTTAAATTAATTTTACTGATTTTTTACTTTTATTACATTTTGCATTTGTTCAGACTTTGACCTGTCACAATAATTATTTTCACTTATGAATTATTGAAACTAGACTCAGGTATCAAATTTGCACTGTAGAATTCTGACATTTTGCTGTAAAAAAAATAATTTTCTCTTTACCCATTTGCACATTTTTCGAGCTTTTCAGCTTTGCAGTGTTGTAACTTGAGTTTGCACTTCCATCTTGCACAAATACCAAATAGCTTAGTTATACAGTGTAATATTAAGTCTTATTTCAACAACGCTCTGTTCATTTCTGAGGCCTCAGCTGACTGCACCTCATCCCAGATCTCACCTCCTAATTTCCAAATTTTCACATTCTTATTTAATCTTTTTCACTAATTCTGTGATTTTCTCCTCACATTTTTCCACCAATAACAGGCTGATTCACATGCATAACAGTTCCCAGTGGTGAGCTCATTACCCTTTCATTGTTAATCATGGTTTTGATGAGCGCGAGTATGAGCTTTGTATGTCCATAAAGTGAAATATGACTGCACCGTAATAAAACTGCACCAAATGGTCCATTGTTTACTGCTGTGAGCAAGGTAGCGAGCTAGCCATTAGCATGTTCAGAAAAAAGAAAAAAAAAACTTAAAAATTGCTGATTGGCCAGTGGAGGCTTTTATGGCGAAAGCTGTAATTTTCACCACATTTTAACTGTCTATTGATTTGATTTAATTAAGTGAAATTAGCTTGTCCCAAAGGCTGGTTGACAGTTATTACGCCAATTTTGATAAACAACGGAACAATGATTTTACTTGATGGTAATTCCAAACAAGCTAATAAGATAGTTTTCACACGTTCATTTGCTTTAGGGCTGCACAAATGAGAAAATTATTATTATTATTATGATATTTCTGAAAAGTTTGGGATTTAATTTGTAATTTATTATTTCAAATGTGAAATGTTCTCATTTGAAAACACATCCAGGTGCACGAAAATTGAGAGAAGACTGAGATATAAACTGTTAAACAAATATAAGAATTTCATGCATAAAAGTGGAGCTTCTTTTTTTTTTATTTTATTAAGATATCAGTTTTAAACCAGATGCCTTAAAGGTGCACTATGTAACTTTTAAGGTAAAGGGTACGCTACACTGTAAAAAGTCCAACTTGCCAAATACTTAACTGAAATTAGAATAAACAAACTTGTTCATATAACTCGTAGAAATGAGTTGAGTCAATTTTCTTCACCTTTAGTTTAATGAAATTTAAATTAAGTTGAGACAAATGACATTTTCCATTTTGTGGTCGACAACGATTATTCCCTGTCCCTGCATGCGCAATTCTCAACTTAAGGACAACAGGTGGACGTTGTGAATGCAGACGGCGGTTCACATGGCCTGAGAAGGCCAAATCGCACCGACCTTGAAAGGACCATTCATGCTTTTATCAGTTCTAGAATAGATTATTGCAACGCACTTTATGTCGGTGTCTCCCACACTGCTCTCAGTCGCCTTCAGCTTGTGCAGAATGCAGCAGCTCGTTTTTTAACCAACGCGCCTCGACGTCAGCACATCACCCCAGTCCTTTTTACATTTCATTGGCTTCCAGTTTCTTTTAGAATTTTTACTTTTTGTTTTTAAAGACTTTTCTTAATGGTTTAGTACCTTGTTATTTGACCGAACTTTTATTTGTCCGAAAATCAAATCGCACTTTAAGGTCAAATAACCAACTTGTTTTGGAAGTCCCCGAGGCTCAAACACTGGGGTGATGGAGTTTTCTCTGTGGTTGTTCCCAGACTGTGGAACAATCTGCCCTTTGAGCTTCGTAACATCACTGATTTTAACCTTTTTAAATCTAGGCTCAAAACACATTTATTTAAAATGGCTTTTAATACTTAGTAGTTTGTGGCACGTCATTTTCTTTTCTGCACTGTGTGTTTTATTATTTATTGTTTTACATTGTTTTATTCTATATAATGTTCTGTCTTTTGTATTGTTGTATTTTCTGTTTTAAATTGGAAAGCACTTTGGTCACCATTGGTGTTGTAAAGGGCTATATAAATAAAGATTGATTGATTGATTGATTGATTGAAGGTGAGATTTGTGACTACCTCATATGCGTGTTTGTAATATACAGTTAGGAGACCCCCTTACTACTGTTTTGTAATGTAATTAAAATGTAATTAAAATGTAAATTATGTAATAATTTTTTTTTAAATGTAATCTGTGACAAATGAGCGAGGTAATGATAATGTCATAAAAGCTTGAACTATTTTGTTTTTTAGGTAGTTTTAGTTTTAGGTAGTTATCGGGTTTCCGTGTATGTTCTGTGTGGAGTTTGCATGCATGGTCTGGGTTCGATCTCCGCGTCGCCCGAGAAGAATTTTTTATTTATTTATTTATTTATTTTTTTTTATCAACTTTATTGATCTCACACTGGAGACATTCTTCTCTGCATTTAACCCATCCTGTTATTAGGAGCAGTGAGCAGCACATTACTGCGCCCGGGGACCATCTCCATGATCTTCTTGCTTCGGTTTGGTCAGGACCTAAACTGGAGGATTTTACCTATGGTGCATGTTTTGGGTTGATGGGGGAAACCGGAGTGCCCGGAGGAAACCCACCCAGACATGGGGAGAACATGCAAACTCCACAGAGACTCCACAGAGACCATCCATACAAACTCCACACAGAACACACACAGAATGGTCTGGGCGACCCGGCGATCGAACCCGGAACCTTCTTGCTGTGAAGCATGAGCGCTAACCACTCAGCCACCGTGCCACCATTTCTCCTGTGTGATGTAATCCAAGTTGCTATTTGACTACACTTGTGATTTTAAGTTGTGTCCACTTAACATTCTCTTTTGTGTGAACAAATACAAACTTAAAGGTCCCATGGCATGAAATTTTCACTTTCTGAGGTTTTTGAACGTTAATGTGAGCTCCCCTACCCTGTTTAGGGCCCCCCCCCCATGGTTAAAAGTTGCGAAATGTCTAAACTGAGCATTTGCGATCCTTTTCTGCGTTAGAAAAAATCAGAGCTCAAACGGGCGATTTTGAACAAGGCACCTTATTGACGTCAGATCGAAAAAAGAAATGCAAATGCAGTTCCACCCCCGTCTGTCTGTACTCAGCGTCTCTGTAAATCACGCCCAGAGAGTTTGGTCTGCGAATGCGCTAGGCAATGCGAAATGCGTTTTTTTATTTGCCTGGAGGCACGTCCGAGTGTTTCTAGGCTCGGAAGTCCTTTATCTGAGCCTCTGGACCTTTGAACAGCAGTGGTTTTATTTTATTTTCTGTGGAAATGTGTTTATTTTTCAATGGAACGCTTCAAATTTCTCCCCCCGTGCAAAAACAAGGAAATGGATCAGCTGAGGGCTCAGAGCGAGAGCGGAGAGTTTGGCCACGCCCCCACCCTCTACTATAGGCCAGCTCTTTTCTCCTCATTTGCATTCAAGCAACAACGCCCAGAATAAAATGTTTGAGAGTGACATTTATGACTCTTTCTCATCTTATCTCTGTTTCTCATGCAGTGAGTGTTGATTTTGAAGAAGGATTCATTTACAGTATTAGGGAACCATTAAGGAGCCATATAAAAGCATCAAGAAGTACCATGTCATGGGATCTTTAAGACAATAAGTCAGCACAACTATCTGGCCTAAAGTTGAATAAACTCAGAAGTCTTTCGCAGCAGGTTGCTTACTTTTTTAAGTTCACTAATTCTTTTTTACAGTGTACTTTCTAGTATCCATAATTATGTTATTTCTTTGCATGGAATGTTCCACAGTATGGCATAGACTTAGACAAACTTTATTGACCCACAAGGGAAATTGCTTCGACACAGCAGATCACACATCACAATATGTTATAATAGCAAATAACAAATGACATTACATTACAAATTATTCACAACTGAAATATATCTGCCTTGTATTTATTCAATTACACTTGTTTAATAGGTCAAAAATACCTTGGAAACCATGAGTTCTTACTATATACAGGCTCGCTTCTCCATAGATGACTATTAATGTGTCTCCATTGTGATAACCAAGTTTATTTCCAAACTGTAGATAATCTAGGCAAACAAGTAATATCTCCAAGGAGGACCTTCCACCAGAAAAAATACACATTGCCCTTTTATACTGATATTTGTTTGATTGATTTTTTTTGTTTTGTTTGGGTTTTATTTATATTTTATGTATTTATTTCATTGTAAGTTTATTTGCAGTTAATTGTGCAGCCCCATTTTGCTTTCATTTACCTTTTTTTAATCCTTATTTAGCACCTAAAAGGATTTAAAACGATGACAATCACAAACAAAGCCCACAGAAGAAGCTAAAGCTAACGGCTAATCCACAGCTAAGCGTCGCTAATAGCGGGCATTAAGCACGATCTATTGACGGGGCTGAAAATGACCAAACATTTGTTGATCTCCTCAAAGTCATCAGGATGCAAACGCAAAAAGCACACCACAATCTTACCAAAAATCCACCTCACAGCCGTTCTATAATTAATAACGTAAGGGGAAAAAACAACAAGATAATTAAAAGTAAACAACCTGAACCAGCGCCTTCCCCCTGCCTAGGATCTCATTCTCAAACACAAACTCGTATGCACACATTTACAATTGTACCCGGCTCTCCAGCAGTGCCTGCACCACCCACTCTTCACCGTCGCCTGGCACCCTGTGGAGAGGGATCAGCGCAGCAGCTGGCGTAGCCCTGGGCACAACTGGGACACGGCAGTTCTGAGTGAGGTGTTTAAGGCTCACAGCTCACGGGGGTCCGCCGTAAGAGCCGTCAATCAAAGTTATACTGGACGAGGCTCTGCTATAGAGGCAGGTGATGACGTCATGTGTTTAAAATAAGCAGATGGATTTTTAAACCCAAGGGCTCAACATCTGAATAATTATGTTCATTGTAGTAAGCACAAGCTGCTAAATGCTAAGTAGGGTTGCAGGGTTTTGAAGTTGAATCGCTCCATATGTGCAAAGACAGTATGGACGTATTGAAGTAAAGAGAGACTTGCACCTACTTACACCTTATTTAATCCTACCTGTACCCTTGTATTTTATTATATTGCATTGACCTTCTGTTGATCTTGCATATGACAAATAAACTTGATTCTTGAATCTTGAAGCTACAGTGTAAATGAGATACAGTGATGTGTCTAGTTCTGGTTCTTCGGAGGAAGGACAGAACAGAAGAAAGTAGCAAAATGAATAAAATAAATAATAAGGTCTAACTTTTCTGGTTCTCTTTGCCTAGAACAGTGTTTCCCAACCAGGGGTACGCGAGCACACTGCAGGGGGTACTCGGCAGTGCCGCTGCCAGGCGCAAGGGGAGATTTGTTTTGAATTTTTTGAATTCTAATTTGAGTAAATTTGAGTTAAAGGGACAGTGTGTAAGATTTTTACCCATTAATTACTGAAATTGAAGATACCCATTCAAAAATACATTGTTTTCCAAGCCTTTTCACTTCCATCATGAAATCAAAGTATTCTTTTGGACTTAGATATAGTCACATAAAAGGGGGATCTTCCCCATGCAGAGGCAGCCATTTTGAATACGAGAGCCGCAGAAGGACATTTGGGCTCCGCCTTCGCCTTCGGCAAGGCTCGTGGTTTTGGGTAAACAACACAAGCATGCTGCCAGATCAGACGTCGTAATGGATCTAATACGTGTTTTGGACTAAATTGTTTTCCTGGATTTTATTCGCTGGATCCTTATGGACAAATTGAGAGCAAGTTTATGGTGAAATACAGAGTTTGACCTGTGCAAAGCATTCTAAGGTAAGCTAACCTCGTTTTGTGCTTTTCCGTATAAAAGCCCCATGTGCTCGGGGAGTGTTTGTTGTGCAGGGAAATGAATTGCATAGTCAAAAAGAGGAGACTGTAAGGTTTCATTTGATGTGTAGAGTGTCATGGTACATGATCGGGAATGTCATGGTACATGACCGGGACAGCGTGGCGTGTGGCTTGTGCGCGCGCCCGGGTGACCCTCGAGGTCTGCCGTAGCTAAAACAGAAAGTGCAATAGCACCATCCACCTATGCGCCACGAATCCTACACACTGGGGCTTTAAAGAAAAGAGAGAAAATGTCTGAGAATTACATTTTCAAATTAAGGAGATGAAATAAAATGATTTTCATTTAATAATCTGTTGTGTCACGTTCTACTTTTGGAGAATTATCAGCATGTATTTTTTTTCTCCATGTTGATAATTCTCCAAAAGTAGAACGTGACACAACATGTATATTATCAACATGTATGGCAGTAGCTCAGTTGGTAAAGCACTTGTCTAGTGCCTCCTGTGGACCCACCACCCGTGGGAGGATTCATGGGGGCTGGTGCATTGTGTTCTGGGCAGCAGATCTGCTTGGACTGCTGCCTCCGCGACCCAGAAAATGGAAAAGCGGAAGAAAATGAATGAATGAATCAACATGTATGAGTGAGGGGGCACTCGAGGTGTGACAAAAAGGCTCAGGGGTACATAAGACAAAAAAGGTTGGGAAACACTGGCCTAGAATGTTCCACAGTATGGCATTAAATGTCTCTCCATGACGACAAGCAGGTCACACCAGGCAAAGTTACAAGTCAGACCTATAAAGATGCGAGCCTGCTCACAGTAAGAACTCACGTTTTTCAAGATGCCTTTTTAGCAGTTCCCTGAAACTGAACAATTGCTGGAAAGATAAGCAACGCAACAGCAACAAAGTCTCCAAGAAGACAAGCAGAAAAGTCATACAGTGCACCTTACATAAAGTGCAAGATAGAAAAAGTAGTTTGTCTAGTCCCAAACCGCGTATGCTAGGCTGCCTCCCTGACCTTTGTTTCTTGTTTTTCCTTTCTTCATTTCAGCTCCACATTAAGCGCACCATTGAGTCACGCACATGTTTTCTCTTTGCGGTGAAGGATAGTGAAGGTTGCGGTGCCCCACATCCCGCCTTGTGACCTTGGCCGTTTGTCAGAGAGAACACAACAAACTGTTTATGAAGAAAACACATTCGCTCCAGACAACGGCGAGCAAAACAAGATCTCCCCACACGTTAGCTTTGACGGCTACCTCGGAATTTACATAACACCCCTCCGCCCTCTGCCTGGGCATTGCCAACGAAACCATAAATTATTCATGGATCTGTATTTTGACTTTTATCTCGTATATGCATGTATATTCAGTTATCCGCTATGAGCACAAGTGTGGTGTCATTCCAAACATGTTACATAAAGGTTAAATGGGTCGATGTGAGCTAAAGAAGGATATAAAACTTATTTTTTTGGAACTACCTCTTGAATAATCAAAAGATGAGATTGGAACTGGACACTAAAATATGTAAATTTTGTTAGATTATAATGTTTTTGTCTGTTTGCATTAAAAGTCACATATTAGGCAAAATCAGCTCTTGTGAGCTTTAAGCCATGTTATAATGTTGTTATCTCCTCTAAAACATACCCAGAGTTGTGTAAATAAGGTTGTTTTCACACCTGCCTTGTTTGGTTTGTTTAAAATGAACCAGAGTTCGTTTGCTCCTTTGATTCGGACCTTTTGTTCTGGTGTGAATAAAAACCAAAAATCTCGATCCGGAACAAACAAGCGAACCGAGACCACCTAAAAAGCTCGGTCTCGGCACGGTTCCATTCGAGTCCTGGTGCAGTTCGTTTGAGGTGAGAATGCAGACCGGACTCGATCCGACACAAGTTGGCTTTTTGTACTTAACGAGCTCCCGTCGTATGTCGAGCATTATGGGAAACCGAGGCTGACGAAACAAAATGAAACTTACGAGGCTTACATACTTACGTTTTGCGTGAAGAGCAAGAGTCAGAACTTGATGCGCACATGAGCGCTGTCCTCTGTAGCCGTCTTGCCCTGTGTCTTCGTCGTTTGGAAATTGATTGTAAAATAGTGTAAACCTCACGATGCTGCTCAAACATTTGTGCGAACTGTAAAAACTGAGCAAACCATATCGCTAAGGTTAGATTGAAAACAGCACGTAACACCGTTATTCTCCTCCTTCCGGGTTTGGACACGGCTCATTTCTGTCCAATGTCTGAGCGACCTCAGTACACGTGGTTTTGTTTATAGATGTTAGTTCGCTTGGGGAAAAACTGCAGTGTGAAAGCGAACCGCACCAAAAAAAAAAAAAAAAAATTTGGTCCAGACCAAAGCAAGTGAACTATCAGACTTTCCTGGTGTGAAAACGACCTAATTCTTTATTTTTAGTCTCTCAAAATGCTCTATTCCACCTTGTTATGCTACCAAGAGGTAGTTTTCAAGTTTCACCTTTTCTTCAGTAGAGATTGGCAATTCCAGGGATAAAATTATCCAAATGATTCTAGTGAAGGTGTATGCAGTTTAAAAACACAGTGGAGCACTTCCTGTATTACCACATAACATCACAAATTCCAAGTGTTTTCTCAACCTAAATATGCAGGATTTGTGCGTTAAACATGTATGAATGAAACAAAACACATCTCCAGGTGTGTTGGTGATGAGGAAATTATTTTATACATTATAACATCGATCAGAAAATAGCGTAATATGGGCTCTTTAACTCTGGAACGAATGTTCTTCCTGGTTTGGCAATTAGTAAGTGTAGTAAGTAGCCTCTGTGGTTTAGCGAAAATTGGAGCAATGTTTGGTGGCAGAGTGGTTAGCATTTCTATAGTACATGCTAGGGATGCAAATGATCGATTAATTCATTAATCTATAGTTGATTGACCTTATCGATCGACTTATGATTAACTGATAAGCGGCGTTTTTCACCAGAATTTTAGTGTTTCAATAGGGTCTTTAAGAATATAAGCTATAGTAACATAACACTGAGTCATAAATATATCATAGTATTATTATATTGTATATTCCTCAATTAATTATTCCTTAGTAAAAAGCAGACAAATGTATTGATGCTGAATAACAAAATACATTCTTTATTGAAAATAAATTGAGGACTGGCTCAGTTGTTGCACTTGCAGCATGGAAATCCTGAAATTAAAAGTAACAGAAGAAATTAAATAACAGAATGTTATTTAGTCTACATATTATGATGAAACCAGTGAATCCAGGCTATTTTTAGGACATTCTCAACATTTATTTTGAACTAAGGCATCAACAATATTTCTCTCCCTTAATCTGTGAAGGATTACAGTACAAAATATACATTTCACAGGGCCCCTGGACACAGCATAAAACATTACAGGGCCTCAAACCAGAACAATCAAGAAATTATAAAAGCATGTAAGTGACATGCTTTTATAATTTCAAAAATATATGGTTCTAGGTCCAGCTCTACTGTGAGTTGTACGGCAACATCCAGAGAGGAAAGGGTTACATGATGTAACGCTATGGTCTTTCTCGCGAGTGGGTTCGCATCTCGTGTTCACATTCCAGAGTAGCGCCCTCTAGCGATTAGTTACAAAATCACATACTTTATATTAAAAAATGCATGCAACAAATACAAGTTAAACTACTTACATTTGGTATGGTTAATTATCTTGATCGAGTAGCTTTGAGTTGCTTTGAATGCTACTTGTTACACTTAAAAGAAGACAAAGAAACTAATTGCACTTACAAAAAAAGTTAATCCTTTGACAGATAATTTCACTCGACAATCTATTCAAATCAGGATAATATCCTTATTTGAATAGATTGTCGAGCGAAATTATGTTCTTACTTCATTAAACCAAATTTAAAGTGAAAATGAAGACAAATTTTCACTTTTAACGATGACGATATTATGACGATACGTCAGTTTTTCTCACGGTGCTCTAAACACGTGCAGCCTGGACATGCTAAGGCAAGGCCATGCCTCCCGATAGCTGTCCACAAATATTTGTTGTTTCCTAGTCTTTTTTTTTTTTTTTTTGGTGGTTCAGCCATGTCGCGCAAGCCTTGCAGTTTAAAACCAAAACAGTTTTTTCTGCAATGAATACGGGGAAACGTGGCGGTGACCATTGCAACACCTGACAACGACTGGTTCGTCTGTTCGTCGTAACCTTGACGAGTGGTTAACACCGTCGGGTTAAAGTCGGGCTAACTCTACGTTTTAATCTTACTTTTTGCGGGCAAAAGGGGAGCTGGCGCTGTCTTACATCCCTGAATCTGAACTGTGGCGTGGAGCGAGGCAGGGCGGGGGACTGGGGAGCAACTGAAGCACTTTGATTGGCTGAAAGTTCTCTGTTTACATGCAGATCTCGGTGGATCTGTGGCTCAGCTGCAGAACCAACGTCAGTGAAAACTTGAGTAAAACGGACGAAATGTGAGATCCATATGTGTAATTTAGAAAACAAAGTGTGCAAGCGAACAAGGAGGTCAAAATTGCGTGCCCGCTACGCAAAATGCGTACCTGTTGAGGTCATGTTATCACCTAGGCCTACAAATCGAGCGGCAGAGTCAAGCTGAGTGTGGAGAGCGCTACGGCGCTCTAATGTGTGTCGGCGTCTGTAAGTGTCAGCGTGCATTTCATTGGTTTTGGCGAACTAAATTAATACTCGATAATGTAAATTTGGACATCGTTAAAGCAACAATCACGATAATATCGCAGACGATATATATCGCCCACCCCTACTACCTGCCTATATTAATGACCCTGTTGGCACTTTGCAGCTGATGTCATCAAGATTCCCTGAGGGTGTATTGTAAAATCTGCTCTGCCTGAGGCTGTATTAGCCTTTAATCTGTGCTTTATTTTAGCGCAATCTGACCATAAAGAATTGATTTAGCTGGAACTACAAAAGGTGAGATTATTTGTGCTGTTAAACAAGTGAATCTCATACATAAAATAAAAAAAATACAGTCACAACCTAGCTGGCCTTAGCCAACGGTTTACCAGTAAATCACACTCATCATTTTTGTTTAAATAAAACACCTAAAAAGGACCATGAACGCTCGTAATGATCCCAGTGTCCTGAAAATGTGTTGTTTAAAGGGCCGCTAAACACCAAAATCACTTTTTTCTACTGATTAGCTGTGTAAATGGGTCTAAAATAGAAATGTATACCTACCCCTGGCCTTATTTTGGCATTTTAGAGCATATTTGTTAAAAAATCTGACTTTTGAGCTAAAACCATGTCTATACCAGCCTCTTTAGGATCAACTACGGCCACTACATTAGAATTTCCGGGTTGAACTAAAGTCAGGTATGTGGTACGCAGTGGTGAAAGTAGTTTTCATTTCTTACAGGTGCTATAATGTCCAGTGCATCACTTTACCCTTTTTTTTTTTTTCTTTTAAAACACTCGTTTTACCCGTTTTTTTTTTTGTTTTTTTTTACGTTTTACACCTTAAAATATAACTACAGTGCTGACTCAGTATAAACCCTCTCTTGCCGGGAGGGATTCGAACAGACAACCCCCGGGGGAAAAGTCAGTGACTTACCAGTTGAGCTAACCAGCCGGTAGCTTTCAGTTATTCTCGAATGGCATAGTGTGGTTGTTTGTGTTTTCTACCTAAATAGCACACCTTACTTTTTTTTTCAAAGGTGGGTTTTGGCCACCATTAACCATATTCTCTTAGCGGTGCTGCGTACCGGCTGTGAATTTTATACCGGTGCTGCGTTCCGTTGCGCAACGCTTTACTTTCACCACTGGTGGTACGTGAGAAGCCCCTCTCAGCCCCGCGCCTAGTTGCCAGTGCTGGGCATTGCAATATCCCGCTGTGTCTGGAAAAAAGGGAAAGGGTGTGATCCGAGCAATGTTCGCTCTGTTTCAAAGTCTGGAGTGCACCGGTCTGTGCCATGTTGGATTGTCGTGGCTATCGACTGGCTGTCATCATCGGTCCAGAGCCTGCCCCACACCCGCTCCCCCCAAACCGCCGAGCACCACCCACTCTAGAGGATTTATCAGATTTTGCTTAGGGGGAGAAAAGGTTTAGGAGGGTGTATAATGGCGTTTAAATCGATTTTGTATGTTTTCTCTTACACATAGAACACCCCCCAACGCAACGTCACTCCAAAACTATCAGCACCCTTTGCTTGACCATACACCTGTACTCAGCCCCTTACACTATAGGTCTATAGACCCAGGTTAAACAGTGAAGTAAACATGAGCTGACAGGATACATGGCTACACTAGCATCATTCTGCAGCGTCAGCAATATGGGCCCAATCAAATCCAGTGTACGCAGAGACCGATCTGTTTTGTCGTGGTGCAGGGATCAATCTTTGATTCATATTAAAGCACAGAGATCTTGGGTGTCATAAATATAGGGAGACAGTTGGTAGATTCATCTTGGCGTGTCATATTAACCAAATTTGAAAGGGCTGACAAATAAAAAGAAGTGACTTTACTGATCTCACACTGGAGAAATTCTTCTCTACATTTAACCCATCCTGTTATTAGGAGCAGTGGGCAGCACATTACTGCGCTATGATCTTCTTGCTTCGGTTTGGTCAGTTTTGAGTTGATGGGGGAAACCGCAGTGCCCGGAGGAAACCCACCCAGACACGGGGAGAACATGCAAACTCCACAAAGAAAGGCTCGGGCGACCCGGGGATCGAACCCAGACCATGCATGCAAACTCCACACAGAACACACACAGAAAGGGCGACCCGGGGATCGAGCCCGGAACCTTCTTGCTGTGAGCGCGCAAATGTACTGATGGAGATGTTCTTTTTTGTTCCTAATCAGTCTGCCAGTTTGATCATTTATAATCTATGTCACATATTATGTTTTGTTCAACTTTGCCTTCTGGGTGAGTAAATCATTTACCATAATGTGATATGCATAGTAATTTGACTGTAGAGAGTGCAAACATTTCAGCAGCGTTAGTCAGGCATATTGAAAATCAGATACTAATTGATACTAAAACTAGGATCAAAACTAGATACTCATTTGAGAAGGTATCGATGCTTAAAAAAGTCACATTCACGTGACAGAAATGAACCTTTCCTGAACAGCTTTAGAATAACCTTGAACTGTATCAGAACAAGCATAAGAGCACATGGTAATATAAAAGAAAGCACTATGATTTAATGTTGAAAATCACATTCTTTTGTCTAAAGAAAGTGTTTTTGTTATCGTAGTATCAGACATAAGTAACTATACCATCTATAACTCTATCCTCAAACCTAAATCAAAACAAACAAACAAAACAATAGGGCAGCAGGTCAGGTCCAGAGGTGTGAAAACACCCATTATGGCCCTAAATGGTTCTGCTAACAAGACCCACACTCCACTCCCACTGTAGATCTAATAGGCGCTACCTAGCTAACTACTTTCCGGAACTATCTAATTGGTTTCCGTCTTTTGTTTCTCTGGCGTCTAGCTAACGATCCCTATTCATCCCTACACGCCTGTTTTTCACACCTCTGGCCCTGACCTGGCTAGCCCTATTGTTTCCCTGTTTGCTTGATCTAGGCTTAAGAATGGATATTGTAGATGTCGCCATGTCCAACGTTTACTCTAAGCTGCGCACTGTGCGCACATTCTCAGCGCACAAGAAAACCTATGCAGCGCAGTGTAAATCAGGGATGAAAGAGCTTTTAACGAATCTCCACTTTTTAGCCGCGGGGTCATTTTTTTATACCTGCAAAGTGCGAGGCGCATGGGGGGGGGGGGGGGGGTTAGTGTGTTTGCTCAAACACATTAAAAATTAGGGGGAACATTGTTCATGTCCCATTTCAAAGTATTACTAGTCGCAATAGAATAATATTCTTGTCTTTAGGGAACAAGGAGCAGACCACCCGGCTCATTGAGCTGAGGCGGGACCTGTTCCATTTCGCAGACGCCCATGTGATCCCCGGATTGCACTCAGGGCTCAGCGAGTATGCACCGCCTCGACTGCAAACTGAGACCACATTCCGAACCGTGCACTCGCTGAATTGGGAAACGGCTATAGGCAGTGTCCACCAGCGTCTGACCAGAAATGAAGAAGCAGCTTGGATGAGCTACGAGACGTATTCAACCAAATAACCCTTTGTCCAGTTGACAAATTGAATTTTTCCTTTTGCCATGGATTCTACCTGGACGATTAAGGGATTCTACACACATCTTCACGGAGAATAAAATAATTTGGACCCTCCGCCTAAAAATAACATAGTTATTACATGTTAATTATTAATAGATTTGGCGTGACTCTTGCTCTAGGGAGGGCATCTGGTTTCATTTAAAATTAGTAACCTATATGCATGCAAAGTAGATGAAGAAAACAAGCAGTGAAGTCTCTAAATACATTGAACGTCATAATCCTTCTCATATCCCTCCATTATTTGTATTCAAAATGCCATAGAGCCTGGCCCTGAGCTAGAAGCCTCCACAAAGTGATACTGCGTGGGGCAATTACTTAAACTTCTGCTGCTATTATCCACATGACAGGTAACACAGCTTCCCCCGGCTTACCTCTACCACCAGGAGAGTGGAAGGACCAGGGGAAAATGAGCCGGAGATTGCGAGATGGGACCAAAGCCTAAGTGAGAGAGACAGAGCACTCCGTAGAGCTCCTGCCCATCAGATCTATCTTCCAATCCAATATGGCCGCCACGCTGGACGTCTCCCACTGGGACCGTGTGTTGTCTTGGGTACTAGGATGGACACGTTTGGAGATATTGGTCTATAGCGGTCTTGTCAACCAATCAGGAGGCCAGAAATGGACTTCATACCAGCCTCAAACAAGTGTAGGAGGAATGTCGATTCAGGATGTTGATTGAGTGGTCCTCAAGCTCTTTGATGCTTGGTTAGTTTTGATACCGATATTAATACATCCCAGTCAGAAACTACAATCGGTTGCTCTGGATTAAAAAAAAAAAAAAGAAAAATCGATAATTGCATCAGTCATAATTGTCAGACAATCTCTACCTAACAACCAATATATTAACCACAAAGAGTTAATTGTGTCTGCTGACTCGTATCACTGCGCTCACGTTAGCGTATCAGCCTGTTCACTTGTAAACTTCCCCTTGCGGCGGACCGCATCTGCCGTACAATTCCGCTAAAGGTGAACAGGCTGATACGCTAATGTGAGCGCCGTGATAAAAGTCGGCAGACACAATACGCGATCGCTAAGTTCACTGCTGGATGTTTCGTTGACAACTGTTTGGGACGCAAATATATCACCTTTCGGACAAATGTTTTGTTTTGAGAAGAAAAACAAGCTTTATTTCATGTTCCAGGGAAGCTACCGGACCTCCCTACGTGGGCTCCAGAAAGCGAGCCGAACCAGGATCAGCTGAGAGTGTCAGAGGTAAGCCGGTGTCAACACACGTAACTTTTAGAAGGAAACCCATACAGATTAACATAAAAAAAACCCGCACTATCCCTTTAAAGGTACACTGTGTAGGATGGTGGCGCATTGGTGGATGGTGGGTATTGCAATTCCGGTTCTAGCTACGGCAGACTTCGAGGGTCATACGAAACAGTAATGAGTAGCAGAATCTCCCAGGAACCAGTAGGTGGCGGTATGCGCAAGCAACGCGTAACCGAGAACCGTGTTAGAGAACAAAACTGCGCCTCACTGAGCCTTGTAATGCTTGGTGCGTCTGCTAACAAAAACTTTGAAGTGCTAGAAGTAACAAAAATGAGGCTCACACATGGCTATAATAGCGAAAGTGTATATTGCAGCCGAAAAATACTACAAGAAGTTTGTGATATGAAACTGGAGCCACAGACGTTTCGGACCTGACTAGCTAGAGTAAGTGTGATCCGGCAACATGCTTGTCGTTGTTTATCCAAACGCGTACTATCTCGTTGTGTGAAATCCACGGGCCAGTGCCGACAGCTATAAAGAAAACGGCGAAGGCGGAGCCCAAAATACAGTATGTCCTTCTGCGGCTCTCGTAATTAAAATGGCTGCCGCTACATGGGGAAGAACCCCCTTTTATGCAGGTGAAATCGACTATATCTAAGTCCAACAGAATACTTTGATTTCATGATGGAAGTGAAAAGGCTTGGAAAACACTGTATTTTTGAATGGGTATCTTCAATTTCGGTAATTAACGGGTACAAATCTTACACAGTGTACCTTTAAGTGCTTTTCTCAACTTCCACAGGCCAAAGCTAAAAAACAACTAACATGCTAACAGCACATTTCCTCATTCTTGGACCAAAAAACACTTTAACAATAAGTCTCTGCTCAGGCAAAACCACATTTTAAAAGGGCCCATATATGCCATCTGCTCTGTGATAATGTTTCCTCATCTAAAACATACCTGGAGTTTCCTGTTTTGTTTCATTCACATAAAACACACAAATCTTGCATATTTAGGCTACGCTCTGTTCACCTTCTGATGTCAAGAAGTAATACAAGAAGTGCTCCACTGTGTTTTTAAACTCCATACACCTTCACGTGAATAATTTGTATAATTTCAGCCCTGAATTTGCCAGTCTCTACAGAGCAAAAATCCAATCCAATCCAACTTTATTTCTATAGCACATTTTATAAACAGAGACAGTTTCCAAAGTGCTGCACATAAAATCAATAAAACTTAATAAAAAACATTACTAAAATAGCAATAAAGTGATAATAATAAAATAACTAAAAACAAAAGCAATTTATAAAAAACACAGAGGAGCACACAACTCACGCGGTATTAAAAGCCAGAGAATAAAAGTGGGTCTTAAGACGAGACTTAAAACTCTCCAGTGTGGGGGCTGTTTTGACATGAGGGGGCAAAACGTTCCATAACTTGGGGCCAACCACAGAGAAAGCACTGACCCCCCGAGTTTTAAGTCTAGTCTTAGGGCCCACGGGCTGGAGCTGGCCCTCTGACCTCAGAGCACCGGTCTGTAGATTTGGATGAGGTCAGAGATGTATTTTGGTCCATTCAAAGCTTTAAAAACAAACAATAAAATCTTAAAATCAATCCTAAAACAAACAGGAAGCCAGTGCAAAGACGCAAGAATAGGGGAGATGTGCTCATATTTCTTCCATCCTGTTAAAAGGCGCACAGCAGCATTCTGGACTAAATGCAGTCGATAAAGTGCGTTTTGATTCATTCCGGAATAAAGTGCGTTGCAGTCGTCCAGACGAGAAGAAATAAAAGCATGCACGACGCGCTCAAAATCTGAAAAGGATAAAAAAAGATTTAATTTTGGCTAAAAGAAAAAAAAGGTGATAAAAGCTAGATTTCACGACCGCATGAACTTGTTTATCAAAAAAGATAAAAGGTAGCTGTTCACTTGAAAACTTGACCGCTTGCTGACATCACCAGGTGGAATAGAGCATTTCAGACAGACACACTCAGACATGTGTGAAAGAAACTAAACTAGGGATGCAAATGATCGATTAATTCATTAATCTATAGTTGATTGACCTTATCGATCAACTTACGATTAACTGATAAGCAGCGTTTTTCACCTGAATTTTAGTGTTTCAATAGGGTCTTTAAGAATATAAGCTATAGTAACATAACACTGAGTCAAAAATATATCATAGTATTATTATATTGTATATTCCTCAATTAATTATTCCTTAGTAAAAAGCAGACAAATGTGCATTCTTTATTGAAAATAAATTTGAGGACGTTTTCCAGACCCCCCAGGATTTCGCGGGCATTTTTTGTGATTGTTTCGGGCTAAAATGCCTGAATTTGCGTGAGCTTTTCCAAAAAGTTGCGATGAAAGTTGCGGTGCTTTTAAGGTTTTTGTTGCGATTTTGTTGCGGGAGGAAGTGAAAGTTGCAATAAATAGTTGCTATTTTCCCTTTTTGTAATTAAAATTGATTAATATTTTGAATATTGAGTTATTACTGACAAAGAATAATACAAAGACACAGAGATCACAGATATGGTCCTAAAACAACCTTACCAACATCGAAAATAAATTACTACTAGGAGGGGAACTGTTTCGCCCGGTCTTTTGCTGTTATTTTAGTGGGCAAATGGCGCCGCAGACATGTTTCTTTACCATTAGAAGCCGTGTCCCAGTTCCCAGAGTGCATAGTTCGGAGCGTGGCCCGAAGGGCATGTGCGTCACACATTTTGACAGAACACCGGCACGACGACTGCTGTCCCACTTCTTTTTTGTTCCATGCGCAGTTAACACGCGGTCCGGAGACCGCAGTCGTTAAGCGGTCCGCGGACTGCAGTCGGGGCGGAGCAAGTGTGCACCTCCTTGACTGCAGTCTGAGCCCCCTTCGGGCCGCGCTCCGAGCTGTGCGCTCTGGGAACTGGGGACACGGCCGCAGTTTTGTTTCGTCACACGGAAGTAAGGCAGAAGGAAGTTGGTCGGCGTTCAATACGTCGCCGGTTATTGGTCAAAATTTGTAAAAATTGCGGGGGAAGTTGCGGTGATTGGTCAAAATTGCAACACTGCCCTGAATTCACAGGGATTGGCTGAAGTTGTGTTGAAGTTGCAAATCGCAACATCGCAAATCCCTGGAGGGTCTGGTTTTTTGTAAAACCTCCGTGATATGAAATGATAAAAAAAATTAATTGATCGGGGAAAACATTTCACTCACACACACGCACACACACACCGGCACACGGGCCGGACAGCGGACTGCTTCCACTGCGCTTTCACGTGGAGCCTGCTACGCGGCCCGGAGCGGAGGAGCACGTGCAGCGCACCGCGCACGTGTTCACGCAGACAGCGGGACGCGGAGCGAACCAAGCCGCAAAAATTGGGTTTGCAGGAGAACATTTTGCACTGCTTCTCGATCCGACTGCGGATGTAACGGTATGGTCTCCTTCTCGCGAGTGGGTTCACATCTCGTGTTCACATTCCAGAGTAGCGCCCTCTCCTCTAGCGATTAGTTACAATTAATGAATTTTAATCAACCAACGGCTTGATCGACAATTAATCGTAAGTCGATTAATTGTTGACATCCCTAAACTAAACACAACTCTGGGTATGTTTTTGAGGAGGTAACAACATGGCTTAAATCTCATAGTCAATTTTACATAATATAGAACCTTTAAAAAGAAAAAAGGAGTAAGGATTGACAGCCCCATTTAGATTTAGGTGGATATATGTGAAAATATTTTGGTAACTAGAATTTTAAAGCACATTGTGAAAAGTGTGAACTTAAGCCTGATATATGATGTTACATGTACAAGACTATGAAATGCAAAAATCCCATTTGATAAAGTTGGTATACACAGATCCATCTCAGCACAGCGGGGGCTCTGCTACTTGACAGTAAACAAACGTTGTGATGCACAACAACATGAACCTGCTCAGTTTGCCTGCTACAGTAAGGCCCTAGGCATAGGTAAAAATAGCAGGTGAATATAAAATCATGAAGAAAAGAGAAAGTATGAACTAACTCTAACGTCACAAATTCCAAGACAGAAAGATGACATTGTTATGAATATCTAAGTTCAGACGACTTAAAAGACAGATATTACGCTATTTTCTGATGTTATAATGTTGTTTCTTCATCACAAACATACCTCAAGTTTTGTTTTGTTTCATTCACACATGTTAAACACACAGATCCTGTATATTTAGGAGTTCTTCTCTCAGACTCAAAACATTCCTAGGCCTGGAATTGCCAATCTCTACTGAACTAAAGCTAAAAAGTAGGGATGTCCCAATCAGGTCTTTTGGCCCTCCGATTATTTCCGATCATTTGATTTTGAGTATCTGCCGATACCGAGTCCCGATCCGATACTTAAACAATAAAAAATTACACTTATATTTATTATTATCATTATTATTATTATTAGTAGTAGTAGTAGTAGTAGTAGTAGTACTTATTACTTAAGTATTATTTATCTTTCTGGGTGTCACGGATGTAGGACATGTAGTTTGTCAGAAATCTCCTTATAAACAGCTGCAGAGCTTTCTCTGTGAAATAGTGGTGAGATGGTACTTCAAATCGAGGTTTGACGTGCTCCATAAGCATCAGAAATCCAGGGTTCTCTACAAAGGCGAATGGTAGGTCACTCATTGCGATCATTTGTGCTCCTGTATCCTGGCTGTGGTCTCCTGGGCCTTCGCGCTGTCAAGGGGCATTTTTTCTCTCCTTTTCAAACTCTCCTGCAGCGTGAGCTGACTCGTCTTTGGGTGTTTGTTTTTGAGGTGTCGTATCGGTTTGTTGTGTTAAATGTTGCCCTTTCCTTTCCACCTTTTGCAATCCCAAGTTTACATATCCCACAGTTTCTATGGCAATGTTCTTGTCATCAACTTTATAGTATTTCCAGACCCAGACATACTCGCCAAACATTATAGCGTTCTTATAGCGCTCATTATAGCGCTCTTCTTATCTCCTCTCTGTACTCGCACTTCGAGCTGCCTGCTTCTGTGTATTTACAATAGCGTGTCAATAGCGTTGATGTTTCTGTGTGAAGTCTCACTCTGTGAGACTCACCGCATAACCATAGATCTCATCTAGGATATGTTAAAAAATAATAAGAATATATACACATATATATCCGATGCTGATTGGAAGGTAACGTCCAATTCCGATCCGATCCGAAACCACGTGATCAGGGCCGATTTCCGATCACGTGATCGGATCAGGACATCCCTACTAAAAAGTAGCTGTTAAATTGACATCAAAAGGTGGAACAGAGCATTTTGAGCTTTGGAGATGTAGACAGACTGATAACAACTCAGTTATTCAAATGAATGAACCAAAACACAACTCCACCCAGGTATGTATTTGATAAGATAACAGCATTATAACATGGTTTAAAGCTCACACGTGTCAATTTTATGTAATATAAGACCTTTAATGTTAAATGTGTATGTACAGTATTTCGCCATTTTGTGTTGATATAAAAAATAACATATTTTAATAGTAGGATGTGCTAAACTGAGTTTGACTTTAGCTTTAAAATGTGTTAGAAGGTTGTGCGCTCATCAAAATGCACACACATACATTCATTCATGCAAGTTTAAAGGTGCACCTGCTCGTCTCCATGGAGATTGCAAACTTATTATACTTAATAGTATGAAAGTGGTCTGTGCGTGAGTATTGGAGGTGGTCAGAGGGGCCAATGGCACAGATTGGCAGCCTCGCTTCCATCAGTCTGCCCCAGGGCAGCTGTGGCTACAGAAAGTATCTTACCACCACGAAGTGTGGAGTGAACGAACAATGAACTGTAAAGTGCTTTGGGTGTCATGAGAGGCGCTATATAAATGCAATGAATTATTATTGATCTTGCCTTTTCTTGCTTCTTTTCTTCTTCATATAGATCATCATATAGATCATCATATAGATCATCATATAGATCTGACCTCCACAGATCTGACCTGTAGCTTTATCTGGACCTGTCACCTGTTGTTGCCCATGGAGACATTTAATGCCCTCCTCTGGAACATAACAGGCAAAAGAATAACTTAATGGAGACAAGCAGGTGGCAGACCCTTTACATAGTGCACCTTTATATAATCGAACTATCTGATAGCACCTCCTTGTTTTTAAAGTCCATACACCTTTATCTCATTCTCATTTGATCATTTCAATGCTCAAATTTCCTTCACAGTGCAGTTAACCAACTTTAACACTAGAAGCTACTGTTTTTATTTGGATTTACACTGCTTCACTCCTCACTACACCCTCAGTGGAACACATAAACTAACACCTATGAACTTTTAAACATGAGTACATGCCAACACAGCCGTGACACAGACCGACATTTTAGTAACTGCCTTACAGAGGACTCCATCTTGGCTTGTCCCCATGTTTTGAAGCTAACCAAGAAGAAAAAGGAACATTTTCAAAGTGGCGCATGTCTTCTCCACAGGTGGTGCTACACCCACGGGGCATCTGTCTGCTCCTTGCTAATGCTAGCACAGATGTTGGCTGCGTTCAACTGGCTGCTAATGGTCCACGGCTATCTCCCATGCAACGCTTTCCACTCCAGGAATAAGCAGAACAAATGTGGACTGAAGGAGCTCTGTGGGGAGAGATATAGGGACAGAAATATGCATAGAAATCATTGGACGGAATACATTTTAATAATCCAGTGGAAATAAAGTCAACTATGATGGGAGGAAGTTGGAAGCAGTAGGGGTGCACTGATCCAGCTTTTTCACTTCTGATACCAATTTCAATACTACAACTTCTGATAACGAAAGAGCATTTAAACAGCATTTATTTCCTAACCCTAAACTTAAAGGAGACTTAACGTTTTTTTACAATCTGAGCCTTATTTCTGTAACAAAACAAGTTGTTTTACTCACCCATAGCACTTTGGTGTCATTTGGAGCAGTTTAGTAGATGTTGTGTTGTAGCAGTATCCGTGAACGTGAGTTCTCGGGGCAAATGTTTGCAGTCTCCAAATAACACAAACTTTAGCACTTTTCAAATCACAGAAGCTCGCTGTGTCAGCGTAGACTTTAAGTGGAGTCCACAGCGGCCTGAAACCCGATATCCAGCTATAGTTTCATCTGATGACGTCATCATAGAGGACAGCGCGCATGCGTGAAGTCTCAGCTGTTTAGCAGATAAACACAGCTAGTCCGAAAGAAGCTAACACCGCTCTGAACTTTTCTGTTGCGAGACATGGCTGAAGATTTGGACTTTTAGATTGAAGAGGACTTATTTGAGTATGATGGCCGTCCCTATCGTTTTGAGTATACGGAGGAAGAGTTATTAGAAGGAAGCGGAGACAGTTTGAGGAGCAGCGCACAAGAGAACAGCGAGCGACGACAGAACCTTGTGGTGTTTATGTGGACATTGTCTGTCGATGGCCACAGAGGAAGAATGCCTTTGCTGTCTCGAGTGGGATATCGGGTTTCAGGCCACTTTTGACTCCACTTAAAGTCTACGCTGACACAGCGATCTTCTGTGATTCGAAAAGTGCTAAAGTTTGCTCAAACATTTGCCCCGAGCACTCACGTTCACGGATACCGCTGCACCACAACATCTACGAAACTGCTCCAAATGACACCAAAGTGCTCTGGGTGAGTAAAACAACTTGTTTTATTACCGAAATAAGGCTCAGATTGTAAAAAAAACGTTGATTCTCCTTTAACTAAAACAAGACAGAACTGATTTAAATGGATGATGGATTTATCATTTATCTCCCAAATAACCCACAACTTTGTATAAATAAAAATTCAAACATTATGACACTTTCTGGGCTCACTACTAGTAAACAGACTTATTACTTCAATCCATGTGGCCATCCAGGATATCAACTGAAACGATATTTGGAAGCCAATATCAGATCCAGCAATTTTTTCGGGATCAGTGGTATTCAACGCCTGTATCAGTATCGGTGCATCCCTAGGTAATAGTCAGTGTCGTAAAGTGGTACTGGCTTGAAAATAATACCAATGTGGCATTTAGTTTAGTTGGTAAACATGCTTGACATTTGTGTTAAGATCCATTATTAAGAGGTAAACTCACAGGACCCCGTGATTTTTTAATTACAGACTAAAAATTGTTGGACAGGAAGCAAACAGACAAAAATACACAAAGGACTGGCTGGTGATTTTCTCATGGTCAAAATTTGGTTTATTTTTGGGGGTATTTGTTTACGTTATTTACCATTACAGCAACAGAACTTAGGGTCAGTGTAAGATTTGACATTACAGTTATTACTGCCAATTGCATTTAAAAGAAACCATTTGAAATACGTTTAAAAGTTGCTTGAATAAAAAGGTGCTGTACCTCATTTTTACTGTTACAAAAAAAGTCTTATCTCACTCATTTTATACATTCAGGCTATCGTAAGTATTTGCCGCAGTGAGTTTTTAAGTGCTTTTCGCAACTTTCCGATGCCAGAGCAGAATATCTTGCAGTATGACATTAAATATATCTATCTCCATGGAGACAATCAGGTGGTACCATTACACCAAGTTACAGGTCATATCTGTGAAGTGGCAACCCTGCTCATACTAAGAATGCATGTGTTTCAAGGCATTGTTCTCAGCAATAAATACACCTGATAGATAAAACTGACATATGGATATATTTAATGCCATAGTGAGGAACATTCTAGGCCACTTATTTTTCCATTAATCCTTCACTGTTATAGATGCAAGTGGGACTCTTTGGTTAAAGGAAAATTAACATTTTTTTACAATCTGAGCCTTATTTCAGTAATAAAACAAGTTGTTTTACTCACCCATAGCACTTTGGTGTCATAGGGAGCACTTCCAGAGATGTTTTGGATTTGCGATATCCGTAACGCGAGTTCTCGGGGCACATAATATATGTCCTGAGCGGTCTCCAAATAACACAAACTTTAGCACTTTTCAAATCATAGAAGCTCAATGTCTTAGTCTACACTTTCGTTTGAGTCAAAAGTGGCCTGTAATCCGAGATTTAGCCATAATTTACAGCTTTGCGTTTCATGTTTGGGTCCCGGGAGCTGAGAGCGAAATAAGATGTGACTCCGCACATGCGCACTGGCGTCCTCATCTACTCGAAACTATGGATAAATCTCGGATTACAGGCCACTTTTGACTCAAACGAAAGCGTAGACTAAGACATTGAGCTTCTATGATTTGAAAAGTGCTAAAGTTTGTGTTATTTGGAGACCGCAAACATGTGCCCCGAGAACTCACATTACGGAGATCGCAAATCTAAAACATCTCTGGAAGTGCTCCATATGACACCAAAGTGCTATGGGTGAGTAAAACAACTTGTTTTATTACTGAAATAAGGCTCAGATTGTAAAAAAACGTTAATTCTCCTTTAAGTATTCTCCATTTTCAACGAAATTTGTAGGACAATAATCTTTCCCAGTTCATTTGCCACCTCTGCTCTTCCGTCTTACGGTAAATATCATATTAAGTATGCATATGTCCATAGTCCCTCATTCTAAGCCCTAACCTTGATTATGGAATTGATGGAGGTTGCACTGGCCTTCCCCGAGGGTCACCAGCATACCAGCATATCTCCACCCGTCCTCCTCCTCCTCCTCCTCCTCTACCCATACCACCACCACCCACCCCTCCCCGCACTGCACCCACAACCCTGCGGGGTGCGCTTGATTTATTACCCAACTAATCAGGTCACCCGAGGCCAACACTCATTTGACGTGAAGAGTTTGAATTTATAATAATTAAAATCGCATCTTTGAGCCTCTTTAGTGACCATCTTTAGCGCTAACCACCCCTTCTACGGTTTCCATAACACTATGCTAACACTAAAACCTGCCTTCGTTGCTAATAAAATGTATAGGCATGCATATGGATGGCTATGCTAATTGGTGTACAAAGGAGTGTGATTACAGCTGTTGAGCCAGTGGCAAAGACAGCGCGACAAATCACTAGTGTGGAGCTGAGGTAATGGCTAGCGCTGTAGGGGGGTAAGTGAAATGAGAAGAACATATGGGATAGAAATTACAGGCGGGTGGCTGATTGAAGACAGAAAAAAGGAGAAAACCATAGTTGATTTTCTAGAGGAGGTAAATATGAATTGGGTACAGTGGGTTGTAATGGGTGATTGTGAATAGGGTAGATTGCAGTTGTTAAAGGATGTTGTTTGTGTACGGGTTTTAGATAAGAGCGTGGGTGCGCTGTATGGAAAGTGGCTGATATTCAAGGTGAAGCAGTGCTGAATAACTAGAAAAAAAATGTACACATACAAAAAATGTAAAAAGCAAAAAAGTGCTTTAATGTATACAGATAAAATAAATAAATAAATAAGAAAACTCCAAATGAGAAGAAAACAGGGAACCACTGCCACGCAACATCCTGTAATGTTTAAAACTGCAGGAGGCGACAGTAGCTCAGTTAGCAGTGTGTTTGTCCACTGATCTGAAGGTTGGAGTTTCAAATCCTGCTCTCAACATTGTGTCCTTTGGCAAGACACTTAACCCTTAACACCTAGTGTCTGCATACAGTAGTTCCTTGATGTAAAGAGCTTTGAGTGGTTTGAATGTGAAAAAGTGTTATATGAAAATGTGACTAATTACCATAAAATACTAAGCTCAGCATGTTGAAAATTATTCACAATGTTCAGTTGGCATTTTTGGACATTTTTTTCTTGAGTCTACACACACAAAAAAAACATTATATGTAGCTTGCTTCAATGGGGTTATTTCTAATTTTAAAGGTGAAGTATGTAATCTTTCTGCTGAAGGGTTGTTTCCATGGAGATGTTGCAGTTTTGCCTGGAATGTTCAAAAGGTATGGCATTAAATGATTTGAAGATCTCCATGACAGCAAGCAGGCGACGCGATCAGGCCAAGATACATAAGATATGTGGAGAGACAAGTGTGCTCGCAGTACGACAGAATGAAGTAAATGATGGATAAATTTAATATCATACTGTGGTACATTTCAGGGAAAGCAATCACATCTCCATGGAGACTAAACAGCAGCAGGATCTCTTCCAAAACCACACAAACTGTGTACAGTGGGCCCTCGCTTTTTCACGGTTCACTTTTCGTGGCCTCGCTGTTTCGCGGATTTTTATATATTTTTTTATTTCAATGTTTTTTTTAGAGTGTATCAACATTGTGTTGTGCGTCCTGATTGTCTTCTCCTCCGTGTCTCCTGTACAGTACAGAATGTGTTCAGTTTGACACATTTATATAGATGTTATAGCGGGGGGACCCGTGGGGGCTCCGGGAGTCCCGCTGGATGCACGAGGAGCCGAGACTTGAGTCACTGGATCTGTAGGAAGTCCAGACCGGGACTAAGACATGAGGACCAGACTGGGACCAGACTGGAACTAGACAAGGACCAGACCGGAACTAGACCGGGACTGACATGAGGACTAGACCGGGACCAGACTGGAACTAGACCAGCACCAGACCGGGAGTAGACCGGCACTAAGACATGAGGACCAAACCAGGACTAGACCGGAACTAGACCAGGGCTAGACCAGGACTAAACGTGAACTAAACCAGGTCTAAACCAGGACTAAACCAGGTCTAAACCAGGTCTAAACCTGGACTACACCAGGTCTAAACCAGGTCTAAGCCAGGTCTAAACCTGGACTACACCAGGACTAGACCAGGTCTAAACCAGGATTAAACCACCTCTTTGCCTTGTTTCGTGCGGCTCTTGTGCGTGTTCGCTTCATGGCTCGGACTGCGTCGCTGGACGCGGTCCCGAGGGGGAGGCACAGTCCAGACACTGCCTCGGTCTCGTGCTCACAGCCCCGGGTGGGACGCCGGTCATGCTGCTCACGGATTTGACCAAGATGAGCGGATGCACGTGTCCGTGCGCACACTTCTCCACCCCCCCCACCCCACCCCCACCCCCCACGCTTCACTATTAATACATTTTGTTGAAAATCTACAAAAGTTTGAGTGTTTAAACGAGAGAGAAATGTGAGAAAATGTTAATACCAGTCTGAGAAAAGTGTATAATGTGTGTGGTGAGGCGTTTACAACCTTAAAACATGTATAATAATTGTAATGTAATTATAATAATAAAGTTGTTCTACTTCGCAGATTTCACTTATTGTGGGTTATTTCTGGAACCTAACCCCTACGATAAACGAGGGACCACTGTATACCCCCCTTACTCCTTGTCGCTTTAGTAATGAGCATGGCTATAGTATTTGTCACTGGCATTTGTACATTTGTCGCACTCAGTTGGAGCCTTAGTTTAGCCGTGGGCCACATTGACCCACTGCTGTGTCTGATCCCAGCGATAAAGAGGATTTGGTGTGTAATTAAAATCTATCAGACGGAGGATTGTAGCCAGGCCCCAGTCCATGTTGGCACCAGTAAAAAGAGAGTAACCATTTTGTGTTTAATGTCCAAAAGGTGTGGATATAATGTGATGCGTACAAGCAGGGCACATGGGTCTTTAGACTGTCCTAATGAATGGAGCTTTGTTGTTGTTGTTTTGAATTAAAGGTGCACTGTGTCCCTTTCCGGGTGGAGGGTCTGTCACCATGGAGATATTGCATTGCCTGGAATTTTTCACAGTATGATATTAAGCATATCTATTTCCATGGAGACAAACACCAACATAATTTTTTTGCTAATTAAGATGTACTAAAATATAAAAGAAGACTCAAAGCTCCATTCAGCTTTGCCAATACAGTAACAAAGAAGGTAGAAGTTGTTAAAAATTATACTTGTATTTCTATAGCTACAACAGTTACAGCAGGCTAATATTACTAGTACTGCTACCATCATCACCACGTCTACCACAAAATATACAAGCATTACTAGCATGTTACGACCATGTTACATTACTAGCATGTTACGCCTGTGGCAACTGGGGTAGATGCCTCTGCGTTTCAACCCTGACATGCTCTCCGACCCTCCAGGGAGGAGGGAGAGCATGTTCAGTGGGCTTCTGGATTAATCAGGTAGGACAGCTTATAGATGTCTCAGGCAGGTTTGAAATAGAGGAAATCAGGCGCAAGTTTATGAGGGCTAGGGTTGGGTTTAGGAGAGCAGAAATTCTCAGGAAGGCAAGTGTGATCCAGTCTTCTGTCCTGGCAAAGTGGGGTGACCTGTTTGAGACAGGCCCCCCCTGACCCGGGAGAGGTGAATAGGGGAGAAGAGGGCGAGGGTTCTCTGGATTTTGATATTGTATGGGGGGAGAGGATGTCGAGGCTGACGGAGACGAAAACGCACACCTTCTACCGGCCGTTGGTGGCGGGGGTTGCTCGGCGCCCTTCTGCAGAACACAGATGGTTACAGACATTTCCCACACATGACACTACCTCCTTCTGGGCCCACATATATAATTGGCACACCTCACCCCAAGTCAGTAATTTTGACTTTAAGTTGAGACACAGGATCATCTACACCTGCACCAGGTTGCACGCAATACACCCTGACAGGTATGGCTGTGACTGTCCGGTGTGCGGTGAGGCGTCTGAAGACCTCCTCCGTCTGGCTGCCCGGTGTCCTGTCGTGCGGCGGTTCTGGACCAGACTGGTGGACCTCCTCGCTCGGAGGCTGGCGTTGAGGCTCCCACCGCCGGCGGCCCATGGGATCAATGACCCCGAGCTATGGTTCTGCCTCTTTGGACCTGTCCGACAGGTCCGGACGCTGCCATGGTCAACTGGGGCGCCGCCTGCCTCGTCCTGTCCATGGCCAGATATTCTATCTTCGTGGCACGAAACCACCACCTCCACGGCGGCCGCGCAGCAGAGCACTGGCCCCTCTTCACAGCGCTCCTTCGCGCCCACGTTCACCATCTCCACTTTGCAAGAGAAACTGAGTTTTGCAACACCTTCACCCCAGACAATACGCTTTTCTCCGTCTCCCGAACTGGCTCCCCTCGGTTGGACTTCTGATCCCGTGCCCACATCCCCCGATGTGTCTTCTGAGTGCTTTGCGAATGTTATTGTGGTGTTAAAATATGTATTATTATGTACCTCAAGTGTGTGTACCTTGAAATAATAAAAGATAAAGAAAAAAAATCATCTCATGGCATCACAAGGTGGAACAGAGCATTTTGAGCTTTGGAGATGTATAAATAATAAAGGTTTACTCAAACATGTGTTTTTGAGGAGGTACTTTCTAACATGACTAAAAGCTCACAAGAGTCTATTTTGTTTAATATCCTCCTGGGACCTGAATAAAAAAAGTGTATCTAAATGATTATTATTATTATTATTTTTAATTTTCTATTTGGAGGTAAATGAACACTTAGCATTTACATTTTGTTAATTTTATTATTATTCATAATGTTGTAACATGTCCTCTGTAATGGACGTCGGGGACATTTTTCTTTTTTTTCTTGATGACCAACATTTCTGACCAGCTTCTACAGTTGCCTCAAAAAGTTCTTAGACTCCCTTCTAATTTCTTATTTATTTTTTAGATATTATGTTTTTTGTTATTTGAGTATCTATTTACGTATTTATTTATATTTTTTATGTATTATTTATTTATGCATTTATATATATATATATATATATATATATATATATAATGTATTTTTTATTTGAGTATTTATGTATTTATTTATTTAAATTTTGTATGTATTTTTTATTTATTTATTTTAATATATTATGTATTTTTTATTTTTTTATTTGAGTATTTATTTACATATTTATTTATTTTTATTTTTATGTATTATTTATTTTTTTATTTGAGTATTTATTTATGTATTTATTTATATTTTTTAATGTATTATTTATATATATATATATATATATATATATATATATATATATATATATATATATATATATATATATATATATATATATATATATATATATATATATATATATATATATATATATATATATATATATATATATAATGTATTATTTATTTTTTATTTGAGTATTTACGTATTTATTTATTTTTTATGTATTATTTATTTTTATATATTATGTTTTTTTTTATTTGAGTATTTATTTACATATTTCTTTATTTTTATTTTTTATGTATGATATATATATATATTTTTTTTAATCATAGTGCAGCCACAAACTAGAGCCTCAAAACACTTAAAAGATCGACTGGTTAACTTGATGTCCACTATAAAGGACACAAATGAATGGGCGGGTCTCAGGAGGATATAGGATCTTTAATAAGATTTCTGTACTTGATCATATTCATTTGATACATTCAGTCTACACCCGCTAACCTTACAGAAAGACTCGCAGATGCGCTCCTTCTCTTCACTCTAGTTGACAGTAAATGCTAGCGTCCAAAAATAGTCCCTACTGTCTGCTGATTGTTCAAATGAGATGGTGCAAATAAGCAATCAGGAGGCACATATAAATAGATGGCCTTTATAAATTCACAAGACAAATATTTCTTATCTTGTACACTGTGTTCCAGAAACGCTGTGCTCGTATTATAGCAACAAATATGGAGTCTCCCATGTGCATATGTCCCCTGAGGTCCAGTCTAAAGGTACTGAGAATAAAAGCCTTCACTTGTTTGAAAATCTCCCAGTGGGGAGTTAAAACAAGATGGAGAAACAAAAAAGAAGCTATAGAAGGTTTTGTACAATGTAACGTCTTGATTATACACTTGGTTAGCTGGGTAATTTAAGTGTCAGTGTGTCATTTTCGGTCACCTGCATGACTCATGGAAATAAAAATTTAAAATCATAGATACATTTTATGAATTTATACATTTTATAGTGTAGAATATTATAGCGAAACCACGTAAGAAACAACATGTACGTGGAAACAAGCCCTTGAGGCCCTTCTCAAGGCCAAATAAAAGTCAGGTTTGTGGAGATGCAAGCCTGCTCACAGAAAGGATGCATGTTTTTCTGTTTCTTAGTGCAATTAACACCACCATAATGAAAAAAAAAACATGCTTTTATTTTAGTCTAGGCTAATATTTTAAATACTATTGCTTTAAATTGTAAATGGTGACATTTCTATATAACGCTTTTGCACCTCCAAGGCACTCAAAGCACTTTACATCAAGGCACCACTGACCCATTCACACACATGTTTATGCACCAGTGAACACAGACACTGGGGGTGAGGTGGATTAAGTGTCTTGCCCAAGGACACAGCGGCCGCATTCATCTGTGAAGTTGTATACTGTATGAAAACATCTAAAGTGGAAGCTGGAGCAGAGGTGGTAGAATCAGAATGATGTTAGTTCATTGATATTGATGTGCGGTTGGGCAAGACACTTCTGTCCATCTGGTGAAGTGCTTTAAGGTGTACTATAACTTTTCTGGTGGAGGTTACACCACCTGCTTGCCATAAAGGAAATGTTATTGCTTTGTGTTCCACTGTATGGCATTCAATTCATCTATATCCATGGAAACAAGACCCAAATGCCACAATATAATGCTATTGACTATGTTACGAGTCAGATATGTGGAGAGGTGAGCATGCTCGCAGTAAGAATGTTTTCAGTGTATTCTGGGGCAATCAAATCACTTGTAATTGAATAAATGCAAGATAGAGAAGTTTAATGCCAAACTGTGAGACATTCTAGGAAAGGCATCGTCATAGAGACAAGCAGAAAAGTTACATAGTACATTTTAAAGTACACTGTGTAAGATTTTTACCCGTTAATTACCGAAATTGTTACCTGGCCAGCCAAATGATATCTCTCTGTATTTGCTATACAGCGCGATACCATTTGGACACCCTCGCTCCACCCTCGCTCCCCCGGTTAACAACGGACTCCGCGATTCTGATTCATTCAAAGATGGTGACGTCAGTGCACCCGCCTTTGCCCGCAACGTCACTCTTAGGCAGCGGAAGTTCCTCCTCAGTTTTGAATCAAGATGGCGCATCGGAGAACTGAACGTCCCTTCCATTCAGCTGTAAAATTGGTCTTAAATGACCTAAAACACATCGATTCCTTAAAACCACAGCAGCTGACAGCTCTAGAGGCCTTTCTTTTCAAAAAAGATGTTTTTGCATTGCTTCCTACCGGCTTGGTTCACGTCGCTGTCCGTTAACTGTTCTCTGATTGGTTCACTTAGCTGTCTGTCTACGCGCAACGGCAGCGCATTCTGGACCAAGCATTACCAGACTCGCCGCTGGTACAGCGATGAGTCATGGATTCTTCCAGGCAACCGAAATTGAAGATACCCATTCAAAAATACATTGTTTTCCAAGCCTTTTCACTTCCATCATGAAATCAAAGTATTCTGTTGGACTTAGATATAGTCGATTTCACCTGCATAAAAGGGGGATCTTCCCTATGTAGCGGCATCCATTTTAATTACGAGAGCCGCAGAAGGACATACTGCATTTTGGGCTCCGCCTTTGCCGTTTTCTTTATAGCTGTCGGCACTGGCCCGTGGATTTCACACGAGATAGTGCGCGTTTGGATAAACAACGACAAGCATGTTGCCGAATCACACTTACTCCGCACATACATCGCAGGAGCAAGCACCTTCATCTAAGAGGAAAAGAAGAAGGACTCTTGACACGGAGAGAAGTCAACATAGTACCTACCGCGGCTGGGGCTTTGTCGCAGCGCGCCTTCGTCCCCCCAAGTGCAGACCGCCCTCCGCCCTCCGCGGTCCGGTTCCCCCCACCCACGCACAGCGCTTCACGCGTGCGCGCGCTTCGGGCGCGGCTGCCGGTGAACCCACCTCCGGGTACGCCGAGCTGTCCGCGTTACGTCGCACCCGGGTGACCCTCGAAGTCTGCTGTAGCTAGAACTGGAATTGCAATACCCACCATCCACCAATGCGCCACCATCCTACACGGTGTACCTTTAAAGATACCACTGTTTCCAAATTAACAACAATGGCAAATTTCAAATGACTTTTTACCAACTTTTTTGACCAATTCAAACATTTTCAAAAATATCTCAACCCTCATAAAATTTCTTTGGGGCTTTTTTGGGGGAGCAATTATTTCTCCAATCTCTAACCCTCCCCAAACATCACACCTCCAGCTTTGGCCTGCTGCTGTGTGAAATTAGCCGCAGTCGCGGTCACGTTAGCAGCCTCCTCCTCCTCCTGACAAGAGCATATCAATCAACTGATTCATCCTTATTAGATTAAACGATGGGGGTGTTGCATCGTTAATGTGAAAAATGACACGTAGACTCCGACGGATGGGAAAATCTATTCCACCAGCAGCGAGCCAGGAGTCAGAGCAAAGAAGGGCCAATGTTTCTAATGGGACTATTTGGAGTTTGAACCGAGGGCAGTCATATCGATTAATAGAAATCTTAATCTGTCGGCACAAGTGAGCACCATTGATTGATGTGATCTTCCAGATAGGGGGGAGGTGTGCAGGGAAATGGATAATGAATATTGTTGGTGGAGATATGAAATTTAGAACATAAAGCGTATACAGAGTAAAATACGGCTGCCAGGATACAGTTTTTGATACCAAGGAAAAGGTTACCAAGCCTACCAAGGTAGCTCGATATTAATATCAGTACCACAATGACAATTACAAAAACAAAAACAAAAAAAGTTGGCAAGTCAGTATGTGGCTTGGATAGGAGACTGCTGGGAATAACAGGTGCCACAGTGGGGTGCCTGGGACAGAAACTGCTGTTGTGTGCAGTGGATGAATAATGCACTGTAAAGCACTCTCAGTGTATGGAAAGCCCCTATAGAATTCCAATTCTTAACTAAACCAAATAAAAACTTTCAGAAAATATTCATCTTTGTCTCATCTGTGATTTTTTTTTTCAGCTTTTTTGATAACGCTATAATAATTAATAGAAAAAATATCTAGGTTTGATTTCAGAAAGTCATATTTTCCACCACCACTCCAGATGTACAGACAGCACAAAAGGGTCAGACCTTTACAAACTAGCATTGCAAACTTGTTGTAAACAAGCGTAGATGTATGCACATGCAAATCTAATTAACATGCAGCCTTTAGCATCAAGCGCTAACCTCTATCACACTAATCTTATATCACAGAGCGCCCTGCCAAGATCTGCTCTGTGCAAAACCGCTGAAAAGGCTATTTTACACAATGTATTATTTAAAAGATGAGACGCTCCAAAATGCAAATTTCATACAAAAAACCCCCAGTAAACATCAACTCTTGAGGATGACGTTTTTTATAAATTTAACACAATTGCCTGTCAAAGCAAAAGTGCAACTGAAAACTCAAGTATTACGTTGGCAGACACAGCTACGGGCTTCTATAACAAAGAGCAGACTTGTACAGCTCTTGTGCCAAATATGAATAGGCAGCAAGTGATCAATAGATTTTTGAAGACCGCGCTGGGAAGCTAGCCAGTTAGTACTAGTGCTAGTGCTAGCGCGTGAATAATGACATTTAAATGGACACGCACAAAGAGTCAGCTTTTTGTTGCTGTTGTTTTGCTCGGGTTGCCAGTTTTTGTGACGTCAAAAGTGTGAATCATGTGTGGCTCTTGTGACTGTGGAATTTTCTCCCGGGATGTGAGACTTGGCAGAAAACGTTATTTTGAAATGCTGCTGAGAATTCTTGTGTTTGCTCCTTCCAGTACAGTGTAGCCATTGTTTCATAAGTTAAAAAAAAGTATTAATAATAACTTTAGAATAGTGAAGAATATCAGTTAAATTACAAGAGAGTGACTAAATACAATGCCTTCCTACCACCAACAATACTCATGCACACACCACTTTAATACAAGGCAATATGGGTGAAGTGTCTTGCCTAAGGACACAACAGTATTTGGTCCAAGCAGAAATCAATGCTTCGACCTTCAGGTTGGGGGTCCAGTGCTCTAACCACTGAGCCACTGTGTCCTTGGGCTAGTGTTGTCACAATACTAATTACACTGATATACACTGATTCTGATACCATGATGATAATAATAAAAAATCATCACTATTTAGACAACAGAACGTCATTTTCAACATTAAATCATAAATCCAGTTCCATAGTGGTCCATGTAGGGCTGGGTATCGATCAAAATTTTCCGATGCCGATACCAATATCGATACCTTCATTTCGATACCAATTCCTGACCAGTACCTTTTTCGGTTCCTATTTTATATTAATTCTAGGAAAAAAATAAATTTCATTACACATTCTATTCCACATACTGGAGTTTATTTTCCGTTATTCAAGTTATTTCCAAAGTTTTTTTAACCTGTTTTTAAAGGTCCCATGACATTAGGGATGGGTATCGAAAGGGTTTCATTCGATACCGATACCAATTCGATACTTTCAAAACGGTTCCGGTACCTAAACGGTACCGAAATCGGTACTTTAAAAAGAAAAAAACACACACGCACACAGGGAAACAAAATCAAAATCAAACAAAAACAAATATCATCCCTGGAAGGTGGTTTGTAGCGCTCATTTAGAGCCAATGCCATCTCTCTCCAGAATTCAAACCACATGAGCACATTTAGTAAGACGAGCAAATTTCCAGGGGACTGTCTTAACTCACAGACATATAATTATTTTCATACAAATAATGTTTCACCTGAACCATGGAGATTCTACCATGTTGAATGGTAGATTTGAATGGTAAATTTTGTTACTGCCCTGTGGATGGATTCCACCTTCTCCCTGGATAACTTGGCCCTCTTTGCCAAGGTGAAAGGTGTCACAGCAGCAGCTGAACCTAGAGAGCCCACATTTTAACCACATGTTCTTTGGAAAATATTTATTTTGCCATGGAGTATTGTTAAGAAATTTGTAATACAGTTCACACTGGCTGCCTTTATTTACCAACATGTCTTTCGGCAACGTTACGACACATTGAAAAAACTCCGGACTTTTTTTTTTTGACTGCTCGCTCAGCTACTGTTCTGTGGTCAGTCGCGTCATGGTTCCCACAGTAGCCTAACCATCAATGCTAGCCCATTTCACATAAAACCGGGCATGCAGTTTAACAGTTTAACATTTACTTGCACATCTAAATTGTCTGCCCAACAAACGCATTTCCACACAAACCATAAGACCGCAACTCTGTCGGTATTAAAATTACTCACAGTAAGAATAAACGCTGCTACTGTCATCATCCAGTACCTCCACTGCTGTCTCAGAAGTTTTATCCATCTCGTCTGTTTTATCCGTACCGGATGTGCTTTGCGTTGTTGACACATGGAGACTTTGGAAGACGGTGCACGCTTCTGCTTTAAGATACACACCGTGTGTCGCCAGGTGCTTAAATAAATTCTACGTATTTCCGCCTTTGCACGCAAATATTTTCTGGCGCTTGTTGCACACAGACGAATCAGCATCTTAGCGAGTGAAATAGAGCATGATGATCTTGTCTGCCCTGTTGCTTGTCGTGTCTGTGCTGCCGTTAATTGCACGCAAAGGGCGCATGTCCACAACAGATGGATTTATGACGTAGGCCGAGTACCGAAACGAGGCACCGAAAAACACGTTACATTTCGGTCTGGTTACTACCGTTGATGTTTGCCCCGGTGCCATACCTATACCGAGTTTCGGTACCCAACCCTACATGACATGGTACTTCTTGATGCTTTTATATGGCTCCTTAATGGTTCCCTAATACTGTAAATGAATCCTTCTTCAAAATCAACACTCAGTGCATGAGAAACAGAGATAAGATGAGAAAGAGTCATAAATGTCACTCTGGAACACTCCATTATGGGCGTTGTTGCTTGAATGCAAATGAGGAGGACAGAGATGGCCTATAGTAGGGGGTGGGGGGCGTGGCCAAACTCTCCGCTCTTTCCTTTTCAGCTGTGCGCTGTGCACTTCCGCGTTTTTGCGCGGAGGGAGAGATGAGAAGCCTTCCATTGAAAAATAAACACATTTCCACAGAAAGTAAAAAGTAAAATTAAACCACTGCTGTTTCAGATATCCACAGGCTCAGATAAAGGACTTCCGAGCCTAGAAACACTCGCAAGTTCCTCCAGGCAAATAAAAAAACGCATTTCGCATTGCGTAGCTCCTCCGCAGTCCAAAGTCTCTGGGCGTGATTTACAGAGACGCTGAGTACAGACAGACGGGGGTGGAACTGCATTTGCATTTCTTTTTTCGATCTGACGTCAATAAGTTTCCTTGTTCAGAATCGCCCGTTTCAGCTCTGATTTTTTCTAACGCAGAAAAGGATCGCAAATGGTCAGTTTAGACATTTAGCAACTTTTAACCATGAACGGGGGGGGGGGTAAACAGGGTAGGGGAGCTCACATTAACGTTCAAAAACCTCAGAAAGTGAAAATTTCATGCCATGGGACCTTTAACCTGTTTTTCTGACTGGAGTCACATTCTCTTACTGGTTTTGTAGTGGTATTTACCAGCCTCTGCACATTTACCAAATGGATGTGACAAACAGATGCATTTGTGCACTTTTATTAGGCAAAATTCAACCACATGTCGCTGTAGAGCTGCTCTGTGCTGTACACCTGCTCTGTGCTGTAGACCTGCTCTGTGCTGTAGACCTGCTCTGTGCTGTACACCTGCTCTGTGCGGATGCTGTAACATAAATTTTGATTAGTTTTTGCTTTGCATTTCGTCTTGCTCTTCTAATCAGAGCGAAAAGGCGAGGAGCGGCATGAACCATGCTGGTTTCCGCGTGTTCCAGACGAGCGCACGGGCTGCACTGCGAAAAACACAGTAAAAGTTTATTGCTAAAGGCAGCGGCCGTAATGGAATATGATCACAATCATCTCGAGACCAAGACCGGACACCGATCGACACGGTAATACGGGACAAAGTGCGTCCCTTTTCAGCTCAATACGGGACGCATACTTTTGTTTCTGAATACGGGACGATTCCGTTTTTCAAGGGACAGTTGGCAACCCTACACAGAAGTGCTGAAGCACAGAATCTCGCCTTGCCTGTGAACGAGGGGCGTGACCACGCTGTGTTTTTCATACACGTGGACGTTTCAGCCAATCTCAGGTGGCATTATCAGGCCATAAGCACGCAGGCACGTATCTGAGCCTCACGTGATTAGCCTCTGGGTATCGAAACGTGGAACCGAAAGACGAGGCATATTTCGATACCCAGAAGAACCTAAGCATTTCGGTCGGTGCCATGGAGGAACCAAATTTTGATGCCCAGCCCTAGGTCCATGGGCGTATACTAGTCTATGTGCTCTTATATTTGTTCTGATACAGCTCAAGATCTTTCTAAAGCTCTTCAGGAAAGCTTCACTTCTCTCCTGTGAATATGACTCTTTTGGTATCGATACTTGTTCAAACAGTCTATTTTTGATTAGAATCAGATTTTTTGACAACCTTACCTTTGCATACAGGCCATGTATGAACGTAGTGTGAGTAAGTGGTGGTGAAATAAATTAATAATGCTATGTAAAACTTATTTGAGGTGTCCAAAAAGGGCTATATTTATAATTTATAATTTACATATACTGTATAATACGTTTAATATGCCCACTTGGTTTTATTCACGATTATAGCTTTACTGTATATACTGGATATTGAGACTTCATGAGGTGTGTGACTTTGGAATGTCCTCTCCGGGCTTCTGTAGCTGTCAGGGGAAAACGACAGGCGCTTATCTGGCCCTGTCTGCGGGCTTATCTAGTGCTCACCTACACGTCAATGGCCAATCAATGCCAAGCCTTCAGTGTGCTGTCAATATAACAAATGGCCAATTCAGACTCGCACTTAGAGCACTCCAGCAGACAACCCGCACATGTGCGCACAAAAAATGGGTTAGGTCCCCCCCGGGCACACACGAAGAATAGGTCACACTGTCCATAAAGTCGATGGAAAGAGACGTGCACTTGTGGTCGATGGGTAAAGAGGTAAAAACGTGCATTGTTCATGAAGTAAACTAGCAAGAAATATTCAATTTATAAGTTTGCAACTAACTTTTGCAAAGATGGATGAATGCAATGGGTGTGTCATGGTGGACATCTGGCATAAACCAAACCTCGTGTATATAGATGAGATATATTTGTATGGCTTTTTTTATTTTTTCTTGTGCTCAAACAGGCTCCTACAGCTCCGCTCAAACAGTGAGAGATACAGGACTACATTCATACCATACTCCATACAACTGTACAACAACTCACTCTTATGTAACAGATAACCCTATGTCCTGTCAATCATTATTACATCTTTGCACTGTTTTATTCTTACGACCTCTTGTATATGACCTCTCCGCGAAGTAGGACAACTTTATATTTTACAATTATTCTACATGTTTTCAGGCTGTAAATGCCTCACCACACACATTATACACTTTTCTCAGACTGGAATTAACCTTTTCTCACATTTCTCTCTCGTTTAAACACTCAAACTTTCATAGATTTTCAACAAAATGTATTGTAAATGTATAGTGACGCGTGGGGGGAGGCACGGCTCCAGAAGCCCCGCCGGACGCGCGAGGAGCACTGCCACGTCCCGGGACGCGACGCGCACCAACCCCTTGGAGAAGTGCGCGACACGTGCAACCCCTCATCGTGGTCAAATCCGTGACAGAGCAGAACGACCAGCGCGAGGCCGCGCGTACACCGGGGCTGCGAGCATGAGATCGAACCGCGGCGCCCGGACCGCGTCCTCTCAGCCCGAGACACAAACCAGCCGCACGAAACCAGCAAAGAGCGGCACGTGGTGGTTTAATCCTGGTTTAGACCTGGTCCAGTCCTGGCTTAGTCCAGGTCCAGTCTTGGTCTAGACCTGGTTTAGTTCTGGTCTAGACCTGGTTTAGTCCATGTTTAGTCCTGGTCTAGTCCCGGTCTAGTCCCGGTCTGGTCTTGGTCTAGTCCCGGTCTAGTTCCGGTCCCCCCCGCGTCCCCCATTTATCAATCGAAAAAGGTCTACAGCCTCTTAGCCAATCAGGATGCAGAACACAATGTTATACTAAAAAAAAAAAGTTACACTATAAAAAAATTGAAAAAAAAAATCTGCGAAACAGCGAGGCCGCGAACAGTGAACCGCGATAGAGTGAGGGACCACTGTACTATATTTCTATTTTTATTTTGACTTATACATATATATTTTTATATAACTATACCTTATTTGACATTCATCTCTTGTTACTTATTTTTAATTTCTTATTACCATTTAGGGCTGGGCGATATGGAGAAATAAACTTATCTCGATATGTTTTTGCTATATCTCGATATACGATATATATCTCGATATCTATGCAGGGGGGGAAAAAAAACAAACAAACGTGCCAAATTCAGCAAGGTTTTTTTTTTTTATTGAAGTGCAAACAGGCAGCCAAGTGCCTAAAGGTAGACAGGTACTAGTAACAAAGTGCTTGTGCACCATTTTTAACATTACCAAACCAAGGAAGTAGTATATTGCCATATTTTTATTGTAAACATAAAACCTGAGGGTAGACAGTTCTTATGAAGTGCTTCTTTAACATTTAAGATAAAAGACAAAAAAAATCCCTCATTTCGTTGCCAAGTGAAAAAGCACACATTAAATTAATTGTTTTTAAATATAGATTAATAGAGCCTCAATCCATGAATTCTCGTGTGTTTTGTGACTGTAGTACATTTTATATTTGTGTGTGTATTTGCTTTAACTTAGCACATTATTCTGCATCATTTTTTTTCTAGAAATACTATATTAATTTATTGCAACCATTAAAACGCAAGTGTGCTTTAGAATCAACGCCACATACCCGACCCACCCAAATATTTCACTCACTGGCAACACCCACCGCACTGACAAGAAAGTGGCGACTAGGGAGATTGTATCTAGGGTCAAGCGTTTTTAGCATTCGTATGAAGCCCGGTCGCTCAACAACCGCTATGGGCGTCATGTCTTTTGCGATATGAAAGGCAATGGACTCCGTAATGCTGACCCACCTTGCACTTGTTTTTCCATATGGTAGACACCGGGGTAAAGATGTTTGGAGCGTTGTTTGTTGTGTCTTAGAAGAAGTGGTGGTGGGTTTGCCCTCGATGATTTTGATGGCACCAGTTTCTTGCATTCTCTGCAAAATGCCTCTTTCTGCTCCTCATCGGACGTTTAAAATCCGAAATACCGCCATATAATAGAGCCGTTTGTTCTTTTCTTTGGTATGAATTCTCTCGTGCTTCTGTGGGCGCCGCCATGTTGAAAATGAGTTGTCAACAAACACACGCGGTGTGCGTACGGGGAGGGGAGGGGGAGGGGAGGGGGAAACACGAGACGCAGTGAAACACAAACGCAAGAAGGAGGCGGGGCGGACAGCTCCACAAACAGATGAGGAAAACAGTGGCGAGTGGCGAAATCTTATTCATCTCGAGTTTTTCGATATGCCAAAATCTTTCTCGATTTCATAAAACATCTCGAGATATCGCAAATCTCGATTAATCGCCCAGCCCTATTACCATTTATATTTTTTTTCTCTTTGTTATTAAAATATATTGTGATATGTGAGCTACTGTGTCCAACTAATTTTCCTTGTGGATCAATAAAGTTGGTCTATGCTGAAGTCTAAAACAATAAATCGATATGCTAATTTTGAGGTAGAATTCTGCATATGACCCATCATTCAGTGAAGCTGGGTCAGAAACATTGCTTGAAGCCAGAACATGGTCTCTCCACATATTGAACTAGGTTTGGCCAAGAGTACCTAGTGTGAACATCAATATAATGTGTTACTAGTACTGGGATTCAAAACCTTTAGCAAAAGTCTTTTTGCTGTGAGGAGAGACTGTGCTAGCCTCTCACCCACCGTGCAGAGAACAATGTAGACTATAGATCACGAAGAGTACAGTACAAGATACAGCTACACCATAGTCAATATGCACACAAGTCTACCTGGGATTTGAAGCAAAAAGTCAATTTTTAACTTCCAAAGCTTCACTAACCCACAGCTAATGAGCACACTAGCCTTTTTAAAGTGCACTATGTAACTTTCCTGGTGGAGGGCCCATATGGTATTGCTAAGGTTAAGTTACATGTCAAATCTGTGTAGAAGTGAGTATGAATCAAGGCATTTTTGAGCAATAAAAACAGCTGTAATTGAATAAATGACTTGTGGATAAGTTTAATACAGTACCTTTTCATGGAGCATACCTGGAGTTGTTTTTTGTTCCATTTACGCATGTTTAAAACACAAATTCTGCGTATTTCGGCTGAGTTCACACAAAAAGAAAACACTCTGTTCCACATCGTAAGGTCATGTGGTACTACGGAAAGTGCCCCACTGTGTCCATACACCTTCAGAATCATTTGGATGATTTCAGTGCTGGAATTGCCAATCTCTACTGAACAAAAGGTAAAAGGTAGATGTTAACTTGAAAACGACCATTCCATGACGTCACAAGGTTAAACAGAGCATTTTGAGCTTCAGAGATGTAGACAGTAGGGGGTGGGCGATATGGGCAAAAAAAAAAAAAAAAAAATGTGTAGGATTTTAGCCATTTAGCGTCAGAACTTATTTTACAACATGGCGATAAACTGTTTTAGTGCAGACAGCAGCACTCGCTAACGCTGCAACTTCATGTTAACCGCACAGATAGTCTAAAACTTTATACCCATTTCACCAGACAGCCCATCCTCTAGATGACGGGTGTGAGATGGACATTGTGGAAGGGGGATTTGTGTGTGTGGAACTGTGTTTGTCCCTGTTGTCCCGTGGTCATTGATGTCCACGTCAGTTTTGCTCACGGTGCTAAACGCGTGCAGCCTGGACATGCTAAGGCAAGGCCGTCTCTCCCGATAGCTGTCTAGAAATATTTGTTGTTTCCTAGTCTTTTTTTTTTTTGGCGGTTCATCCATGTCACGCGAGCCTTGCAGTTTAAAACTAAAACTGTTTTGTCTGCAGTGAATACAGGGAAACGTGGCGGTGACCACTGCAACACACGACGACGACTCAGACGGTTTATCTGTTCATCGTAACCTTGACGAGTGGTTAACAACACTGTTGGGTTAATGTTGGGCTAACTCTATGTATTAATCTTACTTTTTGCGGGCGAAAGGGGAGCTGGCGCTGCCTCACATCCCTGAATCTGAACTGTGGCGTGGAGTGAGGCAGGGCGGGGGAGTGGGGAGGAAATGAAGCACTTTGATTGGATGAAAGTTCTCTGTTTACATGCAGATCTCTGTGGATCTGTGGCTCAGCCGCAGAATCAACATCAGTGAAAACTTGAGTAAAACGGATGAAATGTGAGATCCATATGCATAATTTAGAACAACAAAGCATACAAGCGAACAAGGAGGTCAAAATTGCATGCCTGCTACGCAAAATGCGTACCTGTTGGCAGGTCTGACTGCATCTCTTTGGCTATGAATCCGGTGATGGTGTTTGATGATGATGTTTTGCCATCGTTGACTTTTCTGCTGAATGAGTCCGCGACGGTTTGTTGGGTGTGCTGAACAGCCTTGTTTTTTCTTGAGCTGCAGAGTCTTGAAGTTTCTCGTATTTTTTGTACTTTTTACTGTGGTTGGTGCGGAGGTGGTGAAAGAGGTTCGTTGTGGAGCTTTGTTACACAGCGATAGATTTCCGACAAATCTTGCATATGACAGTGTTTTGATCAATGTCAGTCTTTTCGAAACCAAACCATTTCCATGCCAGAGAAGTAGTAAAATCCTCTAAATCCTCTGAAGTAGACCCAGCTTTAGATGCCTCTGCCTGCATTTTCTCAAACTGCGCTGCTAACCTGTTCCAAGGGTGCTCGCGAGAGAGGTCATCTGATCACCGAGGCCTACAAATCGAGCGGCAGAGTTGAGCTGAGTGTGGGGAGCACTGCTGCGCTCTAATGTGTGTCGGCGTCTGTAAGTGTGGGCGTGCATTTCATTGGTTTTGGCGAACTAATTTAAATACTCGATAATGTAAATTTGCACATCGTTAAAACAACAATCACGATAATATGACGATATATATCGCCCACCCCTAGTAGACAGACAAATAATAACATGTGAATGTACACAACTCCAGGTATATTTTAGATGAAGTAACAACATTCTAACATGGCAAGCTCACAAGAGTCCATTTTGCATAATATATTATCTTCAAATCTGATAAAACATGGCAAAGTTCTAGTCAGTCCGATCTTGACATACCTACAAGTGACAGAAGTGTTGTTCCTTTGAAAACTTGCTATATGTCCCTAATAGAAAGCCAACAAAGAGAGTCAGGGCTTCAATTTGCTGTTCGTAGCACTTTGAAGAAAATGTCACCAACCCCAGTGGGCTAGCCAATTTCCCCTGACTGCTCTCATCCTACTGTTTCAACTTTTTTCTTTTTTTGCATTTTTGGACTCTCCGAGAAAATGGTGCTTTGCTGTCTCCAAATCGGTTTTCCTATAAGTGGTTGTGAAAAGTTTAGGCCCCAATCACGGTCGACCTTCCAATATGTCCGCAGAAGAGAAAACACAAGGAGGACACCGATCAAGCTGAGAACCCAATCAATAGAGTACCTGGGGATCAGAAAATGGCTTCCTCTCACCGACGCAGAGGTCAACTTGAAGCCTGAAGAGTAAGTAAGACATGCTACTATCAAGTATGGATTTGGTTTGGGCCTAATGTGGTACTGATTTAGTCCAGTCCAAGACCTGTCCTTGTTTAGACCTGATTATAACATCATTACATTATTCATTCACTCTAGGCCTGTCCCAATAACAAATGCATATCATGATAGCATGATGTATTGCTACAGAGATAAATGATGGTACTGAAACTACTTTTATACCACTGACGGATAATCCCAGTAAACAAAATTTTGGGCCCTGGGCTTACGGGGCCTGCACTACAGTACGTGTTGTCTAATGATAGGCTTTGTGAAGGGCCCACAAGTAGTTGAAAAGTTATACTGTACATGTTTAATGGTCCTATATATTACGTAACATTGACTTTTGTGAGTTATAAGCCATGTTAGAATGTTGTTATCAAAAACATACCTGAAGTTGTGCTTTGTTTCATTCACACGTTTGGTTAAAGGAAAATTAACGTTTTTTTACAATCTGAGCCTTCTTTCGGCAATAAAACAAGTAGTTTTACTCACCCATAGCAGTTTGGTGTCAATTGGAGCAGTATCGCAGAACTTATGTTGAGGCGTTCTGTTCTACCAATGATCCCGTATCCGTTAGCGTGAGTGCTCGGGGCATTACTTTGCGGTGTCCAAATAACACAAACTTTAGCACTTTTCAAATCACAGAAGATCGCTGTGTCAGGGTAGACTTTTAGTGGATTCCAAAACGGCCTGAAACCCGATATCCAGCTATAGTTTCATTTGATGACGTCATCAGAGAGGACAATGCGCATGCGTGAACTCAGCTGTTTTGTAAACACCGCTAGTCCGAAAGAAGCTAACATCGCTCTGAACTTTACTTTTCTGTTGCGATATCGGGTTTCAGGCCGTTTTGGAATCCACTAAAAGTCTACCCTGACACAGCGATCTTCTGTGATTTGAAAAGTGCTAAAGTTTGTGTTATTTGAACACCGCAAATCAGTGCCCCGAGCACTCACGCTAACGGATACGGGATCATTAGTAGAACAGAACGGCTCAACATAAGTTCTGCGATACTGCTCCAATTGACACCAAACTGCTATGGGTGAGTAAAACTACTTGTTTTATTGCCGAAAGAAGGCTCAGATTGTAAAAAAACGTTAATTTTCCTTTAATCTTGCATTATTAGTGCATTATTAGTACTTCTTATCCAAAGCACAAAATGCTCTGTTCCACCTTGTGATGTCATGTAATGGTAGTTTTCAAGTTAACAGCTACATTTTTGCATTTTGTTCAGTAGATATTGGCAATTCCAGAGCTGAGATAATCAAAATAATTCTAGTGAAGACTTTAGAGTTTAAAAACACAGTGGAGCACTTCCTGTATTACCACATGACATCACAAGGTTGAACAGAGAGAAGAACTCAGCCTAAATATGCAAGGTTTGTGTGTTAAGCATGTGTGAATGAAACAAAACACAATTCCAGGCATGTTTATGACATTATTACATTGGTACATAGATCTGAAAATAGCATGCTATAATTTAATATATACATTTAAATAAAAAATAAAATAAAAAGATACAGAAAAAATAGCAAATAATTGGAAATCTACTTTAAAAATCAGCGCACAGTCTGGACAAAAGCATCTCCCCCTCCCATCCATTCTTTCCCATATCAAACGTGCAATCGGTCCCCTTTATGAGACAACACTTGAGTTTTATACCTCTGCTAACATGCGATAACGGACTGACACAAACCTCTTCGACGCCATCTTTGAACAAAAACAGGGATAAAAACGCTGACAGAATTGCGAGGGACGATTAAGTGTCTTTGCCGATACTGGAATAAGGGCCTTTTAATATGTCTGGACCGAGTTTAGGTTAGGAAGGCAGTAAAAAAAAGCACTTAGCGGCGTAATGTGCGATCTTTGAGGATAAAACGTAACCTCTCCGACACTTGGGTAAAGAAATTACAGAGTGGACAATAAATTCAGCTCCTGTACGATGCGCCATTAGACTGGACCTGGCATACGGGGCAGAGAGGAGCAAAGAAATGGTGCTTGGACATGCAAAAGCTACTGAAATACTGTAAGTGTTCTCATGAATTCAAAAGTGCAAGGCAAGAATAACAGGAATGGACCAAGAATTCAGCATTACAATGGAAAATTTACTTGTTGGACAGGTATATATTTAACACAGTATCTGCTAGGGGTATCATCTTGTATGTCTATTGTAAAGAATTTTAAGATAAGTCATTGATAAGTCAAATTCATCCATCACATACATATTGCATATTGCCATTGTGCTGTTGGGCCTGACACTTTGCCTCTATTAATGTGTGTGTTTGCTGTAAACCACAATGGACCTAGGCCTATCAGTAATAGAATTGTCCATTTTTAACAAAAAATTAGGGCTGTCAGTTTAACGCGTTAACTAGATTGATTAATTAATTACACAAACGGTCTCCAAATAACATAAACTTTAGCACTTTTCAAATCATAGAAGCTCGATGTCTTAGCCTACGCTTTCTTTTGAGTCAAAAGTGGCCTGTAATCTGAGATTTAGCCATAGTTTCGAGTAGATGAGGACGCCAGTGTGCATGTGCGGAGTCACAGTTTATTTCACTAACCCAAACATGAAACGCAAAGCTGTAAATTATGGATAAATCTCGGATTACAGGCCACTTTTGACTCAAACGAAAGCGTAGACTAAGACATTGAGCTTCTATGATTTGAAAAGTGCTAAAGTTTGTGTTATTTGGAGACGGCTCGGGGCATATATTACATGCCCCGAGAACGCTAATCGCTAATCTAAAACATCTCTGGAAGTGCTCCATATGACACCAAAGTGCTATGGGTGAGTAAAACAACTTGTTTTATGACCGAAATAAGGCTCAGATTGTAAAAAATGTGAATTCTCCTTTAAGAATGTGAAAGACATTCACCAAAGAATCTGACTTGGGAATCAATCTACTATTACCAAACTCCATAGAGTGCAGCACTAGCATTCTGATCCTTAGTATTCACAGTGTAGTTTGTGGTCTGTTGGACCCGTATGTTCCTATGAGACAAGCTGATGTCAGTAGGAAGCAGAACAGATTGTGGTGTATTGGAGCATGTGCAGTACAGTGAGAGGCCTCGTGATAATGGACACTATTAGCTGTGAATGTGTAGTATGAGCAGGGCCAGGAGCTGTAGACACCCAAGGTTCTCCATCAGGGTCATAAGTAATTAGTACCAAAATTAAAGAAATGCACCTCTATTCACAGACGGAGGTCAGAAGAGAAGGGAAAGAATGTACAGACTGGTTTCAGTACAATTTTTACAGTCGGTCACACTTGAAATTCCACGGCCTTTTATGATGAAAGAAAAGCAGAGCAGAAAGATCACTCAAGGTATATCCGAACAACGTGAACTACTTGCCCACATTCATACAGACATCAATAAAACATACTGTATTCAGAGTTTCCTCCAAGATAATCCTCCAGACAGATACTCCTGACTGACAATCTAGATATGGGCACAGGATTTCAAACATATTCCACTTGAGTTAATTCAAGTGGATTGGATTTTTCCAAACCTGATCCAAAATTGAGGAATTCAAAGTAGCTTTGATCCTGGACATTCAGCATTTTTTCTGCTCTTCGGGGTGTTTCGTAACTCTAGACTAGGGATGGGCATTCGGTGAAGTTTTCAGAGTATTAAGAATTAATGAGTAATAATCGGTTAATCGTTAACATATTTTGTATTAAAAAGACAACAACCATTCACTCAAGTGTGTCCGCTTTTACTATGTCTGTCGAGGCTGTGGGAACAGGCGCTTCTCCACGGGAAAGTAAATCTGCAAATCAACATGCGTAGACATGGATTAAAGCGAGGCAACACGCATCCTGCAGCCTCTGCTAGCGCGCTCCAAGTTAGCCGCTTTGGGATCCGAGCTAACCGCTGCTAGCCCGCTGTCTCTGTCCTACCTCCTCCACACAACCCAGCTGTATCTGCAGCAATATATTAAGTTGTGAAAACCTTTGCCCTCCACAGCACTGATGGGGAGCATGTCTGTTTCGATCATCTTCGCTATCAGTTCGGTGACCTTCTCTGCTCATTGAGCACTGCAGCTCCTCCTGGTCCGTGCTAGCACCGAGTCCAGGCTAGCCTGTGATAGAGGTGATGAACCGCCGCCACCTTCTTTTACCAGACTTTTTTTTTGTTTTTGTTTTTTGTCGATGAAAATGAACTTGCTCGGTGAAATTCTTAATGATCAATTATCGGTTAATCGATTAATTATGCCCATCCCTACTTTAGAGCCAATATATATAAAAACAAGATCTGAAGGTCTTGCAGACTTCTGTAGCCTCTCTTCTAACTGCTAGTCTATCAATATCCACAAGTGACTCCAGCCTCAAACGGACAGAAAATGGACAAATCTTCAACCTACAATAACCCACAACAGGATCAAGTAATACAAATCAGCATGTAAAACCCAAAATGTCCTCTTTGACATTGAACTCACATGGCTCTTTACAACATTTCAATCAGGGTAGTGAAGAAAACCGCGATAACATGTGCCCCAGCTGTTGCTCCAAATATCACAGCTACGACCTTGATAAAAATGCGGGCTTATTTCTCCAGCAAGATAAAAAATCATTTCATTCTTTCTCACCAAATCCCCCGAGTGGCCTTTTTGTATCCAGATTTGTCAAAGGTGTTAGAATTTCATTACATGTGAGCCTGGCAACCCATGTATGCCGCAGAAATCTCCCGAGCTTCAGTCAGATGCCCTCCCAAGTCAACGCTCCTCCAGCGTCTGTCAGTGATGGATTGCTCTGTGCCTCTCTCCAATGTCCTAGCAACCTTAGCACATCTGTCATGCAAGCAAATGGCAAGCGTGCGTTTTTTTTTCCCACAATGCAACACGCTGGGTATCAATTACAGTGCAGGTCACATAAATCTGGCGGCAAGTTTTGAGGTGAATCGGAAGGAGAAGGAAAACAATAATGACTTACCTACGTAGAGAATCAGCGATGGCGAATTCAGGTTGCATGGAAATAAAAAAGACAGAAAAATACTTAATTAGTTTTGACAAGAAATATAAAAATATGTTGAAAGAAAGCATTTTATTATAAGGATGAAGGCTAAAGTAAGTCTTCACTAGGGCATATTCAAATCAGGGCAAAACCAGGTTCTGATCAGTTCTAAACCCAATCCAAGACTTAACTAGAACAATTTAAAGGTCCCATGGCATGAAATTTTCACTCTCTGAGGTTTTTGAATGTTAATGTGAGCTCCCCTACCCTGTTTTGCGATTCTCAACAAGGCACCTTATTGACATCAGCTCGAAAAATGCAGTTCCACCCCCGTCTGTCTGTACTCAGCGTCTGTGTCAGCGTCAGAGAGTTTGGACTGCAGAGGAGCTACGCAATGCGAAATGCGTTTTTTTATTTGCCTGGAGGCACGTCCGAGTGTTTCTAGGCTCGGAAGTCCTTTATCTGAGCCTCTGGACCTTTGAACAGCAGTGGTTTAATTTTATTTTCTGTGGAAATGTGTTTATTTTTCAATGGAACGCTTCTCATCTCTTCCTGTGCGCAAAAACGCGGAAATGGGTCAGAGCGGACAGCTGAGAGCTGAGTTTGGCCACGCCCCCACCCTCTACTATAGGCCATCTCTTTTCTCCTCATTAGCATTCAAGCAACAACTCCCATAATGGACTGTTCAGAGAGAGAAAAATTACTCTTTCTCATCTTATCTCTGTTTCTCATGCACTGAGTCTTGATTTTGAAGAAGGATTCATTTACAGTATTAGGGAACCATTAAGGAGCCATATAAAAGCATCAAGAAGTACCATGTCATGGGACCTTTAAAAACTAAAACAGGTTGAAACCAGAACGGAACATTAAAGGTTGTATATTACACAGAACTGACTCTTGTGAGCTTTAAACTGTGTTACAAGATTATATTCCGCAAAAACATACCTGGAGTTGTGTTTTGTTTCATTCATTTATAACATATTATGTTTAAGTAAGCCTTTATTATCAGTGTCTGCATCTCCAAAGCTCAAAATGCTCTGTTCCACCTTATGATGTGAAGTTACCTTTTACCTTTTTTAGTTTAGTAGCAGTTGGCAATTCTAAGGTTGAAATAATCCAAATCATTCTAGTGAAGGTGTAAAGAGATTAAAAACACAGCAGAGCGCTTCCTGTATTACCACATGACATCACAAGGTAGAATGGAGTGCTTTCAGTTTGAGACAAGAACTCAGCCTAAATATGCAGGGTTTGTGTGTTAAAATGTGTGAAGGAAACAACATTATAATATAGATCAGAACACAGAGTAATAGAGTAACATCAATTGTGACAAAACCAGGCCTAAACTCATCTTAATCCCGGACTAGTGAACAACCTCAACATCAGAAGTGAGATGTAGATTTTAATATTCATTCATTTTCAATTGCTGTAATATTAAAGGAAAATTAACATTTTTTTTACAATCTGAGCCTTATTTCGGTAATAAAACAAGTTGTTTTACTCACCCAGAGCACTTTGGTGTCATTTGGAGCAGTTTCGTAGATGTTGTGGTGCAGCGGTATCCGTGAACGTGAGTGCTCGGGGAAAATGTTTGAGCAAACTTTAGCACTTTTCGAATCTCAGAAGATCGCTGTGTCAGCGTAGACTTTAAGTGGAGTCAAAAGCGGCCTGAAACCCGATATCTCACACGAGACAGCAAAGGCATTCTTCCTCTGTGGCCATCGACATACAATGTCCACATAAACACCACAAGGTACTGTCTTTTCTGTAGACGGGCCGTCGCTCGCTGTTCTCTTGTGCGCTGTTCCTCAAACTGTCTCCGCTTCCTTCTTTCTAATATCTCTTCCTCCGTATACTCAGGCTCAAAACGATAGGGACGGCCATCATACTCAAATAAGTCCTCTTCAATCTCAAAGTCTGAATCTTCAGCCATGTCTCACAACAGAAAAGTTCAGAGCGGTGTTAGCTTCTTTCGGACTAGCGGTGTTTATCTGCTAAACAGCTGTGACTTCACGCATGCGCGCTGTCCTCTATGATGACGTCATCAGATGAAACTATAGCTGGATATCGGGTTTCAGGCCACTTTGGACTCCACTTAAAGTCTACACTAACACAGCGATCTTCTGTGATTTGAAAAGTGCTAAAGTTTGTGTTATTTGGAGACCGTAAACATGTGCCCCGAGAACTCACATTCACGGATACCGCTACAACACAACATCTACGAAACAGCTCCAAATGACACCAAAGTGCTATGGGTGAGTAAAACAACTTGTTTTGTTACAGAAATAAGGCTCAGTTAATTCTCCTTTAACACACTACCAAATCTCTTGCTAAACTCTACCCTGACCAGAGCCTGTGTTTTGTACAGTGCCCCCCTCCCACACCTGCCCCCCCCCCCCCCACTCCTTAATGATTTTTACTTCACTAGTCAAGAACAAATTAGCATCTTCGTTAGCGCACACACAAACGCGACACACCACTGGGAATCATCGGCCCATTGAGAGGAAGAGGAAAGCGAAAGTTTACTTTGGTGGAGTTTAGATCGATGGAGAGAGAGAAAGGCTGAAAGACAAAGAGAGAGAGAGATGAGGAGAGGATACGCCAAATCAGCTCTGGGGAAGGGGGGGGACGGGCCCCCGGACTACTGGTAATTAGCAAACTTGTAAAATGAAAGGAGGCGGGCGGGGTAATGATTGCTGATACGCCTGCGATGTCCTTGTTGTGCTGAGTTCCAGATGCTCGGAGAAAAGTGCAGATGACGTATGGATGATAAAGAGGAAGAAGGAGGGATGGGTGGGCTGTTAGCGAATGCAACTGACAACTTCTAAACTACTTCATCAGCGTAACATCAGTCAGCTATGTAGACTTGGTTCATTGGCGATCGGAAGATTAATGGTCCTGTATAAAGCTATAAGGAATCCTGCAAGCTTTAAGTCCTGTTATAATGTTTTTACGACATCAGAAACATACCTGGAGTTTTGTTTCATTCACACATGTTTGAGTAACCCTGCATTATTGGTCTAACTACATCTCCAAAGCTCAAATTGCTTTCCACCTTATGATGTCATGAAGCGGTAGTTTTCAAGTTAACAGCTACCTTTTATCTTTTGTTCAGTAGAGATTGTAAATTCCAGATGCCAAATGATTCTAGTGAAAGGGTATGGCATTGAGAAACACAGTGGAGCACTTCCTGTATTATCACATAACACATTACATTTTGGAGTGTTTTCTGTTTGAGAGAACTCAGCCTAAATATGCACGGTTTGTGTGTTAAACATGTATGTATGAATGAAACAAAACACAACATTATAATGGCCGTCTGACTTCTTGGTGAGCAGTCAAATTAAAGGAGAATTAACGTTTTTTACAATCTGAGCCTTATTTCGGTAAGAAAACAAGTTGTTTTACTCACCCATAGCACTTTGGTGTCATATGGAGCATTTCCAGAGATGTTTTAGATTAGCGATATCCGTAATGTGAGTTCTCGGGGCACATGTTTGCGGTCTCCAAATAACACAAACTTTAGCACTTTTCAAATCATAGAAGCTCAATGTCTTAGTCTACGCTTTCGTTTGAGTCAAAAGTGGCCTGTAATCCAAGATTTAGCCATAGTTTCGAGTAGATGAGGACGCCAGTGCGCATGTGCGGAGTCACAGTTTATTTCACTCTCAGCTCTCGGGACCCAAACATGAAACGCAGAGCTGTAAATTATGGATAAATCTCGGATTACAGGCCACTTTTGACTCAAACGAAAGTGTAGACTAAGACATTGAGCTTCTATGATTTGAAAAGTGCTAAAATCTGTGTTATTTGGAGACCGCTCGGGGCATATATTATATCCCCCGAGAACTCACGTTACGGATATAAACATCTCCGGAAGTGCTCCATATGACACCAGATTGTAAAAAACGTTAATTCTCCTTTAAATGGAATCACAGGCGCAAATTAAAAATCTCAACAATTTTCTAATATAAGATTTTTATTGTCTAACTTGACTAAAAGAGCTTCAGACAGAGCAGTACTTCCTGTTAGAGAATATTGATGACATCAGCTGCAAGGCTAATGGATGACAGCCATGAGGAAGCAAGTGCCAAGGAAAGACTATTTTAACCAACCAGAATTTACCCTGAAAGAAAACCATCTGGAAGGAACTGGCTATGCGTATCCCAGAAAGCTGTAAAAATATTAAGGAATTGTTTCATGAATTTTACACTGGGGTATTTTGTGAGCGACACTGACAGCTCCTCTCACGCGATTGGCCATTACGCGTGTCAATCAAAACTGCCAATCATAAGACCTTCCCCCTTGACATCGCCTGTCAAACGCTCCATTGCCTTTTAGAATGTGCCCATGTCCAAGGCTATTAAAAATCACAATTACATTTTGCCTACTTTGCACGGGCATAAAAACAGCAAGCATTTTAACACTTCTTACATCTCTGTTCCGTAGCTATGGTAACAGTTACTATAGCAAAACCATTTACATCTCTTCAAGGCTGACCACAGTATGCACAGTGCAGGTTACAAACTTCAGATCTATTTTTGCTTGCACCTCAGCCATTTATAGAGCATGATCAATATTGAAATATCTATATAGTACAGTATATTGCCAAGTGTATTTTTTTGGTATCTTTTAGCATTTCTTTGTACAATTTTGTTGCTTATTTAGTGAGAGGAAGCTTGTTTATGGAATACACTTGATATATTTACTGTTTTGATTCATATTAACTTTGCAGAAGTGTTGGTTTAAAGGTGCACTATGTAACTTTTTTTTGTTGGGGGTCTGTCACCTGCTTGTTTCTACGGTTATGTCACTGCTCTGCCTGGAATGTTCCACAATATAACAGCCCTACCTTATATTTACAGTAATCCCTCATTTATCGCGGGGGTTAGGTTCCAGAAATAACCCGCAATAAGAGAAATCCGCGAAGTAGGACAACTTTATATTTTACAATTATTCTACATGTTTTAAGGCTATAAACGCCTCACCACACACATTATACGCTTTTCTCACACTGGAATTAACATTTCCTCACATTTATCTCTCGTTTAAACACTCAAACTTTCATAGATTTTCAACAAAATGTTTTAATAGCCGGAAGCCCCGCCGGACGCGCGAGGAGCACCGCCGCGCCGCGTCTTGGGACGTGGCAGTGCTCCTCGCGCTCCTCGCCAACCCCTTGGAGAAGTGCGTGACACGTGCACCCCTCATCGTGGACAAATCCGTAACAGAGCAACGTGACCGGCGCAAGGGCTGCGAGCACAAGATCGAACCGCGGCGCCCGGACCGCGTCATCTCAGCCCGAGCCACAAACCAAACACGCACAAATGAACGCAAGAGCCGCACGAAATCAGCAAAGAGCCGCACGGAGTGAACCGCGATAGAGCGAGGGACCACTGTATTCAATTACAGGTGGTTTTATCGCTCAAAAATACGTAGAAAAACAGGCATTCTAACTGTGAGCAGGGTTGCTTCTCCACTGATCTGAGCTGTAACTTTGTACGGTTTGGTCTCCATGGAGATAGAAAGGTTTAATACCATATTGTGAAACATTCCAGACACAGGAATAACTTCTAAGATAAGATAAGATAATCCTTTATTTGTCACACAATGGGGAAATTGCGATGTCACAACGCAAGTTTCAGAAACAGTAGGAAAATATGAGCATGCATCAAAATTAAGATAAATAATAATAATAATAAGTCAAAATGGAATATTAAATTGTGAGGGAGCCTGTGATTCCTGTCATTTGCCTTATCAGCTTCCCTTTTATACATCAAACCAGGCACACCTTGACATGAGTATCGAGGGCCATTTTGTCTTGACCCAACAACCGCCTATTCCGTCCAATCATGCGTGTTACTTGTACCTCGAAGATTGGCATTCATCTCGGACCTGTCAGTTGGCGGGTGATGGAGCCCTGAGCGTTCAGAATGACAACAAGGAGCAGAGACCAGAGTAGTGACAGGAAAATTGACCCTGTTAACCAAAAGGCTGTTTCTGCTGCTCAGGTAACAGGTGCTAAAGGCTAATGATAGAGGATTTGTGGTGTACCTGTAATCTTTCAATTTTCTGGCGAATTTATACTTGAAGAAAGAATTTTATTGACAAATGCAGTTTCAGTATATAGTTTGCGGCGGCAATTGTGAGTCAAAATTATAGATACACTGATATACTGGTTGGCTGATATAGGAGGCCAATATTTACACTTTTCAGTTTAGCTATCGGTCTTAAAGATGCATTGAGCAACTTTTCTGGTAGAGGGTCCGTCGAATGTTTTTCTCCATGGAGATGTTATTGCTTTGTCTGGAATGTTTCACAGTATGGCATTTGACCTTTCTCTTGTCATGGAGCCCAAATCAGACCAAGTTATAGGTTATACCTGTGGAGAGGCAACCCCGCTCACAGTCACAATGTCTGCTTTTCTACGTCTTTTTGAGCTATAAAACCATCTGTAATTTCATAAATGTAAGGTAGAGTAGTTTAGTGTCATACTGTGGAACATTCAAGGCAGAGCAATGACATATCCATAGAAACAAGGAGGTAATGTCCCCCCAACTAGTGTGTAGTAAAACAAGGCCGTGGGTGAGTTTGTATTAAATTCGGATTGGATTATTTGGGGGAAATTACCAAAATACATATCACATATATTGATCCAAAAACATCACTGGCCACTGTTTACTCTGGATTCTAAACAACTGGTATCACCATCGGCTAAAAACGTATATTGGGCAATCGCTAGTAAGATAAAGAGAGATAAAGATAAAGAGGGATAAGTCTTATTCATTCTTATTCATGGGATTCAGCCTGCTGTTATTAGGTGACATATTGAGGACTGTGCAATTCTACCAATTTAAAAACTTTAATCTTAACTTTACTGATCATCAATGCAGGGAAGACCAAGGGGATGGTGGTGGACTTCCGCAGAGGCCACTCTACTGCCCCCTCAGTGAACATCCAGGGAAGGGACATTGAGAGAGTGGACTCATACAAGTACCTGGGTGTTCATCTGAACAACAAACTGGACTGGACTCATAACACAGATGCACTGTACAGGAAGGGCCAGAGCAGGCTCTATCTCCTGAGGAGACTCAGGTCTTTTGGAGTGAGAGGGCCACTCCTGAAGACCTTCTATGACTCTGTGGTGGCATCAGCCATCCTGTACGGTGTGGTCTGCTGGAGCAGCAGTGTCACAGAGAGGGAGAAGAAGCTGGACAAGGTCATCAGGAAGCTCTGTCCTGGGCTGTCCTCTGGACTTTTTTCCTGCTGTTCTTGATCTGTGCGTTGCAACACTGGAATTTCCTCACTGTGGGACTAATAAAGGCATATCTTATCTTATCTTATCTTAAATTGACTTTAGACATTTTTTGCAACCATGTATTGATAAATACAAGTTGGCAAAAAAAGAAAAAAGCTAAATACGAAATCATCCTGCCTTCTGATGAGATAATGGACTTGAAAACTAAAATAAAAATAAATAAATAAATAAAGTTAAAAAAAAATATATATATATTAGGGCTGTCAAACGATTAATTTTCTTGATCGCAACTAATCTCAGAAATTTCATAGTTAATCGCGATTAATCGTGATTTATTTTGCATGTTTAAAATTGATATCTTGCAGTAAGACCGTTCGAATCTAAAGTTAAACTCACAATGCAAAGTATTTCTCACCATTTTTTTTATTTCAAAAAAGTGCAGAGAAAGGAAAAAGTAACAATGAACCAGTAATAGTGCTTACTTTGAGAAATTGTAAATAAATGATTGAAGCCCGCTTGAGCTGCCTACGGATGCGTAGAAGGAACAAAATACTAGCAAACTCAAAATAGCGCATTTAACCAACAATGAGTTTAATTAATACAACCAAATGAGCTGCATATGGATGGTAGAATTGCGGAAAATGCTGGCAAACTCTGATCGCGATTAAAAAAATTGTTCGCGATTAAAACTCTATCGCGATTAATCGCGATTAACGCGTTAATATTCCCAGCCCTAATATATATATATACACACAATGCACCAGCCCCCATGAATCCTCCCGCGGGTGGTGGGTCCACAGGAGGATGGCTCACATCACAACAGGCCTTGATGTATCTTCTGCCATGGGGGCTACCAGTGTCTGCAGAGGGAGCAAGGTGGGGTTAAGTGTCTTGCCAAAGGACACAATGGCAGCGCTCATCTGTGGGAGCTGAGATCACACGCGGGCAACCCGTCAAGAGCGGGATTCAAACCGCCAACCCCTGGATCACTATAAAAGAATCATGAAGATATACAAATACTGTACATAACAATTGCTTTAAGTGTCAGTATTTGATTTGAACTTTTTTTTTAACTTCTACATTTTATACACATTTCTACATACTACCTTGAAGCCATTTAAAATACATATTTTTTTGACTGCACCTAAAGACCTAAAGAAATCCTGAAGAAGTCTATACAATGAGACAGAGAGTGTGTTTTCGAGTGTAAATTAAATGAGCCAATATAAATGCAAGCTCGCCTTTCTTTTCTTTACAAATGACCAATCTGACTTTAGACAATAGCTTCTCTAACCCAATCATTATGGACCAGTTTAAGCTATTTGTGGCTCTGTGCTATTGTATCCTTTAAGGTCCACTTGTGGTTTTTCCAAGAACCATTTTCGAGCTAGCGCTAAACGCGGCCAGACCATGAAATCCTGAAGATAACTGTAGGTTGGTGGTTGGCAGGCATCACTAATCACATTGGAAACACTGCGGAGGTAAGGGGGACTGCTTCGAGGTCAAACAAAGAACAATATTGGGGCCTATTTTTTTACCGCGCTAATGGGCCCGGAACGCATTATCTTTTAGCCATCTGGTTGGGTTTGTTTACCTCCTTTGGTGCATTGGAAGGTTGAAAAAAGATAACTTTTGAGGACATCTTTGTGGTCGGCGGGGAACCTAAGACAAAGGCAATTTGAGTGTTTAAAAACGGCGAGAGATATTGATCGGGTTGGGTAATTGTAATGGAGAAAGAGCGGTGTTAACTTAAGCGCCGGGGGGAGCTAGGCAGGGATCTAAATATGATGAAGTGTCATGCTGATTGCGCCTTGTTTGAGCTGTCAAAAGTGTCAGTTTGCGTTTTCTACACCAGTGGATTCTCCCACTGCTGAGACTTATGGTCATTACTATGGGGACAACAGGTAGCCCAAGCTGGGAGCCAAGGAATTAAGTCTATTAGGCGAGTAACAGCCAAGAAGGGTTAGATGCAATTATGGATAATTAGAATTACATCATGTGTGTGACACTGTGGTAATACAAAAAATACATATATGGGTCCCAAAAAACAGTAGCATTTTTATGCCCGTTGCTATGGACACAACAGTTGGCACATGCTGGAAGGTAATGAACTTATATGGATCATAAAATAATAATAACATAATAGTCAAGTGAAGTTAATTGTAATTAAGAAAAAAAAAAACTACAGATATAGTACAGATATAGGTTTCAATAGTAATGAAAAAAATATTAGTAGTTGCCATAACATTTAATAATTTCAAACTTTAAAGGTCCCATGGCATGAAATTTTCACTTTCTGAGGTTTTTGAACGTTAATGTGAGCTCCCCTACCCTGTTTAGGCCCCCCCCCCATGGTTAAAAGTTGCGAAATGTCTAAACTGAGCATTTGCGATCCTTTTCTGCGTTACAAAAAAATCGGAGCTCAAACGGGCGATTTTGAACAAGGCACCTTATTGACGTCAGATCGAAAAAAGAAATGCAAATGCCGTCTGTCTGTACTCAGTCTGTACTCAGTCTGTCTCTGTAAATCACGCCCAGAGAGTTTGGACTGCGAATGCGCTAGGCAATGTGAAATGCGTTTTTTTATTTGCCCGGAGGCACGTCCGAGTGTTTCTAGGCTCGGAAGTCCTTTATCTGAGCCTCTGGACCTTTGAACAGCAGTGGTTTAATTTTATTTTCTGTGGAAATGTGTTTATTTTTCAATGGAACGCTTCTGATCTCTTCTCCACGCAAAAACGGATCAGCTGTGAGCTCAGAGCGGAGAGTTTGGCCACGCCCCCACCCTCTACTATAGGCCATCTCTTTTCCCCTCATTTGCATTCAAGCAACAACGCGTGTGTTGATTTTGAAGAAGGATTCATTTACAGTATTAGGGAACCATTAAGGAGCCATATAAAAGCATCAAGAAGTACCATGTCATGGGACCTTTAAATGGTGTCGTCGTGTCCTTGGGCTCCTTGATGTAAAACACTTTGAAGGTGGACCGTATACCACTGAAGCAAGATTTAATTTTGTGTGGCAAACTAGGTATTGTCTATATAAAAGTGTTAATAGGCTTAATACTATCTGAATATGTGGCACTCTTCCACAAAATGAATGAAATCATAATTAAGCATAGCACTGTAACTGACATTTCACTCCCAGGAATAACAGTTTTGGCAACACTTAACATGAAACAAGTTCCAAATTCGCTGTCTTATCTTCATTTCAATTACCATAGCGCTCTTCTCTGACACTAATACTCGTCTATTAAGAATCCCCAGACACTTTTGGAGATGCGGTTTACATTTCAAGATAATGTTAACTCCAGCCAAGGGCAAACCGTGGCCTTTCCCAATCAAATATGGGAGAAGTGATGGCGCTTTCTTTTAATGGTAGGAGCTAGCGTCCTTGGCGAAAGACTTGAAAAAAGAAAGAAGTCAGCTAAGTGCGACTTGCTAACCCCGAGGGCAGCCGAGACCGAGCAGCACTATACACTATTAATGCAAAGTGGAGGAAAAGTTTGGCACTTCTAACTAGCTTAAGATTGAGTTTGGAAATGTGCTTGTAGCGGAACAAGGACAGACGGATCGGGCAGAAGAAATCAAACATGTTCAATTTGGATTTGATCTGCACATTGGCGATTCGGTGCACGTTTTTGCAATGCACGCAACACAACTGGAACGCTTTAAAGGAGAAGTAACGTTTTTTACAATCTGAGCCTTATTTCGGTAATAAAACATGTTGTTTTACTCACCCATAGCACTTTGGTGTCATATGGAGCACTTCCAGAGATGTTTTAGATTTGCGATCTCCATAATGTGAGTTCTCGGGGCACATGTTTGCGGTCTCCAAATAACACAAACTTTAGCACTTTTCAAATCATAGAAGCTCGATGTCTTAGTCTACACTTTCGTTTGAGTCAAAAGTGGCCTGTAATCCTAGATTTAGCCATAGTTTCGAGTACATGAGGACGCCAGTGCGCATGTGCGGAGTGTGCTCTCAGCTCCCGGGACCCAAACATGAAACGCAAAGCTGTAAACTATTACATGCTCGGGGAATATATTATATGCCCCGAGCTATGGCTAGAAGTCGCACTAGGCTAACACAAATCTAAAACATCTGTGGAAGTGCTCCATATGACACCAAAGTGCTATGGGTGAGTAAAACAACTTGTTTTATTACCAAAATAAGGCTCAGATTGTAAAAAACGTTACTTCTCCTTTAAATGACTAGTAAGAAGGGACCTAGCTCTACATGTAAACCAAAAAAAAAGAACATGTACATAATTAAATACTACTACTACTACTAGTACTACTACTACACCTTGCTGATTCGGTGCATGTTTTCGCAATACAAGTATCACTCAACCGAAACATTTTAAACGCCTAACAAGAAAGCTTCTCCAATTGACCTACATAATACATGATAAATATTCTTCAGGCACCTACATAATACCCAAAACAAAAGACATGAACACAATTAAATAATACAAAAGATAATGAATTAAATGTCAGCTAACTTATCGCTATAAGGAAGTACAAAACCTCTTGTCAAAATGTTTGAGAAAGTGGTTATAAATTAAAGCTTTACTTCTTATATACTGCTACTACTACTACTACTACTACCACTACTACTACTACTACTACTACTACTACTACTACTACTACTACTACTACTACTACTACTACTACTACTACTACTACTACTACCACCACCACGCCGTCCGCCTCGTCCTGTCCAAGGCCAGGTATTCCATCTTCGTGGCACAGAACCACCATCTCCATGACGGCCGTGCAGCAGAGCACATTCACCAAACTGAGTTTTGCAACACTTTCACCCCAGACAATACACTTTTCTCCATTTCTCAAACCGGTTACCCTCAGTTGTACTTCTGACCCTTACCCTCCTCCACTGTTCCCTCTGGATCCTGTCATCTGGACTCTCCCTGGACACTGCATCGCCTTTTTGTTTTCCCCCAGACCCCCTTTCTTTGACTGGGATAATCCTTTTGGACCTCTTCCCTGCCCCTGTTGTTTTCTCGGCCCACCTTGTATTTCCCCCAGGTACCTGTTTGCCCCGGCCCACCTCCTTCAAGTCCCATAGCCCTTGTATCCAGTAGTGTTTGTTCCCGTGCCCACATCCCCCAATGTGTCTCCTGAGTACTTTTGTAAATGTTATTGTGGTTTTTAAAAATGTATCTTTAATAATAAAAGATAAAAAAAATATATATATACTATTACTCAGACCCTCCAGGAATTCGCGATGTTGCGATTTGCAACTTCAACGCAACTTCAGCCAATCCCCGTGAATTCAGGGCGGTGTTGCAATTTTGACCAATCACCGCAACTTTCCCGCAATTTTTACTAATTTTGACCAATAATCGGCGATGTATTGAACGCCGACCAACTTCCTTCTGCCTTACTTCCGTGTGACGAAACGAAACTGCGGCCGTGTCCCAATTCCCAGAGCGCACAGCTCGGAGCGCGGCCCGAAGGGGGCTCAGACTGCAGTCAAGGACCAAGGCGGTGCACACTTGCTTAGCCCCGACTGCAGTCCGCGGACCGCTTAACGACTGCGGTCTTTGGACCTCGTGTTAACTGCGCATGGGACAAAAAAGAAGTGGGACAGCAGTTGTCGCGCCGGTGTACTGTCGATATTTGTGACGCACATGCCCTTCGGGCCACGCTCCGAACCGCGCGCTCTGGGAATTGGGACACGGCTTCTAATGGCAAAGAAACATGTCTGCGGCGCCATTTGCCCACAAAAATAACAGCAAAAGACCGGGCGAAACAGTTCCCCTCCTAGTAGTAATTTATTTTCGATGTTGGTAAGGTTGTTTTAGGACCATATCTGTGATCTCTGTGTCCTTGTATTATTCTTTGTCAGTAATAACTCAGTATTCAAAATATTACTCAATTTTAATTACAAAAAGGGAAAATCGCAACTATTTATCGCAACTTTCAGCAACTTTCACTTCCTCCTGCAACAAAATCGCAACAAAAACCTTAAAAGCACTGCAACTTTCATTGCAACTTTTTGGAAAAGCTCACGCAAATTCAGGCATTTTAGCCCGCAACAATCACAAAAAATGCCCGCGAAATCCTGGGGGGTCTGATTACTATTCATACTGTACATTGCCAATTCAGTACAAGCTTTCACATTGCACGTATCACACAACCTTGAAGCTTTAAACGTCGCAAAAACGTAGCAAAAAGGCTTCTCCAAAAGACCTAGCGCTACATGAAAATGAAAACAAAATGTGTAAATAAAACAAAATAAAACATAAATAATTTTTATAAAAATAGTTGAGAAAGCTATTACAGTTTTTACTTCTCATATAGTTCTACTGCTACTGTACATTGCTGATTCGGTGCACGTTTTCGCGTCACACATATCACACAACCAGAACGCTCTAAACGGCTAGCAAGGCGGCTTCTCCAAGGGACCTAGCGCTACATTCTAATTTCATTATGGGCAGCTATGCAAGAGACATCTTTGTATGCTAATGAGGGAGCTTAGTGTAAGTAAATTACCAGTCACGCCTGCCAACTGTGTGATTATGGATGTGCACTATGTCGGCAGGAACACTCCTCCATAGCAGAGTTCACTTCCATAAAACATCTGTTCACGGAGTATTCGGGGTACTGCACTTTTTTAATTACTACAAATAACCAAATTAGTGTCATGGTTTAGACATATGAAGGACAGAAAACGTAACTCATTCTTTTAAATTCTTGATTTAAACTGTACGAGTGCAGAACTGGACAAGATCTATGACAAGATCTAAATATTCACTAACTGGGAGCATTCAGCTTAGCTAACTTATAGATATAAAAAAGTACAAAAAAAATTGTAAAAATGCTTCCAAGAAAGTCTTTATAAATGGAAATGTTAAAGGTCCCATGACATGGTACTTCTTGATGCTTTTATATGGCTCCTTAATGGTTCCCTAATACTGTAAATGAATCCTTCTTCAAAATCAACACTCAGTGCATGAGAAACAGAGATAAGATGAGAAAGAGTAATTTTTCTCTCTCTGAACCGTCCATTATGGGCGTTGTTGCTTGAATGCAAATGAGGAGAAAAGAGATGGCCTATAGTAGAGGGTGGGGGCGTGGCCAAACTCTCCGCTCTCAGCTCTCAGCTGTGCGCTCTGACCCACTTCCATGTTTTTGCACGGAGGGAGAGATGAGAAGCCTTCCATTGAAAAATAAACACATTTCCACAGAAAATAAAATTAAACCACTGCTGTTTCAGATATCCACAGGCTCAGATAAAGGACTTCCGAGCCTAGAAACACTCGCATGTGCCTCCAGGCATATAAAAAAACGCATTTCGCATTGCGTAGCTCCTCCGCAGTCCAAACTCTCTGGGCGTGATTTACAGAGACGCTGAGTACAGACAGACGGGGGTGGAACTGCATTTGCATTTCTTTTTTTTCGAGCTGACGTCAATAAGTTTCCTTGTTCAAAATCGCCCGTTTGAGCTCTGATTTTTTCTAACGCAGAAAAGGATCGCAAATGCTCAGTTTAGACATTTCACAACTTTTAACCATGGGGGGGGGGCTAAACAGGGTAGGGGAGCTCACATTAACGTTCAAAACCTCAGAAAGTGAAAATTTCATGCCATGGGACCTTTAATTTTCCAATTCATGTAAGTACAATAACCACAAAACTATTACAACTACTACTACAGATTTTACTACTACACATCTTAACTTTTCATATTATCTGCTGCAATATGCTGAGAAGCACACGTTGGTTTTATCCCTACAATCTGGCAACCCAAAGTAAGAAGGTCATCCTGATTTCTGATTGGATAATGGACTTGTACACAATTTTTAAAAAGATAAAAAATCAGTGTGAATATAAAGACATTCAAAAACTCTCAAAATGCTCTACTACTATTACTTTACACATACAGGTCTTGGGTGGTTGCTGGGAGCTCAAGAAACCATGGACTCCACAAAGAAATCACGTCACGATTCAGCCATGAATTCCAACCCAACCTCCTTCCTGATGCTCAAAAGTGCTCACTATAATATTAATACAACCACTGCTAACTTTCTTTACTCAGGCTCCCACAGTTTGCCAATACCTTCAATGAGGCAGCCGCGTGTTTCCCAGACAAACACAGACGCCCCTATACTTATATTTATATTGATGATTCTATTGCAGTCTTCTAATAACTGGCCTCTTCAATAATTCATGGTTCACTCGCTGCTTTCTGAATCAATCTTTCATAAACAAACAGTGGCTGGCTTCACTCTGCAGGAAGACCACCCAGACACCTCTATAAGGAGGATGAGCTGTCATCGTCCATCAGCTCCCACAAGTAATATCTCAGACATTTTATAGAAGTTAAATGAGTTTTAATGATTTTTTTTTTTTTTTTTTTAAAGTTGGGTTAGAAAAATCAATGTGACAATTTAATTATTCTGTTGTTTCATATTTATCTGTATATCCCTCTGATTTTGTCAACCCCACCCCACACACACTTTTTAAAATTGAATTAATTGTTTGTAAATTCATTTAAATTTATTTCATCACTATGACTGGGTGGACAAAAGTTTACATATTCCAGTTATTGCTAACAATACAATTTTAGACACATTTTAAAGAAGAGCTATAGTGCTTGTGTCCAATATTGATCTAAAACAACTTCATAAAGTTTAGATCAATATATTCTTCATAAAGAAACAAGTTTACTGACTTCAGAGTTGGAAAACTGTGGTGTCCATTGAGAGCTTAGCATAAATGTGAACCGCATCAGGAAAAGCCGGCACATGTCGGGATTGTTGAACATGAGAATTTTTTTTTCAAAATTTGTGATTTTGTTTTTGTGCAGAATGTGCTAGTTGAAATCATGAAGAAGCCACTCCATGTTTCAGATAACTGCATTGGCATACAATTTGTCTGCAAAATTGGCTTGTTTTTGTGAAAGAAACGGGGCGTGTGTAAATTACCATAATTACCCATGCCGCCGCTCCTGGCCAATCACGTGGCGTTTAGCGTTCTTTTGTTTTCACCTGTTCACCTATCAGCTGTGAGCAGCTCGTGAATATTTACGCTACATTTCAAGAGAATAAGGACAGTGAAAATGGACTGTAAATACTACGATGACACAGGACCATCAGCATGACAGGATCCATCAGCTCTCTAACCAGAACTGACAAAGCAGTTTGGATGAGCTGCGAAACATCTTCGAGCGAATACACTTTTTATTTCTCCTTTTACCATGGATTCTACCTGGACGACTGAGGGATTCTTCACACATTTTGCATAATAGTTTTTTAGTTCAAGTTTAAAAGTTGTTATTTTAAGGTCAACTTTTTTGGGAATGTTGAGTAAATCTTCAAATAAAGACATGAATTGCTATTTTTATTCTTGCTATAGTTCAAACCGCCAATTTTACATATCTCCAAATGACACAGCATCACTAATGAGTCCAGTCTAAGAGTGTATTTACCTTCCTCATCGCTCCTCCACCAGCACTCGCCCCCTGGAGCTCCTTTTCAAATGCACGTATCACTTTGTAGCTCCATCAAAATGTCACTCTCCAGCGTCGCCATTGTGGAGACGCCTGGATGTTGTCGGGCTAATTAGCCATGGCAAAACATGCATTAACATTTTAAAAGGTCAAGGTCAATAAACGTACAATTGAAACGCTGTGAGAAGGATCGCTAATGCTATGGCATCCTCATAAGCTTGTGATGCTAATGCTAAAGTGTTGTTGCTAAGCTTATGTTTACAGTTTTAAATTTCAGTAACGTTACTTCAAACTTCACTTTACGAACAAAACCATGGCAACGGAGTGATTTTACTACCCCCAAGAACATCAAATAAAATGCCCAAGCTCGTCTTTAACTAAACTTAGATTTGAACTTGTTTTTTCTTTTCCTACGAGAAAGAGATATAACATATCACCCTCTAAAGCCCTATAACAATTTAGGTCCTCCTAAACCAACTCTAGAAATAAAACATAAGAGATACAGTTTATCTGTTTGAACTGAGAAACTTAATTACATAAAGAAAAAAAATCAGGTAAACATCGCAAACCATAATCAATAGGTGATTAAAAGCACACGATTCAACTGTTTTCTTAGAGGGTCTGCCACCTGCTTGTCGGATTGTATTACTTTACCTGAAATGTTACATGGCATGGCATTAAACATATCTTGTATTTATATAAATTACATGTGTTTTTATACAAAACACACTTGACTATGTGGTGTCACCTGTATGGAGTAAGAAAGAGGACAAAATAACGTGTATTCACAAGAAATTAATCCACGCGAATAACGTGTCGTCATGCATATTTTGGATATACACGCGTCTTTGGTTGTAGTTGAGCATAAAATAAATATTTGCAAACTCTAAAATGAGGTGTTGTCTGTTTGATATTTGTCAGAATACAAATCTAAAAGTTACGACGTTGAAAAGTTACGAGTACTGTCTTAAAGGAAAAGTAAAGTTTTTTACAATTTGAGCCTTATTTCGGTAATAAAACAAGTTGTTTTACTCCCCCATAGCACTTTGGTGTCATATGGAGCATTTCCGGAGATGTTTTAGATTAGCGTTAGGCTAACGCCGTTAGCCTAGCGCGACTTATATCCATAGCTCGGGGCATTCCCCGAGAATGTAATATGCCCCGTGCGGGCTCCAAATAACACAAACTTTAGCACTTTTCAAATCATAGAAGCTCGATGTCTTTAGTCTACGATTTTGTTTGAGTCAAAAGTGGCCTGTAATCCGAGATTTATCCATAGTTTACAGCTATGCGTTCCATGTTTGGGTCCCGGGAGCTGAGAGCACACTCCGCGCATGCGCACTGGCGTCCTCATCTACTCGGATTACAGGCCACTTTTGACCAAATGAAATCGTAGACTAAAGACATCGAGCTTCTATGATTTGAAAAGTGCTAAAGTTTATGTTATTTGGAGCCCGCATGGGGCATATTACATGCTCGGGGAATGCCCCGAGCTATGGCTATAAGTCGCACTAGGCTAACGGCGTTAGCCTAACGCTAATCTAATACATCTCCGGAAATGCTCCATATGACACCAAAGTGATATGGGTGAGTAAAACAACTTGTTTTATTACCGAAATAAGGCTCAAATTGTAAAAAAACGTTACTTTTCCTTTAAGTACAAATACGAATTTCTCAGATGGAAGAAAGTGGACAAAAATACGTCATCGGTTACGTCATTTTGAGTTAACGCCCACCTTATTTCGGTCTGCCATCCTGTCAACTCCAGCGAAGACTGTCCCCCAGAATTTTTTTTTTACTGCTGCAGACTTCAAGTGGTCTCGGCCGACGTGACGTGACGACGTAACTGGTGACGTATTTTTGTCCACTTTCTTCCATCTGAGAAATTCGTATTCATACTTAAGACGGTACTCGTAACTTTTCAATGTTGTAACGTTTAGATTTGTATTCTGACAAATATCAAACACACAACACCTCATTTTAGAGTTTGCAAATATTTATTTTATGTTCAACTACAACCAAAGACGCGTGTATATCCAAAATATGCACGACGACACGTTATTCGCGTGGATTAATTTTATTCGCGTGGATTAATTTTATTCGCGTGGATTAATTTCTTGTGAATACACTTTATTTTGTCCTCACCTGTTTGTCTCACTTGAGATAATGTCATACTGTGAAATATTCCAGGTAAAGCAATAATATCTCCAAGGAGACAAGCCTTTAATGTTTTCAGGTCAGGCATTTTGCTAACCTTCTGCCTATCTACCCACATTCTGCCTATCTACCCACATACCCACATCTACCCAAGTCTAGCATTTGTAATTGCGACTGAAAATAACTCATTTGAAAAGAATAAAATTGATTAACAACACACTGGGGTCAAGTATACTCAAGCATACTCAAATTAGTTTATGTGGAAATGCGTCATATTTCACATCTCAAATCTCAGAACATTGCCTTTTAAGCTCCTTCTTTCTATTCTACGAAAATGTGTGTTTCATTTAGAAATCTCTGCAGATAATTACATGCTCTCTTAGCACATAATCTCGTCTTTTTCATGTTGTTTTATTAAAAAAATCCAAAGGCGACGTGCTGTGAAGACACTTCTCCTTACTCGGATTCGCTTGTTTGAGGCGTGTTGGCGAGGTGTGAAAATTCTCAGTGGGGGCACCATCTGGGTGGAGATGTGACTGACAGGACAGGGAGACACGGGCGCGCTCAGGGGTCAATGATGTGGAGGCGCCAAAATCAAGCGCTCCCTCTCCCTTGGGAATGATTACGCACTAATTTCATCTCATTTGTGTACCCGCGCTGAGTGGATTAAGCACCTGCCAAGCACCAAATGCCCAGAACGCTGTCTTTGTGGATGAACCAATGAGGATAACTTATTGTGTAATGACTGAGCCCCTGCAAGGACTGCCGGTGGCCAGGTTAAATGATGAAAGCGTCTGTACCTGATTTCAAAATATGATTCAGGAAGATGTTTAATTAGTTAGCTCCGCCCAATTAGTCCTTTCTGCCATTGTGATATTGCACTGATATTGATACAGAAACAACTCCCTGGGACAGAGTCATAAAGATGAAGCTCCCATCTCCTTCTGAGAGATGTTTTTTGGTCACTCTTAAAGATCCCATGACATGGTACTTCTTGATGCTTTTATATGGCTCCTTAACAGTTCCCTAATACTGTAAATGAATGCTTCTTCAAAATCAACACTCAGTGCATGAGAAACAGAGATAAGATGAGAAAGAGTAATTTTTGTCTCTCTGAACACTCCATAATGGGTGTTGTTGCTTGAATGCAAATGAGGAGAAAAGAGCTGGCCTATAGTAGAGGGTGGGGGCGTGGCCAAACTCTCCGCTCTCTGCTCTGAGCTCTCAGCTGATCCATTTCCGTGTTTTTGCACGGGGGGAGAGATTTGAAGCGTTCCATTGAAAAATAAACACATTTCCACAGAAAATAAAATTAAACCACTGCTGTTCAAAGGTCCAGAGGCTCAGATAAAGGACTTCCGAGCCTAGGAACACTCGGACGTGCCTCCAGGCAAATAAAAAAACGCATTTCGCATTGCCTAGCGCATTCCCAGTCCAAACTCTCTGGGCGTGATTTACAGAGACGCTGAGTAGAGACAGACGGGGGTGGAACTGCATTTGCATTTCTTTTTTCGATCTGACGTCAATAAGTTTCCTTGTTCAAAATCGCCCGTTTGAGCTCTGATTTTTTCTAACGCAGAAAACGATCGCAAATGCTCAGTTTAGACATTTCGCAACTTTTAACCATGGGGGCGGGGCCTAAACAGGGTAGGGGAGCTCACATTAACGTTCAAAAACCTCAGAAAGTGAAAATTTCATGCCATGGGACCTTTAACAATGCTTTATGACAGAGAATCAAGTGTCTAGGATAGTGTCAAGCAGTTTGATTCCATTATTCTTTGTAATAAGGCACCCGTTTGGTTGAAAAAAGGTGTTCATGTTGGAAAATGTGATGGATCGGATATCTTTTTTTATATTTGAGACGGTAATGAGACTATTTCCTGGTCCTTGTCGACCCAGAACGTTTTATTTCTACAAAGGTTTTCTGTAGTTTCTTGAGAGATTAATAACAGCTAACAGTTAGTCTTATTTTATTTGACTTTCAATGCAACTAATGTTTTCAGTCTCTGCACTGGCATCTGTTCATATTGGATATCTGCAGATACTGAAAAGCAACTGAAAAGCTAGTTATTACCAGGGAAAATGCAATGTAAAATGAGTAGATTATATTTTAGTGTCAAATGATATTGTTCTTAGCAGCTTTTACCTTACAATGCATAATGTAAAGGGCATTTATCTTGACAAGAATCAATTAAAATCAGGTGCAGGGCTTTTAACAAGATGAGGTATTTCCACTTGATCCACGCATTACACATACAATTACACTAGCAATTGAGAAATAATAGCTGACAAGACTGCCATTTATGTGCCAATTGTGCTAAAACTGTGAAATGTGGGGGGAAAAAAGTAGGTATTTGAAGAATTATAACCATGAAACCAATGTAGACAGTCAGAGCGGAGAAGCATAGCATCATAGCATTCATTGTTTGAATTGGGATAGAAATAATAATGCCTTGGCAAGCCTTTCAAAGTGCCACACTGTAGTTTATTTATTTATGTATTATTTCCTTTATGTATTTGATAAGGACAGTTTGTGTTAATTAACCCTTTTTATTACAGTGTAGATATGACAGATTTGCAAATATGATACTTTCCATTTGTTCTTCTCAGTGATGGTTAGCTAGTTGTGCCCATAGACTGTATAAATGGATGGACATATGTAGCCACCGCGGTCCAAATAGGAAGTTGGCATGGGGGCGCTTCCGGCTGCTTCTGCCAGTGGCTCCTATTGGCTTACACTGGAACATTGTCACCCCTTTCCAGACCCCCCAGGATTTCGCGGGCATTTTTCGTGATTGTTGTGGGCTAAAATGCCTGAATTTGTGTGAGCTTTTCCAAAAAGTTGCGATGAAAGTTACGGTGCTTTTAAGGTTTTTGTTGCGATTTTGTTGCGGGAGGAAGTGAAAGTTGCGATAAATAGTTGTGATTTTCCCTTTTTGTAATTAAAATTGAGTAATATTTTGAATACTGAGTTATTACTGACAAAGAATAATACAAAGACACAGAGATCACAGATATGGTCCTAAAACAACCTTACCAACATCGAAAATAAATTACTACTAGGAGGGGAATTGTTTTGCGTCTTTTGCTGTTATTTTAGTGGGCAAATGGCGCCGCAGACATGTTTCTTTGCCATTAGAAGCTGTGTCCCAATTCCCAGAGCGCGCGGCTCCGAGCGTGGCCCGAAGGGCATGTGCGTCACACATTTCGACAGTACACCGGAGTCCCATGCGCAGTTAACACGCGGTCCGAAGACCGCAGTCGTTAAGCGGTCCGCGGACTGCATTCGGGGCTGAGCAAGTGTGCACCTCCTTGACTGCAGTCTGAGCCCCCTTCGGGCCGTGCTCCGAGCTGTGCGCTCTGGGAACTGGGGGACACGGCCGCAGTTTCGTTTCGTTTCGTCACACGGAAGTAAGGCAGAAGGAAGTTGGTCAGCGTTCAATACGTCGCCGATTATTGGTCAAAATTAGTCAAAACTGCGGGAAAGTTGCGGTGATTGGTCAAAATTGCAACACCGCCCTGAATTCACGGGGATTGGCTGAAGTTGCGTTGAAGTTGCAAATCGCAACATCGCAAATTCCTGGAGGGTCTGCCTTTCTCTGTTGCAGTGAGCCTCGTTATTTTGATCTTAAAATGTTCGTATTAACCCATTTTACATGATCCTGGGGGTTTATGTCGCCCATCCGTCACACTCACACCACATTTATGCACAGGGAAGGTGGGTGAAGTGTCTTGCCCAAGGACATATGGACAATATACACTTAACAAAGAATGACTCAAGCAGCTAAACTTTTTGCCTAGTTCTGGCTAACCAAACTTTGATTACTTAAAACAGAATTGTATTGCGTATAAACTTAAAGGAGAATTAACATTTTTTACAATCTGAGCCTTATTTCGGTAATAAAACAAGTTGTTTTACTCACCCATAGCACTTTGGTGTCATATGGAGCACTTCCAGAGATGTTTATATCCGTAACGCGAGTTCTCGCATATAATATATGCCCCGAGTGGTCTCCAAATAACACAAACTTTAGCACTTTTCAAATCATAGAAGCTCAATGTCTTAGTCTACACTTTCGTTTGAGTCAAAATTGGCCTGTAATCCGAGATTTATCCATAATTTACAGCTTTGCGTTTCATGTTTGGGTCCCGGGAGCTGAGAGCGAAATAAACTGTGACTACGCACATGCGCACTGGTGTCCTCATCTACTCGAAACTATGGATAAATCTCGGATTACAGGCCACTTTTGACTCAAACAAAAGCGTAGACTAAGACAATGAGCTTCTATGATTTGAAAAGTGCTAAAGTTTGTGTTATTTGGAGACCGCAAACATGTGCCCCGAGAACTCAAATTACGGAGATCGCAAATCTAAAACATCTCCGGAAGCGCTCCATATGACACCAAAGTGCTATGGGTGAGTAAAACAACTTGTTTTATTACCGAAATAAGGCTCAGATTGTAAAAAATTTTAATTCTCCTTTAAATGATACATATTAGCATCACACGTATCACACTTTTTGTCCATCTTGCTTCATCTCATGGTACCTTTTGTACACACAAGTTCTTAGAAAAGGTCATCTGCACTTCACAATTATCAAAGAATGTGTCTGGAATGTTGTGTTCCAATACTAGGTCACTCCACTTTTTTCTTTCACAACCTTTTGTTATCTTTATGTAGTAACCAGGACACCATCATAGACACTAACAGAATCTGCATTTTTATCCACAAATAAGCAGATATTGTGTGGAGTTAGTGCGCAAAAGCCAGACTGGCCCTTCGGAGACACTTTTTCGGGCCCCTGCGTTTGATTGTTTGTGTGAAAAGGAGAGATATCTTATTACCAAACAAAATATCTAATTTGGTGGCAGTTCTGAACACATCCTGCACCATGACAGAGGGGATGAGGGCTAACAAAGACGGGCTACTGCTGGTGGAAAGAAATCAATCTTTCTTCTTTTTACTGTGGTGTGAAATGGAATTGGATTTTCTGAAGAGAGGCCTTTAAAAGCATTTGTGTCTCTGGGCACGGTGAGGGAAAATATCACGGGTAGGTGCTAGCAAGTATAAAAAGTAAACAAGCTTTAAGTTGTTGACATAATGTATGAAAAAGGCGTATCAATGGATACAAATACCAATTATATTTACTTTTCAGACTGAAGAGGACTCTGCCAAGTAAGTACTGGTCCTATCTCGCAATGATGAAAGTTTGAGGTGAAACCTATAATCCTTCAGTTGTGGAAATCTACTTATAGTCACACCTGCCCTGGGGCAAATTGGTAAATGGCAGCTATACCCGGCTTCTTCAGTCTCCATCGTCACAAAATCAACCCATGCTGGGGGTAATATTCAGAAGTTACTAGGGGTGGCACGGTACACAAAACTCACGGTACGGTACGTCCCTCGGTTCAGACCCCACGGTTCGGTACATTTTCGGTACAGTGCAGGAAAAAAACAGAAAGGCTGTCCTCAAAGGCAGCTTTGAACTCTGAAACACTTTTATTATGGGCGCTGTTGCTTTAATGCCAAATGAGAAGGAGAGAGACAGGCCAGAGCAGCGGGTGGGGGGGTGGGGGTGGGGAAAGGCAAACTCTCCGCTCTTTCCTCTTTAGCGGTGCGCTGTGCGCTGGCTCCACTTCCGTGTTTGAGCGCAGAAGGAAGATATGAGACGATTTCCATTGAAAAATAAACACATTTCCACAGAAAAGAAAATTAAACCACTGCTGTTTCAGAGGTTAGGAGGGTCGGATAAAGGACATCTGAGCCTGGAAACACTCTCACGTGCCTCCAGGCAAATAAAAAAACGCAACTCGCATTTCGTAGCTCGTTTGCGGTCCAAACTCTCTGGGCTAAGTGCGGGAGGGGGTCCGTGACTTTTCATGACTGAAGACTTTATGTGCTCATCAGGGCTCGCAAATGCCAATGGTTAAAGAGTCCTCAAGGAAACCCTTGCAAAATGAAAGTCCCGTGGTCAGTTCAATATAAAACTTTTGTACCGTATATTCTCCGTCAAAATGAGCGCACCGAACCGTGACCCCCGTACCGCGACGGTTCAATACAAATACATATACCGTACCACCCCTAGAAGTTACCATGGAGAAACAACATGCACATTAGCAAACACATTTAGCAAAAACAAATTTAAGACCCAGAAAATTAAAAACCCAAGACAAAGCACAAAAATGATTTAAACAACACATTTTCAAGAGATCAATAAGTGCCCATGCTCCTGTTTAGGAGTTTGATTTTCAACTAAAAGGTGAGAGTGAACTGAAACACTGTTGGCTAATGCTAGCTAGACACGAGAATGATTATATTTTTTAAAGGTCCCATGACATGGTACTTCTTGATGCTTTTATATGGCTCCTTAATGGTTCCCTAATACTGTAAATGAATCCTTCTTCAAAATCAACAGTCAGTGCATGAGAAAGACCCATTTACACAGACATGGTCAAAAGTTCACTCTCTGAACGACTCATTCTGCGCCTTCTTGCTTGAATGCAAATGAGAAGGACACAGATTGGCTTAGAGGAGCGGGTGGGCCCCCCCCCCCGCACCCGCTCCTCTGCGCTGCTGGAGCGCTGCTCTGCGCTGTCTCCCATTTCCGCGTTTGAAGCACGAAGACAGAAAGGAGAGGCGTTTCATTGAAAAAAACACATTTTCACAGAAAATAAAATTAAACCACTACTGTTTCAGAGGTCCAGAGGGTCGGGTAAAGGACTTCTGAGCCTAGAAACACTCGCATGTGCCTCCAGGCAAATTAAAAAAACGCATTTCGCATTGCGTAGCTCCTCCGCAGTCCAAACTCTCTGGGCGTGATTTCCAGAGACAGGGGGTGGAGATCCAGACGATGGTGGAACTGCATTTGCATTTCTCTTTTCGATGTTACGTAACAAAGGTGCCTTGTCCAGAATCACCCATTTGATCTGTGTTTTTTTCAAACGCAGAAAAGGATCGCAAATGCTCAGTTTAGACATTTCGCAACTTTTAGCCATGGGGGGGGGGCCTAAACAGGGTAGGGGAGCTCACATTAACGTTCAAAAACCTCAGGAAGTGAAAATTTCATGCCATGGGACCTTTAAATAGTTCATTACTGACCTTTCTGAACAAAAAAGAAAAGCTACTGTATTTAAAGGTGCACTACGTAACTTTTGCCAACTAGGCTACTTGTCTTCAATGATTTGTTATAGAGTTGCCTGGAATGTTCCACAGTATGGTATTTTACATATTACTCTTCAGGCAGATGGCACTACCAGGCTAACAGGTCAGATTGGTGGAGAGGCAACCCCACTGATACATATGGAACAAAAAAAAATTCTGTGTTATGATCAATCCTGTGTAAAATTCCAGGCATAGCAATAACATCTCCATGGAGACAAGCATGTGCTTACCGTCCCCCAGAACTTAGTGCATCTCTAAAGGTGCACTATGTAACTTTTTGACTGGCGGCCCATCATCTGCTTATTTCTGTGGATATTCCATTACTCTGCCTGGAATGTTACACAGTATGACATTATTCTGCTCTACTTTATATTTATTCACTTACAGGTGGTATTATAGTCCAGAAATACCTAGAAAAACAGGCATTCTCGCTGTGAGCGGGTTAGTCTCTCCACAGATCTGCAACTTGCCCTGGTTTAGTCTCAATGAAAATAGAAAGGTTTAATGCCCTACTGTGAAATATTCTAGACAAAGCAATAACATCTACATGGAGAAAAGCACTGATGGACTCACCAGGCATCTTTAAGTGAAAAGCTTATAAAACTCACTGTACATTAGTGTTACATCATCAGGAGACTGTCTGTTCTCGTGTAAAAGTGCTGAGCAGCCTATTCACACATAGTGTCGGGGTGAACCTGAGATTTCTCGCCGGCCTCTCTGTGGTGGGAGAAGTCTTTGATCAAACACAGCCACTTTATTCCCCTCAACCATTAGACCCAACTCAGAGAAGAGAATCTATGGAGACAGTGTGTTAATCTGAATGAAGGCAATATAGGTGACTACAGGCACTGCACAACTATTATGGAAAATGTATTATGTCAAGTGTAATAAACAAATTAGGAATGATCTACTCAAATATGCAAAATTATGTGGATTACAAGACCTGAAAACTAGATGGTAAGAGAGATGTTTTTTATAGTTTAACTATAGGCTAAATCTGCTGTTTAAATTTTTTTTTAACCAATTGCAAGTTAAATGAAATTCAGCAAAACTTTTGAACTTAAAACCTCTCCCTCCATTCCTCCGACACCAACCTCCTGTCCCTCCCCTACAGGACCAAGCTCCGAACCTGGGGTGACAGAGCCTTCTCCATTGCTGCCCCCACCCTCTGGAACTCACTCCCACGATCTATCTGTGACTGCTCTGACCTCCCCACCTTCAAAAAATTGCTCAAGACTCACCTTTTTAAAACTGCTTTTAATGGTTCTTAATGTTTAATGTTTTTCTGATTGTTTATTGTTTTGTTACTTGTTTTATTACTGATTTTACCTCTTGTACAGCGTCTTTGAGTGTCTTGAAAAGCGCTTTATAAATAAAATGTATTATTATTATTATTATTATTATTATTAAAACGTTATAATTAGCTAAACATCTTTGTTTTTTTTTTTTTTTTTTTTTTAATAATCTTGACTACTTAAATTCTTTTGATACCTAATGTTAACCTATAATTGTGTTGTGCAATTTTGACACCGTGCAACAGGCTAGCTAAGGAAACAGCTAAGGAGCTAGATATAGACCGCTGAGACATTACAGACTTTATACATGAAATGTGGCAGCAAATATGGAAGACTACCTTCCAGAAGAAATACTTGGAGCATTGAGTTCACCTGGATCCCAGTGGAGACACAAAGGAGGGACAGTTTTGGCACTTCCTCTCCTCAAAACTGCCCTGGCCCAGATCTGCTGACCCTACCTGACCAGTCCTCCTGTTAAATTGCACTGAGACCTTTGACTGAAGCACAAAGGTGACTGTGAAGCACAGTACGTTGCTGCAGCTAAACTTGAATATCCCTTGGAATAAGCTCCATGTTTCCCCACTGTGGGACAAACAAAGGTTATCTTTTACCACGTTTTCCGAATAATCCCTCAACCACCATCTTAGAACTTGAAATATATGCATGAATCTCTATAAAAGAAAGAAATGTTTTAAATAAATACTAAAAGTTTTGTTAAATTGTGCTGACTTAGCACCTCTTCCCTCCTGGAGTCTTCCATGTACAGTGACTCCACGATCGATGGATTTGATTGGATGATTCGTCTTCATTAAGCGTATTAGGGACGCCTCGAGAGAGACTAGTGCACAACCAGGGACCTGCTATGCTAACGACTACAACAAATGTGCCTATTCATGTGGTATGCTAACGCGGGTCAGAAAAGTGCCCCCCGCCATATGGCCACCCGCTGACTCCAAAGCCACCCGCTCTAAAATTCGTTTGATTAATATGGCTTCAGAATGCAGGGCCAAAGAGCTGTAGGCGTCAGTGAAGTGTAGTTTTGATTAAAAGATGAGACCGGGCCAAGCTTTTTCCATCAAAGGGTTTTCAGGAGAAAGATGTGACTCAGAGCAGTGCACTATAACTCTACAGCAGGCTAAAAACCAAAATGGCTAACAGGACATTTTACATCAAAGACTGTTCAAATACATATGCTGGAAAAGTATGTTGCTAGGAGACTTGTGCGGATATATGGAAAATTCAGCTATATAGACACTTTAAAATCATGTCATCAGAATGTTAACAATTCTTAAATGGAGGCAACTAGAAGTACAATTAGCAGAAATAATATATTTTCAATGATTAACAGACCTAAATGTAAATGTTTTATGACATTATAACAAAATATTAAACAATTTTGAATTTCCAAGGTACACATTTTAGTCTAAAAATTGTCTAAATTGTCTAATTGTCTAAAAATTCTAACCTGGGAAATGCATGAGCTTCACAAAAAGTATAAGTTATGGTGAAATGTGTAATATATGTGTAAATGAATGAGACACTGTATGTATATTAAGGATGCAAATTATCGATTAATTCATTACTCTATAGTTGATTTACCTTATCGATCGACTTACAATTAACTGATAAGCGGCGTTTTTCACCTGAATTTTAGTGTTTCAATAGGGTCTTTAAGAATATAAGCTATAGTATACATAACACTGAGTCAAAAATATATCATACTATTATTATATTGTATATTCCTCAATTAATTATTCCTTAGTAAAAAGCAGACAAATGTATTAATGCTGAATAACAAAATACATTCTTTAGTGAAAATAAATTGAGGACTGGCTCAGTTGTTGCACTTGCAGCATGGAAATCTTGAAAATTAAAAGGAACAGAAGAAATTAAATAACAGAATGTTATTTAGTCTACATATTATGATGAAACTAGTGAATCCAGGCTATTTTTAGGACATTCTCAACATTTATTTTGAACTAAGGCATCAACAATATTTCTCTCCCTTAATCTGTGAAGGGTTACAGTACAAAATATACATTTCACCGGGCCCCTGGACACAGCATAAAACATTACAGGGCCTCAAACCAGAACAATCAAGAAATTATAAAAGCATCTAAGTTACATGCTTTTATCATTTCAAAAATATATGGTTCTAGGTCCAGCTCTACTGTGAGTTGTACGGCAACATCCAGAGAGGAAAGGGTTACATGATGTAACGCTATGGTCTTTCTCGCGAGTGGGTTCACATCTCGTGTTCACATTCCAGAGTAGCGCCCTCTAGCGATTAGTTACAATTAATGCATTTTGTACGGCCAACGTCTTGATCGACAATTAATTGTAAGTAGATTAATTGTTGACATCCTTAATGTATATGTATTAAACAGTATTGGCCTTTAGAATGCTGTGATGTCATCTGAAACCCAGCAAAGCATCAAATCCATTACCAGCAATTGCCAATCAAAGGTATCAGAGATTGAAGAATTTCACAAAACATCTTTATCAAATGAAATTAAAAAATACAGAAACAGGTACAATTGTTTTGTTCTCTTCTCTGCTTTCTTTTCGAGTTAGAAAAGCAATACTAAATACTTAAAGTCCATTTTGCTCAATTATTAGGTGGCTGGAGTCTATACCCCATTAGAACCTTATGGGGCAGAAAAATAGCCAATTAGACAAAGGGTTACTAAAAATAACGGTGCCTTAGAAATATATAGCACCTTTAAAGACACTTGAAGTAGTTTACTGCATTATTCACTCAGTGGCGAGTCTAGGGTAGACTGACAGAAGAGAGGCTACCCACCTGCACCACTGACCACCATTCAATAACTCACTCACACTCAGGTAGGGTTTTGATGCTTTTTAGGGCCATTATGTACATTGACTTATTCTTTTTTTCTGGATACTTGCATTTTGGTTGTTTTTTGCACTGAAAAAACACAGAAAAACATCTTTACTATATGGGCTTGCATCTGCACGAACCTGACTCTTCACCTCACCTGCTTGTTTCCACAGAAATGTTGTAGTATGGCATAAAACCTATCTATCTCCATAGATAATTTTCCAAAGTATGGTTTTAACTTTTTGTTTCCATGGACTCAGCTGTATCTTTAACTTGTTGATCTTATATTATATTATACGTCACAGGGATTTGACTTTTAGAACCAATGCAACTGTTTGCAGATTTTACTCCCACCAATATGATAATAGCAAGGTAGGTAATGTGTCTTGCTAAAGGACACAACAACAGCTCCAATAATGATATTGGATATCAGCGCCAATACAGAGTTTTCTTCTGGATTGGATATCGGCTTCCAAATATTGTTTCAAGCAATATCCTGGTTAGGGCTGGGCATCGAAATTCGGTTCCTCCATGGCACCGACCAAAATGCTTCTTCTGGGTATAGAAATATGCCTCGTCTTTCGGTTCCACGTTTGGATACCCAGAGGTTAATCATGTGTGGCTCAGATACGTGCCTGCGTGCTTATGGCCTGATAATGCCACCTGAGACTGGCTCAAACGTCCACGTGTATGAAAAACACAGTGTGGTCACGCCCCTCGTTCACAGGCAAGGTGAGATTCACCTAACTTGTAAGTTAGCTAATCAATTAGCTTGGCTGCGGAGTCGTCAAACCGTACAAAAATGCCAAAGTCGAAAGCATGGTTATACTTTCGCAACATATCTGACAAGAGCTACAGGACGTTTACGACCCACTCGGAAAGTACTGATATTTCATCGGGTAAGTTTGTTCCGCGAATTCCGTTGATCTGCTTTGTTTGCTAAGGTAGGAGCTAGCTAGGTTGTTGCAAGTTTACTTATGTATGTTAACGGTACTGTAGGATATTAGCGAGTAACTATTGTTTATGGCAGTGTTCCCCAACCTTTTTTGTCTTGTGTACCCCCTGAGCCCTTCTGTCATACCTCGAGTACCCCCTCACTCATACGTGTTGAGAATTCTCCAAAAGTAGAACGTGACACAACGGATTTTTAAATGAAAATCATTTTATTTCATCTCCTTAATTTGAAAATGTAATTCTCAGGCTTTTTCTTTCTTATCTTTAACTCAAATTAGTTAAACATAAAAATAAAGAATATGTTTCTTTGAAAATAATTTACCCAAATAAATACAAAATCAAAAATAATCTTCCTTTGTTGTATCTAACTCTTGTGACACAACTGATTATTAAATGAAAATCTTTTTATTTCATATATGTTAATGTTCTTGAAGAAAAACTGTTAGATGTGTGTGTGTGTGTGTGTGTGTGTGTGCGTGTGTGTGTGTGTGTGTGTGTGTGTGTGTGTGAGAGAGAGATAATGTGATGATGTGCAGTTGTGTTGTTGTTCATTTACTTCAATAACTTGATATTCAATAACTTGAATAACGGAAAATAAACTCCAGTATGTGGAATAGAATGTGTAATGAAATTAAAAATTTTCCTAGAATTAAAGATCCCATGACATGGTACTTCTTGATGCTTTTATATGGCTCCTTAATGGTTCCCTAATACTGTAAATGAATCCTTCTTCAAAATCAACACTCAGTGCATGAGAAACAGAGATAAGATGAGAAAGAGTCATAAATGTCACTCTGGAACACTCCATTATGGGAGTTGTTGCTTGAATGCAAATGAGGAGGACAGAGATGGCCTATAGTAGGGGGTGGGGGCGTGGCCAAGCTCTCCGCTCCGCTCTATGACCCACTTCCGTGTTTTTGCACGGGGGGAGAGAGATGAGAAGCATTCCATTGAAAAATAAACACATTTCCACAGAAAATAAAATTAAACCACTGCTGTTTCAGATATCCACAGGCTCAGATAAAGGACTTCCGAACCTAGAAACACTCGCAAGTTCCTCCAGGCAAATAAAAAAACGTATTTCGCATTGCGTAGCTCCTCCGCAGTCCAAACTCTCTCTTTTTTCGAGCTGACGTCAATAAGGTGCCTTGTTCAAAATCGCCCGTTTGAGCTCTGATTTTTTCTAACGCAGAAAAGGATCGCAAATGCTCAGTTTAGGCATTTCGCAACTTTTAACCGGGGGGGGCCTAAACAGGGTAGGGGAGCTCACATTAACGTTCAAAAACCTCAGAAAGTGAAAATTTCATGCCATGGGACCTTTAATATAAAATAGGAACCGAAAAAGGTACTGGTAAGGAATCGGTATCGAAATGAAGGTATCGATATTGGTATCGGCATCAGAAAATTTTGAACGATACTCAGCCCTAATCCTGGTTGTACATATACATCGTAAATACAAATAAATATAAGTAGTTCTGTAGTTACTCAATATACATAAATAACAGCTACATAACAAATTTAGATTATTTTTATCTTATCTTTACCAGTCTCTCTAATATCGAAATCGGTATCAGAACTGAAAAAGCTGGATCGGTGCTTCCCTAAACAATAGTATGCCCTTGATCTGAACTAGAAACATCGGCGAATGCTCTAACTACTCTTGCACAAATCCACTATGGGCAAATCAGTGTTACAAATTTACCTTCTGTATATTGTTTGGGACAGTGAAAAAAGAGAATCCAAGGTAACACTTTGAAAACACAACTCCACAAGTGTAAACCCCAGTACCCATCGAGAGTATGATTTGCATTATCAAGACCTGAGAAAAGAACTACTATCGCCCTTCAAAAGCTGTAATCATGCACATTTCAGACTAAACAAAGCCTTGGATTAAACCACTACTGTGAACTGCCATGGAGATCTTATGAATACCACTTTCGATTCCGCAAATACACTTCGGCAGTTCAAATCTTATTACCAGGCATCGTGTTCAAAAAATGTCCCCAGTGCTTTCTGAAAATGTTATCAAATTCCGTGCCAATCCAGATCTCCGGTGGACCCTGCCTTTGCTGATATGAATACTATTAGTTTTAGAACGCAAAATGGGGCCAGTAATTGAGCGGTGGGCAACGATCAACAGCAATCATAGCTTTGGCTACGCGCTGTTCCAACTTATTTCAACCACGCAGCTTTGTCCTTGTCCTACATTTACACAAGATATATTATTTAGAATACAAGGACTCAAGAAAAAGAAATGTGTATGGGAGCAGTGGCTTTTTAAAAGGTCCTATATTCAGGGGTGCACATAACTGGTACGCAGGTACGCATGCGCAACAAAAACGAGCGATGCGTACTGCGACTTGGGCCACTACCGCGCTCCTGCGTACTGACTATCCCTTCTAAACTATTTCACATGGCTGTTCATGTTGCCGGTGCGAGTATCTAGTTGAATGTTGGTAAAGTCAAACATGTCTAAAAAGAAACAGACGACAGTAAGCAGTTTCTTTGGCGTTTCGTCGCCACCACCACCAAAGAAACAACAACTGGAGTCGAAGAAAAGACTTTTTTCTGAAAAGTGGCTGCAAGAAGTACCATGGCTTGAGGCTAATGATGACCGGACTGAAATGTGGTGCAAGATTTGCCGTGCCCATCCACAGCTAGCAGACGAAACAGGTGCGTTTTAGAAGAAGAAGAAGTGAACTTTATTATTTTTTTTATTTTTTTATTTTTTTATTTATTTATTTGAATGGGACAGCATGTATTAATGAACGACTAGTGCCGTAAATACACCGGATTTAGCTAGGAGCTAATTTCCATCCGTAGTCCCATTGGAAAATTGATCTCACACTGGAGAAATTCTTCTCTGCATTTTAACCCATCCTATATATATATATACATATATTAGGAGCAGTGGGCAGCACACACATTAGGGCGCCCGGGGACCATCTCCATGATCTTCTTGCTTCGGCTTGGTCAGGACCTAAGCTGGAGTACCTATGGTGCATGTTTTTGGGTTGGTGGGGGAAACCGGAGTGCCCGGAGGAAACCCACCCAGACACGGGGAGAACATGCAAACTCCACACAGAAAGGCTCGGGCGACCCGGGGATCGAACCCAGACCATGCATGCAAACTCCACACAGAACACACACGGAAAGGTCTGGGCGACCCGGGGATCGAACCCGGAACCTTCTTGCTGTGAAGCAAGAGCGCTAACCACTCTGCTACCGTGCCGCCATAAAGGCTCGAAGAATTTCAACCATCCGTCATTTAACAAACACGAAAAGAGCAAGGAGCATACCAACGTAGCGCAAGCCATTGCTAATAAACAAGCTAGCAGAGAAGAGATTGCAAGTCGCCCACTTAGCAGATGGCGAGACAAGCTTTCTGAGGAACAACCAAGGGCAAGGAGGTCCATCGGCGGCAGCAACATCATCAGCCATGCAGGAAGCTGAAGCAGAGGACAGTGGGGGCGACACTGCGGAGGACAGTGAGGGGGACTTTTAAGACTTATTGCGGATGAGGTGAGTACCAAACACTATCTGCATGAGTAACTCACTAAAAAAGTTATGTGCACCCCTGCCTATATTACACAAAATGGATTCTTGTGAGCTTTAAGTTATGTTACCTCCTCAAAAACATACCCGGAGTTGTGTTTTGTTTCATTCACACATGTCTGAGGAATCCTTTATAATTAGTCCGTCCATATCTCTCAAAGTGCTCTGTTCCATCTTGTAATGCCATGTAATGGGCAAGTTAATAGCTCCTTTTACCTATTATTCAGCAGAGATTTTCAATTCCAGGGCTGAAATCATCAAAATGATTCTAGTGAAGATGTAAGGAGTTTAAAGGGATATGCCACCCCCAGGTCAAATTTGGGCATCTCCCCACAGTCCAGAGACTAAAATAAGTGGTGGAAAGCGTTTTCCTGGTCACCCAGCCATTGTCCGAGTCTGTCAGCACTGACCGCCGCTGTATCTGCAGCTACTCCGCGTTAGACCACGCTGCGCAACAGGGGAACTCCCTTCCTGGTGTGTAACAGGGATTCCCCGGGCAGCGTGCTGCGTGCTTCGGCTTTATTGTTCCGCACTGAAAAATAGTTCCCACCCAAAATGACCAATGCAAGCTCTCCGTGTTGATTTGTACATTTATTTGCACTCGATATGAATGCGCACTACACAGAAAGTAATTGGGAAACGCATCGAGCAAATTAATTCCTTTTGGCCGAAATCTTTCTCTGGCGCCATTAGCCTCCAGTCTAACGCGGAGTAGCTGCAGATACCGCGGCGGTCAGTGCTGACAGACTCGGACAATGGCTGGGTGACCAGGAAAACGCTTTCCACCACTTATTTTAGTCTCTGGACTGTGGGGAGATGCCCAAGTTTGACCTTGGGGTGGCATATCCCTTTAAACATGAAACTATTTTCTATTTGCCTGCATGCTAGGGATGTCAACAATGAATCGACTTACAATTAATTGTCGATCAAGACGTTGGCCGAACAAAATGCATTAACTGTAACTAATCGCTAGAGGGCGCTACTCTGGAATGTGAACACGAGAAAGACCATAGCGTTACATCATGTAACCCTTTCCTCTCTGGATGTTGCCGTACAACTCACAGTAGAGCTGGACCTAGAACCATATATTTTTGAAATTATAAAAGCATGTAACTTACATGCTTTTATAATTTCTTGATTGTTCTGGTTTGAGGCCCTGTAATGTTTTATGCTGTGTCCAGGGGCCCTGTGAAATGTATATTTTGTACTGTAACCCTTCACAGATTAAGGGAGAGAAATATTGTTGATGCCTTAGTTCAAAATAAATGTTGAGAATGTCCTAAAAATAGCCTGGATTCACTGGTTTCATCATAATATGTAGACTAAATAACATTCTGTTATTTAATTTCTTCTGTTCCTTTTAATTTCAGGATTTCCATGCTGCAAGTGCAACAACTGAGCCAGTCCTCAATTGTTTTTCAATAAAGAATGTATTTTGTTATTCAGCATCAATACATTTGTCTGCTTTTTACTAAGGAATAATTAATTGAGGAATATACAATATAATAATACTATGATATATTTTTGACTCAGTGTTATGTTACTATAGCTTATATTCTTAAAGACCCTATTGAAACACTAAAATTCAGGTGAAAAACATCGCTTATCAGTTAATCGTAAGTCGATCGATAAGGTCAATCAACTATAGATTAATGAATTAATCGATAATTTGCATCCCTACTGCATGCACTTTTCTTTCTTGTTCAAACTGTCCTGGAGCTACTGTGGCAAGTAAATTTCTCCTGTGTGAGATCAATAAAGTCTTATCTTATCTTATCTTATTTTAGAAAAAAATTGTGAACGAACCAAAACACGTGTGAATGAAACAAAACACAACTCCAGGTATGTTTTTGATGAGGATACAACATGATAACATAGATCAGTAAATAGTGTAATATACTGTGGGCCCTTTAACAGTCAGATTACAGAGGGTTTGACCTGGTTTACAGTTAATATCTCTGTAATTGGGCCTATCAATATGAGACAAAAACTGGCACAAAGTTTAAAGGAAAAGTAATGTTTTTTTTACAATTTGAGCCTTATTTCGGTAATAAAACAGGTTGTTTTACTCACCCATAGCACTTTGGTGTCATATGGAGGATTTCCGGAGATGTTTTAGATTAGCGTTAGGCTAACGCTGTTAGCCTAGCGCGACTTATAGCCATAGCTCGGGGCATTCCCCAACCATGTAATATGCCCCGTGTGGGCTCCAAATAACACAAACTTTAGCACTTTTCAAATCATAGAAGCTCGATGTCTTTAGTCTACGATTTTGTTTGGTCAAAAGTGGCCTGTAATCCGTGATTTAGCCATAGTTTCGAGTAGATAAGGACGCCAGTGCGCATGTGCGGACTGTGCTCTCAACTCCCGGGACCCAAACATGGAACGCAAAGCTGTAAACTATGGATAAATCTCGGATTACAGGCCACTTGTGATTCAAACGAAATCGTAGAGTAAGACATCGAGCTTCTATGATTTGAAAAGTGCTAAAGTTTGTGTTATTTGGAGCCCGCACGGGGCATATTACATGCTCGGGGAATGCCCCGAGCTATGGCTATAAGTCGCGCTAGGCTAACGGCGTTAGCCTAACGCTAATCTAAAACATCTCCGGAAATCCTCCATATGACACCAAAGTGATATGGGTGAGTAAAACAACTTGTTTTATTACCGAAATAAGGCTCAAATTGTAAAAAACGTTACTTTTCCTTTAATATCTTCTCTGTCAGTACAGTATTTTTTCCAAATAGAGGGATTACTTGAGCACAGATGCATCATTGTTGTCAGCTGAAAAGGGAGAGACTGCAGACCAAAAGATGAGGCTCAACATTTGAGGATTTTCTTGTATGTCCTTCAAATACAGTGAATCACCCATAGAGTTATATAAGCCATAGCCATCCATTTGAAATGACAACATCAAATGCTGCCTCTGCTGCTACTACTGCTTCTACTGCTACTACTACTGATCAAAAGCTTTTACTTATTCTAAATATTAAGTTAAAGTACTATTATAAATGCTACTGCCATATACTGCTGCAGCTGGAAGTGCTGCAAAGGCTAGATCAATTAATTAAAGCACAATGACAAAGTTGCAAGAGGTTCAGTAAATCTCAGTTTGAGAACAGTTGAACAAATGTCGCAATAAAGCTTTTATTTCTTGTGACTGTTTACAGGCAATTTAACAGTCATGACTAATTCAGAGGCTAACTTCTTAACACTTCCTCAATTATTTATTTTGACACAGCCCAAGCCTATACTTTAAAAGAAGCCGTGACTTGCATTTTAAGTATCTCCTCTAACATTTCAACCAGATGAGTATACTAATACAACCACTACTACTAACATCACTACCAAATATTTTTTACTAGGGATGCAAATTATCGATTAATTCATTAATCTATAGTTGATTGACCTTATCGATCGACTTACGATTAACTGATAAGCGACGTTTTTCACCTGAATTTTAGTGTTTCAATAGGGTCTTTAAGAATATAAGCTATAGTAACATAACACTGAGTCATAAATATATCATAGTATTATTATATTGTATATTCCTCAATTAATTATTCCTTAGTAAAAAGCAGACAAATGTATTGATGCTGAGTAACAAAATACAGTAATCCCTCGCTCTATCGCGGTTCACTGTTCGCGGCTTCGCTGTTTCGCAGATTTATTTTTTTTTCAAATTTTTTTTATAGTGTAACATTGTGTTCTGCGTCCTGATTGGCTAAGAGACTAGACCAGGACTAAACGTGGACTAAACCAGGTCTAGACCAGAACTAAACCAGGTCTAGACCAGGTCTAAACCAGGTCTAAACCTGGACTGGACCTGGACTAAACCAGGACTGGACCAGGTGTAGACCTGGACTAAACCGGGATTAAACCACCACGTGTCGCTCTTTGCTGGTTTCGTGCGGCTGGTTTGTGGCTCGGGCTGAGAATACGCAGTCCGGGCGCCGCGGATCGATTTCGTGCTCGCAGCCCCGGGGTACGCACGGCCTCGCGCCGGTGGTGCACGTGTCGCGCATTTCTCCAAGGGGTTGGTGCGCGTCACGTCCTGGGACATGGCAGTGCTGTTGAATGAGCGCGGTGCGCCCTGCCCGGGACTAGACCAGGTCTAAACCAGAATTGCGGCTCTTTGCCTTGTTTCGTGACCACGCACCCGCGCAGCATGTAAGTTACATTCTTTTATTATTTAAAAAATATATGGTTCTAGGTCCAGCTCTACTGTGAGTTGTACGGCAACATCCAGAGAGGAAAGGGTTACATGATGTAACGCTATGGTCTTTCTCGCGAGTGGGTTCGCATCTCGTGTTCACATTCCAGAGTAGCGCCCTCTAGCGATTAGTTACAATTAATGCATTTTGTTCGGCCAACGTCTTGATCGACAATTAATTGTAAGTCGATTCATTGTTGACATCCCTATTTTTTACTCATTCTAAATATGAAGTTAAAGTAGATTGTATAGACTGTATAATAGAAGAGAGTGTGACAAAAATCAAGTAGATGACATCCTTGCTTCCAAAAAGTTCCATAGTGTGCCTTTAAGACATTTTGACCAGATGGAGTTTAAGATCTGGTCCATATAGTTGGTGTGTACAGTCGATAGGTGCAAGATAAAGGCAGAAAAATAAAAAGTGGATGTAATAAACGGTTACAAGCAGCTGTCGCTCCTCACACCCGCCTGGGCAGAAGAGAAGGAAGCGGAGGAAGAGAAGGAGGAGGAGGAGGAAAAGGGACGACTGTGAATGATGGAGACACACGGAGCAGAGGGTCCCGGCGCAAACCAGCCTGAACCTACCGTCAGCACACTGCAAGGATCACTGCTCCAACCAGAGGGACAGAGGGAGATGGACGGAGAGATAGAGGAATAAGGAGGAAGGAGTGAGGAGAGAGGGAGGAGTAAAGACAGAGAGACAGGAGAGAGAGAGAGAGACAGGCAGACAGAGAAAATGGGGGACACAGAGAGAGAAAGATGGATGGAGAGATAAAGGCATACAGATAAAGGGATAGAGAAAAAGGAAAATGGGTAGAGAGGAACGAAAGAGAGTGGGCCTGTCATAAGTACTATATCGAGTTCACTATATGTTAGACAGAACAATAATTCTGGGGAGTCAATATTTATAGTGTGTACTTTTTCTTTGTACTAGAGGGGAATTTTGTTATTTTTCAGCACTGCGATGAGATTTGAGCTGTAGAAAATTGAATAAATAACTTTTATGACTCATTATAGACACAAGCTAACTAATAAAGTGATTTATTCTGCTATTAATTTATTGCAGTTTGTGTTTTAACTGTATTAAACATATTAGAATACTTTTTCCTGCTTTACGGTTACTGACTCAGTGGCATAAATTAGTTTCAGTATTATTATTTATCGACTATATTTACTTCAGCAATATCCTCCTGAGACCCGCCCATTCATTTGTGTCCTTTATAGTGGACATCGAGTTAACCAGTCTGTCTGTTAATTGTTTTGAGACTCTAGTTTGTGGCTGCACTATGATTTAAAATAAATAAATAAATAAATCTAAAAATCTTAAAAAAAAAAAGTGGTACCTCACCTTACGAAATTAATTCGTTCCAGAAGTGGTTTCGTAATGTGAATTTTTCGTAAGTTGAGTAGCTATTTCAATGGAAAAAGCCTGATTCGTTCCAAGGCCCCGATCCAAGTTTTGTTTTAATAGTGTAACTTTTTTTTATAGTGATAACAGGAGAAGTTCAATTTGTCTGTTTGTTGTTTTTTTTATAGTGTAACACTGTGTTCTGGGTCCTGATTGGCTAAGAGACTAGACCAGGACTAAACGTGGACTAAACCAGGTCTAAACAAGGTCTATACCTGGACTGGACCAGGACTAAACCTGGACTAAACCTGGTGGATTAAAGCGCCGCGTGCAGGTCTATTTCCTGGTTTCTCACGAGTCACAGCTGAGGCGAGCAGCGAGGAGGGGACCGCACGCAGTCCGAGCGCATGAACGAATGCAGGTAAGACGCCTGCTTAGACGCAGGTCTAAACCAGGTTTAATCCTGGTTTAGACCTGGTTTAGACCTGGTTTAGACCTGGTTTAGACCTGGTTTAGACCTGGTTTAGACCTGGTTCAGACCTGGTTCAGACCTGGTTCAGACCTGGTTTAGACCTGGTTTAGACCTGGTTTAGACCTGGTTTAGACCTGGTTCAGACCTGGTTTAGACCTGGTTTAGACCTGGTTTAGACCTGGTTTAGACCTGGTTTAATCCTGGTTTAGACCTGGTTTAGACCTGGTTTAGACCTGGTTTAGACCTGGTTTAGACCTGGTTTAATCCTGGTTTAGACCTGGTTTAGACCTGGTTTAGACCTGGTTTAGACCTGGTTCAGACCTCGTTTAATCCTGTTTTAGCGGAGGCACGGTTTGAGCACGGGTCTCGTCCTCTCAGCCCCGCGCCGGGTCATGCTGCGCTATCACACATGTATCCCCGCCGCGCACACTTCTCCCCCCTCCTCCTTCCCCTCACACTTCACTATTAAAACATTTAGTTGAAAATCTATGAAAGTTTGAGTGTTTAAACAGAGACAAACGTGAGAAAAGTTTAAATTCAGTCTGAGAAAAGCGTATAATGTGTGTGGCTGAGCGCGCATTATTTGAATTTTTGAGATTTCGCGTTTCGTAACTTGAATTTTCTTTCGTATCTAGAGACCAAAATTTAACGTGAAGGCGTTTCGTAACTTGGAATTTTCGTTTGTTGGGTCGTTCGTAAGGTGAGGTACCACTGTACTTAAAAAATAGAAATAAATAAATATGTAAGTAAATACTAAATAAATAATACATAATATATAAACAAATAAATACATAATTGAGGCAACTGTAGAAGCTTGTCAAAGATGTTGGTCATCAAAAAAAAAAAAAAAAGTTTTTGTTAGGTTGTTCCACTTCACATGGATTTAACACCATGAATAAAAATAAAATTAACAAAATGTAAATGCTAAGGTGTTCATTAACCTCCAAATAGAAAATTAAAATAATAATAAAAATAATTTGGATACACTTTTTTTCTTCAGGTCCCAGGAGGATATGTTGCCCTTCAAAATTCATTATCAGGGAAAGCGAAAGATATACAGATGAATAAATAAGAGAAAGATAGAAGGAAGGAAAGAGTAGCGGAGGAAGTCAGAAAGCGATAGAAAAGAGGAGATGGAGAGCGATAGAGAGATAGGGGGAGGGAGGCTTGAGTGAACTCCGGGTGAACCTCGCACGCCCACGCTGACATTTCACACACTGTTCCCAACGAATCACGTCACAAGCAGAAGTGAGAAACAACAAGAGGATACTTTTAATTGAGTAACTTATATTGAAGTACATTTAACTAATATTTGTACTTGATGAGGTTAAGAGTAAGTAGTAAGTAGTAGTAGTAGTAAGTAGTAGGGATAAATAACAGCTATATAACACATTTGAATAAATTCAGTCTTGTTTTATGTTTTATTTTGTTTTAAGGAACTAAATACTGGTTTAGCCTTTGCACTGGTATTGGTTGATATCAAGTATCGGGAGTATCAGAATCTGTATCAGCATCAGAACTGAAAAAGCTGAATACAAAAGCTCGTAGTAGAAATAATAGTAGAAACTGAAAATAGTATGACCTTAGTTAATGTACACATTCCCTTAATCACAATTGCACTTCAGTAAAATATTATACAGTAACCATAACCAGAAGTTCTTTCATTTGCATAAAAAGTCTACTCAAAACATAAAATGAGCTTCCACCTATTACTGCTTTTATACATTACAGTAATCCCTCGTTTATCGCGGGGGTTAGGTTCCAGAAATAACCCGCAATAAGGGAAATCTGCAAAGTAGGAACACTTTATATTTTACAATTATTCTACATGTTTTAAGGCTGTAAACGCCTCACCACACACATTATACACTTTTCTCAGACTGAAATTAACGTTTTCTCACATTTCTCTCTTGTTTAAACATTCAAACTTTCGTAGATTTTCAACAAAATGTATTAATAGTGACGTGTGTGGGGGGGGGGGGGGGGGGGACGCGGCATGTGCACCCGTGGTCACGAAACAAGGCAAAGAGCCGCAATTCTGGTTTAGACCTGGTCTAGTCCTGGCTTAGTCCAGGTTTAGACCTGGTCTAGTCCTGGTTTAGGCCAGGTTTAGGCCAGGTTTAGACCTGTTTTAGACCTGGACTTCCTACAGATCCAGTGACTCATGTCTCCTCGTGCATCCGGCCCCGGAGCCCGGTGCGACTCGAACTGCTTCTCATTCAAACACGGTGTGAGCACAGAGGGATGACCAGGGCGCACCACGGTCATCCCACAGCACTGTCACGTCCCGGGACGCGACGCGCACCAACCCCTTGGAGAAGTGCGCGACATGTGCACCACCGGCGCAAGGCCGCACGTACACCGGGGCTGCGAGCACGAAATCGAACCGCCCGGCCCGAGCCACAAACCAGCCGCACGAAACCAGCAAAGAGCGGCACGTGCTGGTTTAATCCCGGTTTAGTCCAGGTCTAGACCTGGTCCAGTCCTGGTTTAGTCCAGGTCCAGCCCAGGTCTAGACCTGGTTTAGTTCTGGTCTAGACCTGGTTTAGTCCACGTTTAGTCCTGGGTCTACAGTCTCTTAGCCAATCAGGACGCAGAACACAATGTTACACTATTTTAAAAAAATTTAAATCCGCAAAACAGCGAGGCCGCGAACAGTGAACCGCGATAGAGCGAGGGACCACTGTACTTCAATAAACCATTGTAGAATATCTGCATCAGGAGACTGGATACACCACAACTCGTTACAAGCAAAACCAGTTGATGCTTGCTTAAAGGGCCTATATTACACAAAACTGACTCTTGTGAGCTTTAAGTCATGTTGCCTTACTTTATCAAAAACATACTTGGAGTTGTCCTTTATCATTAGTCTGTCTACATCTCCAAAGCTCAAAACACTCCACCTTGTGATGTCATGAGGTGGTAGTTAACAGCTTTACCTTGTCAGTAGAGATGGGCAATTCCAGGGCTGAAATCATTCATATTATATCGAAGGTGTATGGAGTTTAAAAACACAGTGGAGCACTTCCTGTATTGACATCACAAGGTGGAACAGAGGGTTCTCTGTTTGAGAGAAGAACTCAGCCTAAATATGAAGGATTTATTGTTAAACGTGTGAATGAAATAAAACAACTCCAGGTATGTTTGTAATGAGGAAGATCAGAAAATAGCGTAAAATAGCGGTTTGTTCCACTCTCCTTTAACTCCCCTAATACGTCGCTATATATGTTACCGTGGCAGTCGTTGTCTGGCAGTCACCTTGGCTCTAGCTGCCCGTGAGGTCTGCATCCTTCACCTCCTGTGTGGTCATGTGACTGCGTCAGACTCTTCGGGGGCCATGATAACCCGCGCATCATATCGGAAGGGCATCTGGGCCATATGGCTGCATGGGAGAACGTCGTTGGCCTGATTTATTGCACCACCACTCATTGCTTGTTGATGGATGGCTAATGGAAGGGCAAAGCAATGCATGGGAATCGCAGTGTCATGATGGTAAATATATACAGGTATGGAGTAAGGTGTGCACTATAAGCAACAGGAGTGGGTGTGTATATAGATAGCGCTTATTGTCAGTGTAAATGAAGTGCATTACAAGATCATTTTGGGTTTGACTAATTTTAGTATGTAGTAAGAAGCAGAGGTGGGTAGAGTAGTCAAAAATGACCACCAATGTTCAAATCATTGTATATTCTTAGACTTGGACTTAGACTTAGGCTACGTTTACACGGCGACGATCAAAACAGAAGACGCAAAAGTGGCATCTCGTCTTCAAATTTTATCCGCGTTTATACGAAGACGCAAAAGCGGACGCAAAAGCCAGCGAAGGGAGGCGCTGGACTGAAAAAAAACAACACAAAAAAACATCACAACAGCGTCAAGTTACATTTCTAACCACGACTGTGCCGGAAAAGAGAAAGGTAAAACTTCAAAATAAAATGTTCTAGTTGCGTTTTAAATGAGTTGTTAAGTTCCGCTCCAAACATTTCAGTGACTTGTACTTTTGTTTACATGTTTTTGAATATTGTACTGAAAATAGTGACATTACAGGAGGATTACAGTGAATTAGAAAATATAAAATCACATGGGGTTTTACATTTGAAGTGCCTCATGCGGAAGTCGCTTGTCTTGGCGTCTGTGTGGCTGTGAGAGTGTGAGAAAGACTTGTACGGGAAGAAGAGAAAAGACCGTAGACGTGTGTGGGTGCGATTTATACAATTGTTGAAATGACTCTTGTATGTTGACTTGAACATCCGTGGTATCAAGGTATGCCGCATCGATGTGACGTAAACGCATACCTGACCAATCTGACCAGTTTTGCGTCTTGGGCAGTTTACACAGAAACGCTACAGTGGAGCGTGTTTAACTTTTCCACTCTGGAGGGTGGTTTCAGATTTTTGCGTTTTTAGGCCCCAAAAACCCCGTCACCGTGTAAACGAAAGGCACTTCCGATCAAATATTTTGTCGTTTTTACCCGTAAGCGTTCTCATGTAAACGGGCCCTTAGACAAACTTTGTTGATCCACAAGGGAAATTGTTTTGGGTACAGTAGCTCACTCATCAAATATAATATATGGACAGAGTGGCAGAGGGACAGCTGACGGTGATCAGCGCTGGGCGGACAAATTGAACTGTTACTTCAACAGGTTTGACTCGCCCCCCACCCCCTCTGCCCCTCTGCCGGCTCCCCCCTCCTCCTCTTCACACCTCCCCGGGCCAGTAGCCACATCCCCCTTCACACGGACCCAACCCAGCACCATCAGACTGTACAACTCTACTGTATAGTCCAAATATGCAATATTGTTTTTCAATACTCTCCTAGTTACTGTTTCTTATTATTATTACTTGTATAACTCCACTGTACGGTCCTAACGTGCAATATCGTTTTTCCAACGTGCAATATCATTTTTTCAATACTCTCCTTGTCACTGTTGTATTATTATTACTTATTCGATTATTACTTATTTTATTATTATTATCGTTACTTATTTTTATCCCATTCTTGCCTGCATGCACTTTTCTTTCTTGTTCAAACTGTCCCTACCTGGAGCTACTGTGACAAGTAAATTTCTCCTGCGTGAGATCAATAAAGTCTTATCTTATCAGAGAGGGTAAGATGGAAAAAAAAGGGGGGAAAAAGTAAAGAGCAATAGACCAATATCACATGAGACATAATTATCCACATAAAAATAATGATAATAAATATGTAAGTACAAATCAGATTTATATAGAAAAGTAGTAGACAAATATAAAATACAATACCAAATAAGATGTACAATACCAGCTATATACAGTTGTAGGGAGTATTGTCTAGGGAGTATTATATTATCTATTGCACAAGGGTGAGTTGTTGTACAGTTGTATGGAGTATGGTATGAATTCATCAAAATGAAGCTTTTGTCACTTGTAAGCTTTATTACATTGTCACTTGCAGACTCATAGTGGGAAAAATAACCAAAACTTTTACTTGCTACTACGATATTACTCACAGAGGAGTACAAGTGTGCTGCTAGAAAAGTACAAAGATACTACTGTTACCATAGCTGCAACGCACGTAGACCGACAGAAGCAAGACGGACCTACTACAATCAAACATGGGCAAAGTGAGTAAAGTGTCTTGCCTAAGGACACAACACAACACGAAGCAATCGTTTGAGCTGGGATTGACCCTTGGACTTATTGGCAAACAAACCACTAATCCACTTAAACTTGACAAGACCACATCGTCTGACAAATTACATTTTCTTCCTTGGACTCCTTTGCACTTTCTTCTTTATACTGTATATAAAGTCAGTCCAAAACTACAACTCCACGCTACACCTCTATCAAGCACCAGTCTCATTTTAAAACCACCATAGCCTCTACTTGAAAACCTCTCAGCTCTTCCCTGCTTCCTTTTGAGTGTGGTGGGTATCGGCTTGCTCTTTGTCTGCTGCCAATGCTAGCGGCAGACAATGGGAGACTGTAGGGGTAGAAGAATTCAGAAAAGGAGCAAGTAGCAGTTATTTGACAGACTGAAGCTCTATACGGGACATAGATGAACCGTATATAAAGAGGGAGGAGCGGGGTCAACTGGAATATGTATGTTGGCCATGTTGGGTCTTTTGTGTCGTGTCAAAAATGACATCCAGGATTCTTTAGATCTACGGCTGCGAGTGGGAGTCCACTGTTGCTTTGTTCTCCATGAGCAGAAAACTGACAAAAAGTGAACTCGAATAGATTTTGAACAAAGGACTGTGCTGTCATTGCAAGTCTGTTAAGATGCTATACACACTGAAAATATACGGCAACATGAATGCATTACCATGTTTTTACAGTGTAATTTCTGCCGCAAGGTCTGCCAGCTGCTTGTCTCCATGGAGATGTGAATGTTACATAGTATTTAAAGGTGTATTGTGTAACTTTTCTGGGACAGGGTGCATCAAATCCTTTTTGTGTGAGATACTGCTTTGTCTGAAATGTTTCACAGTATGACATTAAACCTCTATCTCTATGGCAGTGCTTCTCAATTATTTTCTGTGATGCCCCCCCCTAGGAAGAAGAAAAAATTTCACGGCCCCTCCCTGCGCGCGACTATAAATAGTATTATTTGTCTAGAAAATTGTGTACACCTCTGCATAACATTGTATCTTTTTATTAACATTAAAAACAAAAAAAGAAAGAAACTTCCAACAAAGACTGCACTGCCTTTTTGCACTGAGGACTCAAATATTAATGTGTTTTTAATGCAGCTTTGCGCACTTTTGTTTACGTTTTACAGAAACGAAACTTAAAACTACATTGCATAAACTAAAAGCACTGAAAAAAAAACACTCTCTCCTTGTGCCGCTGATGCGTCAGCTTCTGTCGGACTAACGGACACAACTCAGTGGAATATACGTGTTTTTTTTCTTTTTACAGAGGATGTTCTGCTCATGGTGAGTCTGTTCTGTGCGGATGGCGTATTTAAGGTTGCCGCCCCCTGCCCCAGAGCAACAATGAGAGCGCCACTGCCAACTACTGTTGTTGATGTGCAATTACACTTAGTTCTAGTACAGTACGGCAAAAAAGCATGTTTCCCAGGGTCACACAGGGTATTTTTGAGCTATTAATAATAATAATAATAATAATAATAATAATAATAATAATAATAATAATAATAATAATTCATTGCATTTATATAGCGCCTCTCATGACACCCAAAGCACTTTATAGTTCATCGTTTGTTCACTCCACACTTGGTGGTGGTAAGCTACTATTGTAGCCACAGCTGCCCTGGGGCAGACTGACGGAAGAGAGACTACCAATCTGTGCCATCGGCTCCTCGGACCACCACCACCAACAGTCAGGCATCACTTTCATACTAGGCAATGTGGGTGAAGTGTCTTGCCTAAGGACACAATAACATTTTTTGTGACTAGCACCCCCCTGTGGCACCTGGAATCCCCAGTGGTCTCCCATCCAAGTACTACACAGGCCCTGCCTTGCTTAGCTTCTGAGACCTGATGACATCAGGCTTTGACAAGCAGGTATGGCCACAAAACCACCTGTAATGAAATAAATGTAAGGTAGGGCTGTTTAATGTCATACTGTGGAACATTTCGGGCAAAGCAGTGACATATCTATAGAAACAAGTAGGTGATGGACCCCCAACTAAAAAGTTTCGTAGTGCACCTTTAATAGAGATACACTGATATAACAGTTGGCCGATATATTAGGTCGATATTTGTACTGGCTGTCGGCCTGAAATCTCCAGCACAGGGTGATATTTTGTTTTGTCCGATCTGCTGCCTAAAAAGTACAGACAGTAACACTTTAGCAAAAAGTGATAACTGCACAAAACATGATAACACAGCTCTCTTTTAGGTTTGTTAAAAGAAAAAAGGGCTGTGGGAGAGATTGTAGTATATTTATTTGTGGAAAATAAATAAATGTCTCTACATATCAGCCAAAAAATATTAGCAGACCTTATCAGCCATCATTTTCTCTAAACTATCGGCATAGACTTCTATGACTCAGTATAGATACAAACTAAGTATTTAAGTTTTACATTGTTATTTATTTATTACAACTCGTTTTTTGTTTTTTACACCAAATTATACATTTAGAATAGCTTTTTGGGGATGATTTTGCTTTTGTGGTTTGGCTTCAGTGTTATTGTTTATCATCTATATTTACTTCAGCAATAAATCCCACTTCGTAATTAGTTATCGTGGCATGTCTTACAAGTTAAAGGAGAATTAACGTTTTTTACAATCTGAGCCTTATTTCGGTAATAAAACAAGTTGTTTTACTCACCCGTAGCACTTTGGTGTCATATGGAGCACTTCCAGAGATGTTTTAGATTTGCGATCTCCGTAATGTGAGTTCTCGGGGCACATGTTTGCGGTCTCCAAATAACACAAACTTTAGCACTTTTCAAATTATAGAAGCTTAATGTCTTAGTCTATGCTTTCGTTTGTGTCAAAAGTGGCCTGTAATCCGAGATTTAGCCATAGTTTCGAGTAGATGAAGACGCCAGTGCGCATGTGCGGAGTCACAGCTTATTTGGCTCTCAGCTCTTGGCACCCAAACATGAAACGCAAAACTGAAAATTATGGATAAATCTTGGATTACAGGCCACTTTTGACTCAAACGAAAGTGTAGACTAAGACGCGTGAAGTCCCTCAGTCGTCCAGGTAGAATCCATGATAAATGAAGAAGTTCAATTTGTCAACTGGACAAAGTTTGTTTGGTTGAAAACGTTTCGCCGCTCATTCGAGAGGCTTCGTCAGAGAGCTTAGAGCTGACGAAGCCTCTCGGATGAGCGGCGAAACGTTTTCAACCAAACAAACTTTGTCCAGTTGACAAATTGAACTTCTTCGTTTATCATGTAGTCTAAGACATTGAGCTTCTATGATTTGAAAAGTGCTAAAGTTTGTGTTATTTGGAGACCGCAAACATATGCCCCGAGGACTCAAATTACGGAGATCGCTAATCTAAAACATCTCCGGAAGTGCTCCATATGACACCAAAGTGCTATGTGAGTAAAACAACTTGTTTTATTACCGAAATAAGGCTCAGATTGTATAAAAACGTTAATTCTCCTTTAACATTTTCATAGTAATTTGAGAATAACAAATTAATAAAAACTCTTCTCTCCAGGAATCCATACAGTTAAAATAAAATACGCCCCAAGAAAAGTGTTGTCAAGTTGGTGACATGCCAATCCACCCACGACACCATTTATCAAAGCTCCAAACATGAACATCTCCTCTCGGCTATTTGAATGCATAATTGAGGTCACAGAATCCGCTCCAGTCCTGTTTACACGTGGGAGTGCAGGGGTTAATGCACAAATCGAGTGCCACTTGTAGCTCTTCCACCGCTAGCTTGGCTCTTAGCAACTAGCCGCAAGCTAAATATGTACACCCGCTATCCTCCTCTCATTTGCATCCTTGAATTACGCCTGTCTTTCTGTATGCTAATCCGGCTCGCAAAGCAGGAGGGAGAACGGTTATCCCCGGCGACGCAAACGCAGGTGTCGAAATCTAGGTCTCGCCGTTAGCAATCGCCCTTGAGCCAGGCAAGGTTAGCGGATAGCGAGGAGCGTTTGACTGGGGCCCGGAGGATGGAGACGAGAAGACGGGAGGCGTGGGAGGCGTGGGCAAAGTGGAGAAAAGGTGGGTAGAGGAGATTAGAAGAGGGCATTGGAGTTTTGTGTGGAAAAGAAGAGGGTCGAGGCGGTGTAAAGACGACGCCTTCATCGCAACTCAATTAAAACCATTACGCCTGGTACAAAAGCAAAGAGGTGCTGTAATTACCGAAGCATGAAAAAGGGATTGTGCTTTCAAAAGCGTAAACAGAATTCATATTTTAATGTCCATCGATGTTGAAGAGTTTTCTTTTTGTCTGCTACCTTTTCGAAACAGACACTTGAATACACTTGGGTTCTTTCAAGTGGAATGAAATAACTGTTTGTTCCAACTTCTCATTAGCATGTTAGCCACTTTAGCCTTTGTTTGTTTCTTTCCGAGCGAGGGAGAAGAGTGGATTGAGTGGCGCGATTACGCTAGCCTTGATTGTAGTAGGCATTACAAACTGAAATACCAGTCTTATATTTTCTGTGAATAGGCCAATGTACTGGCATGGATGACATTTGGAAGATTCAATTTAAGTTCATAGCGGGGCTTCTTGAAAACGTGTGATGTTGAGGAAAAGTGAAGTTATTTCCGAAAAATGTACAATTCAAATGAAACTGGTAGTGCATATTGCTGTATATATCCTCCTGGGACCGAAGAAAAAAAGTGTATCTAAATTATTATTATTATTATTTTAATTTTCTATTTGGAGGGAAAATGAACACCTCAGCATTTACATTTTGTTCATTTTATTTTTATTCATATTTTTGTAACTCTGTAATGGACTGTAATAGTGTTAAATCCATGTCAAGTTAACCTAACGTAAATCTAACAAAAACATTTTTTCAGTTGGTTTTACAGCCGTTTTACAGTCGTTTACAGTTGCCTCCTTTTTAATTTATTATTAAATAATAAATTATGTATTTATGTATTTTTTTATGTTTTATTTTAATGTTTTATGTATTATTTATTTATTTACTTGTGTATTTTATTTATATATGTTTTATTTATTATTATTATTATTTATTTATTATTATTTATTTTTTTATTTTTTATTTATTTATTTTTTTTATCATAGTGCAGCCACAAACTAGAGTCTGTCTCAAAAGATGTCCACTATAAAGGACACAAATGAATGGGCGGGTCTCAGGTGGATATTGTGTCCTTGGGCAAGACACTTCACCCTAGTCACTTTGAATACAATCAGAATAGGTCGTGTTCATATCAAATCACAGCGTTTTAAAATTCCTATAGTTGGAGGACAGGTCAGAATTCTGTGGTGAAATGTGCGGTTTAACTGTCAGATTGAAGATTTGTTGACATAATTTATGGTTAATATCTCTATAATTACTGGGACGCAAGAAACAAAAGAACGAAGAAAAAAAAATCTGATGTCCTCCTTGTCAGCATAAATAAACAAAAGTGATTTATTTTTCACTTCAGAAAGATGTAATTCTTTCTGATGATTGTTGTCAGTTGATTAATGAGGCTTGATTAATGAGTGTTTGCAGTCAAACCCTAACAAATAATAATAAGGGTCGACATTTGTAGATTTTCTGTTTAGTCAACTTTGCAAAAACTGCAAATATCCTCTAGAGTTATATCGGCCCCTGCCCTCCGTTTTAAAGGTCCCATGGCATGAAATTTTCACTTTCTGAGATTTTTGAACGTTAATGTGAGCTCCCCTACCCTGTTTAGGCCTGTTGTCTGAGCCTCTGGACCTTTGAACACCAGTGGTTTAATTTTATTTTCTGTGGAAATGTGTTTATTTTTCAATGGAACGCTTCTCATCTCTTCTCCGCGCAAAAACGCGGAAATGGATCAGAGAGCGCACAGCTGAGAGCTGAGAGTTTGGCCACGCCCCCACCCTCTACTATAGGCCATCTCTGTCCTTCTCATTTGCATTCAAGCAACAACTCCCATAATGGCCTGTTCAGAGAGAGAAAAATTACTCTTTCTCATCTTATCTCTGTTTCTCATGCACTGAGTGTTGATTTTGAAGAAGGATTCATTTACAGTATTAGGGAACCATTAAGGAGCCATATAAAAGCATCAAGAAGTAACATGTCATGGGACTTTTAAATTATGACATCATCAAACGTGAATACAAACTTTTGAAACTTTGTAACTGATGTCATCAATATTCTCTGAGGGTGTGATGCTAACTGGAAGCACTACTCTGTCAAACGCTGTTACTCAAGTTAGACTTTAACTTTAACCGAGCTTTATTTTCACACAATCTTACCATAAAGAGTTGACTTGGTTGGAATTACAGCAGGTGAGCTAATTTGGCACTGTTAAACAAGTCTCTCACACATACATTTCTAGTCACGAGCTAGTTAGGATTAGCCAACAGTTAGTCACTCTCACCTGTGCTGAAAATCAAACTCCTAAACAAGACCATGAACGCTCGTATTGATCACAGGCTCCTGAAAATGTGTGTAAATTAGGGATGCAAATTATCGATTAATTCATTAATCTATAGTTGATTGACCTTATCGATCGACTTACAATTAACTGATAAGCGGCGTTTTTCACCTGAATTTTAGTGTTTCAATAGGGTCTTTAAGAATATAAGCTATAGTAACATAACACTGAGTCAAAAATATATCATAGTATTATTATATTGTATATTCCTCAATTAATTATTCCTTAGTAAAAAGCAGACAAATGTATTGATGCTGAATAACAAAATACATTCTTTAGTGAAAATAAATTGAGGACTGGCTCAGTTGTTGCACTTGCAGCATGGAAATCTTGAAAATTAAAAGGAACAGAAGAAATTAAATAACAGAATGTTATTTAGTCTACATATTATGATGAAACCAGTGAATCCAGGCTATTTTTAGGACATTCTCAACATTTATTTTGAACTAAGGCATCAACAATATTTCTCTCCCTTAATCTGTGAAGGGTTACAGTACAAAATATACACTTCACAGGGCCCCTGAACACAGCATAAAACATTACAGGGCCTCAAACCAGAACAATCAAGAAATTATAAAAGCATGTAAGTTACATGCTTTTATAATTTCAAAAATATATGGTTCTAGGTCCAGCTCTACTGTGAGTTGTACGGCAACATCCAGAGAGGAAAGGGTTACATGATGTAACACTATGGTCTTTCTCGCGAGTAGGTTCGCATCTCGTGTTCACATTCCAGAGTAGCGCCCTCTAGCGATTAGTTACAATTAATGCATTTTGTTCGGCCAACGTCTTGATCGACAATTAATTGTAAGTCGATTCATTGTTGACATCCCTAGTGTAAATCCAATTTGTATTTTTTCTTGAGTTTTCAGACAATCAAAACTTTTTTGTCAGTGTTTGCTAATGTGTGCATTGCGTGATAACTGCTGAACATTCCACCAACAGAGATACATGTAGAATACCCCCAATGCGATATATATATATAGCAAATACACAACAAGACTCAAGTACATGTTTTTATGTATTGTTTACATTTGCATACAGTATTACTTCACAAAATGAAATCCTCCTCAGTTTGCTTTGAAATATTCTGAATGACACTGTTAGCAAGTATCTGAAACAGCTTGTAGCATTAGCATTTGTGAGCCTTGTGTGCCTGTGATTGATACTCCTTTTTACGGACGGCGTTTGTTGTCTTCTTTTTTTTTTAACGCCGCGCTTTCATGTTTATCAACGCTGTCGGAGACGTCATTTCTTAAAGAAACATGTGAGATCGTTCTGTCCCTTTACGATAAGAAGCTGTGGAACAATCCTCATGAAATAAAAATGATTAAATGCTTCCAAGCTAAAGTGGGAGTCGCGCTTGTCACTGCATTTACGGTGGGTGCGTGTAAAAAGACAGTGGACAACATAAAGTGGGCCTTATACTGTGTTCTCCAGCCGGCAGAGTCCATTTGGAAGTTACAAGCTCAAGGGAAACCACTCAGCCTTGTAATTAAAGATTCAAACAAGAACCTTTATTATTAATGTGGTCCAAGCTTCTCCTGGACTTCTCTGCTAATCTAAAATGTTGCTAATGTGCCAAGTTTGGAGCTAGGAGATAGTCAAATTAATAGGTACTCCAGAGAACAAATAACTGAATAGGGAAGTAGTTCTAAGATTGTGGGAATTGATATTTTGGTTTTAAAAATAAGTTGGTAATATACTGTGAGGAAGAAATGCAAAGTACATTCAGATGCTTTTTGATATAGACAGTAGGCGTGATTTAACATCTCTATGGTGGATTGTCTACGGTATTACACAACTTGGCAACATCAGCTTCTCATGGATTACCTAATGCGTCCCAAACATCAAGAGTAAGATACTGAGACGTGAAAGGAAGCGCTAATCTGGGTCTGTTTGATCACGATTAAACATCTTGTCAGATTTGTACGATTATGCTAATGACTCAGACTTTTGATTCAGGCTCGTGCGAGAGAAAACGGTCGGATTCAAACGGGACTGAGCCGATTACACGGAGTTGACGTTTTTTCCTTGAAGACGGCGGGCCATTCTGAGGCAACATCATGACATGTTAGCCTGTTTGCTAGTGGTGTATACAAGCTGTCTGTGGAGCAAATAGTCCAAAAGTCCTAGAAATATTTATATATATTTTTCACAACTGGTAAACATCATTAGACAGGACAGTAAGTAGCTAACAAGGAGGGTACCACATGTCCTATGATCAATTCCAAACGCCAATGATCCTTTTAATCGAGCATTTGATTAAAAACACTAAGTGGCAAAAGTCTTACAATTTTGTCACAGGACAGTAAGTTGCTAGTACAGAGGTTAGCGTGTGTCCTGTGATGAATTCCCTTGGCAAAAGTAGACAGACAATCCAGGACAAGAATTGAATCTGGGACTTTCTTGCTTTGTGTTCTGGTCAAAAACAATTAGTTTTATATTGTGAATGAAATCAGTTTGGACACACACCCACTGAGGATGCTTTTATTTGAGCATCTGATTAGCTCAAGATGAGCTTTTTCAACTACAAAATCCCCTCTGAGAAAGAAAGTGGAATTTAAAAATGTATACCTTGTATCAAATGTGTACCTGGCATCACCCCAACACCCCACTGACCTTTGTATGCAGTTGAAATCCTGTTACACACTGATAGACTTTGCACAGCTCTCAAGTCTCACGCTTTGAGAGTGTGACACACGCATTTCAACGAGTTCACACGCTCACACGCCACACATGGTATTTCTCACACTGAAATTTTGTTAAGCAATTCAATGAAACTCTAGCCACTGGTCACAGCGCTTCTGTGCCCAGAACATCGGTCTGTGTGGCTCAGAAGAGTTATCCAGGCACCACGCCCTTTTCAGCCAATCAGAAACTAGATTGTTCTGTTGTCGGGCAGACCGTAGAGTCTAGTTTCAGCTAAGCGCGCACTGCACTGTCAGTGATAATTGAAGGACGGCAACTGAACACGAGTGAGACGAATGAATGATGACAAAACGGTGAATGATAAAACAAACGAACATCCAACTCAGGACTGAGAACCATCAGGTAACAACTTCATTTATATAACTCTCATTAGTTGGTTTGTAGTTTTGCTCTTTAGACCAACATTTACACCTGTCCATTTCAAGATAGCGTTATTTTAGGTAACCAACTAGCGATCTGCCTACTGTGGTTATTATTATTTGTCACAGAATAAATAAACAGTGTATGATATAATTGAAGAATTTGAAGAAGCTGGGTTGAAGGGTCAATGGGTCCCTAGGTGGATAGGTGCCCTCTCACTCTAACCGAAGTTCAAAACTTGAGAGCCCTGGACTTTGACATACAGAGCGCCGCTGCTGGTCGTGATAAAACCCTGTCAGAATCCTCTTCAAATCGGGATGATTCTTGGGTCAGACTGTTCTGAAACATCTCGTGCCCACATGTCAGGAGGTTAAGTCTGCTCGCTCCACAGATCAGGGTCAGGACTGCAGTAGGTCTGCATGTCAAACGGAGGACAGGGCACCACCGCGATTCACCTCTTAAACTCACTTCTTAGGGGCTTTCAAGGAGAGAAATGTGTGCTATCTTTATCTGGCTAGCATTAAGAACAAAGTAAAAAGTCCAAGTATCTTTTCACTGCAGTTTGTCGGTTAGCCCTTTTATTTGTTAGTAAGAGCTTCATCAAATATTTTTGTAGTCAATTTATTCAAGTTATTGTTACAATTGTAACTATAATGAAATGTGTATTTTTTAATGTGTGTTCATCTGCTCAAGGACTGCAGATAGAAAGTAAAAGTGGCTGAATCTGGCTTACTTACAGGTTTACTTTTGTAAGGGTCATTTGAATTTGTTCATGGTCCTTGACAAAGAATAAAGTAAAATAAACGAGTAATTTTTTGGACTTTATTCAATTGAACAAAGGAAAATTTCTATTGTGCTTTTTAGATTTTCTTCAAAATAATAAGCACATTCAGGTAAAACATGCTAACTTAAAAACTTAAATTATTTGTAAGTTATTTAAATCATTTTAAGGTCACAATGACACTGGTTATTCATTGTATCCTAAACCATTACAAGATCTGAACTTAACGTTGGAATGGAATTTAATTATTATAAGATAATTCATTAAATCCGAGCTAAACCAGGGGTGTCGGAATTTTTTTCATAAAGGGCCACATATCAAAACACAGCCAAAGCAGAGGGACTATCAAAGGCCATGGACTGCACAGAATAATGAATAATTAAAATATATGTTTATTTATAAGAAGTTAGAATGATTTTTCTTTGACTTCATTCAAGTTGATCCTGAGATCCTCAAAAGGACACAGTAAATAGTAGATATTGGCTTTATGAAGGTAGAGTTTCAAAAAAGTACTGCTTAAGGCAGTGCTTCTCAAATAGTGGGGCGGGCCCCTCTGGGGGGGGGCGCGGTGTGATGCCAGGGGGGGCCCGTGTGACCCTGGGAAACATGCTTTTTTGCCGTACTGTACTAGAACTAAGTGTAATTGCACATCAACAACAGTAGTTGGCAGTGGCGCTCACATTGTCGCTCTGGGGCAGGGGGCGGCAACCTTAAATACGCGATATACAGAACAGACTCACCATCAACAGAACATCCTCTGTCACAGAAAAAACACATATAATCCACTGAGTCGTGTCCTTTAGTCTGACAGAAGCTGACGCATCAGCGGCACAAGGAGAGAGCGTTTTTTTTTTTTCAGGTTTATGCAAATTAGCAATGTGGTTTTAAGTTTTGTTTCTGTAAAACGTAAACAAATGTGCGCAAAGCTGCATTAAAAACACATTAATATTTGAATCCTCAGTGCAAAAAGACAGTGCAGAGTGCAGTCTTTGTTGTAAGTTTCTTTCTTTCTTTTTTTGTTTTTAATGTTAATAAAGGATACAATGTTATGCAGAGGTGTACTAATAACAATTTTCTAGACAAATAATACTATCTTTAGTCGCCCGCAGGGAGAGGGGAGTGAATTTTTTTCTTCTTCCTAGGGGGGGCGTCACAGAAAAGAATTGAGAAGCACTAGCTTAAGGTAATATGGGGCAAGAAAAATAGGTCAGAGGGCCGCATTTGGTCATTGGTGCATTGTGTAACTGTTCTGGTGGAGGGTCCGTCAAATGTTTTTCTCCCTGGCCATGTTATTGCTTTGTCTTGAAAGTTTCACAGTATGATATTAAACCTTTCTATCTTTATGGAGTCCAAACCAGACCAAGTTATAGGTCAGATCTGTGGAGAAGCGAAACCACTCACTGTATTTTTGAGCTATAAAACCACCTATGATGTAATAAATGTAAAGTAGAGCTGTTTAATGTCATACTGTGGAACATTCAAGGCACAGCAATGACATATCCATAGCAACAAGCAGGTGACAGACGCCCAACCAAAAAGTTACATAGTGTAGCTTTTAAAATGAAATGACAAAACAACTAATTTGCAAGATGTGTTAACTTCTGGATCATATATTGACAGTGCATCTTTGCCATTGGTGTCACTAGCACTGAAGCCAGCCACAAACCATTTTCAACCCACTTCTCTATCTCTCTCACACTTTCTTGATAAATCTTTACTTTTTTTTTCCCTCCTTAAAGCTGATAGCGGCACTTTTCACACTTTCAACAGCCTGGCTTTGAAATGGGACTGCGCTGTGTCTGTCCCATCTGCCACCCTTACAATCTCTGCACCAACACAGCTATAGGCGGAAAGAGAGAAAAAGAGTGAAAGACTAGTTCAGCACCACGGACAGCTCCGGTTCTGCTCCATTCTTTCCTCTGCAGTCATAGCTTGCGCTAGTTCAGCACCAGACAGCGCCCCCTACAGCTTTACAGCCTGCAAACACTATAATGCGAGTGTGTTTGTGATGTAGGGGACTCGGTGCGAAAGGGAAAACAGATCAAAGATACACCAAAACAAACAACTGCTCAGACATATAGTGAGGCAAGTGAAAAGATTCAGGCAGGATTTATATATATATATATATTTTTTGCAACAGATCACAGATTTTCGCTCTATCCTGCAGGGTCAAACTTCGCTTTAGTCCAAAACAAAAAGGAGATATGAACAAATAAAAACTATACACGGTTTTGGAAACTGTAAAAATGTGAGGTGAAATGCCCAGAACAGCCAAAGACATTCTGCAGGGTTTAAAATTTAATGTTTTCAATCATTATATACTGTTGCAGAGAGAAGCATAATAAAACCAAAAAATATGAAATGATAAAGTAATAATAATAAAGTAATAATCGTGTTGTGCATGTGTGTAGCAAACAACTTTGATTTGAAGTGAGTCATTTCAGAGTAATTTTAGGTGTCAGTAATATGATTTAAATTCTGCTAAATTTGTGTTGTCAAGTCAGATATTGCATTCAAATTAAGTAGACTAGATTATGAAAAAAATCCACAATTTGGGTATTCATTTTGGCAGTTCCAAGCTTGAGTATAACAAGTAAAATATATGTAAAAAAAAATAGTGCTGTCAGGCGATTAAAAAAATTAAAATTAATTAATCTAATTAATTGCATTTTTTTAAATAATTTTTTTAGGTGGTTTATTGTGCTCTTCCACAGTGCAAAAAAGGTGTCAAACGTGTGATTTATAGTGGTGCAGTGAAAAGACTGCAGACTTCCCCTTTAATGATAAAAGAAGAAGTTCAATTTGTCAACTGGACAAAGTTTGTTTGGTCGAAAAACGTTTCGCCGCTCATCCGAGAGGCTTCGTCAGTTCTGGTTCTAGTGCTGGTTAGACACTGCTTATATCTAGCTGCAGGGAGGAGCTCACTACACTGAAATCGTTCTTAAAGGGATATGCCACCCCCAGGTCAAATTTGGGCATCTCCCCACAGTCCAGAGACTAAAATAAGTGGTGGAAAGCGTTTTCCTGCTCACCCAGCCATTGTCCGAGTCTGTCGCCACTGACCGCCGCGGTATCTGCAGCTCCTCCGCCTTAGACTGGAGTCTAACGTCACCAGAGAAAGATTTCGGCCAAAAGGAATTAATTTGCTTGATGCGTTTCCCAATTACTTTCTGTGCAGTGCGCATTCATATCGAGTGCAAATAAATGTGCAAATCAACACGGAGAGCTTGACTTGGTCATTTTGGGTGGGAACTATTTTCCAGTGCGGAAGAATACAGTCAAATCACGCAGCACGCTGCCAGGGGAATCCCAGTTACGCACCGGGAAGGGAGTTCCCCTGTTGCACAACGTGGTCCGTGATTCGGCTGTATTCTTCCGCACTGGAAAATAGTTCCCACCCAAAATGACCAAGGCAAGCTCTCCCGTGTTGATTTGCACATTTATTTGCACTCGATATGTATGCGCACTACACATAAAGTAATTGGGAAAAGCATCAAGCAAATTAATTCCTTTTGGCCGAAATCTTTCTCTGGCGACGTTAGTACCCCCGGAACCCGCGAGGAGGATTTAAACTCGCGGTGTGGATGTGTCCGGACCATCGCACCACGGGAGGAGGGAGGAGGCGGCAGCGCAGGGGTGATCGGGTTTAGCGTGATTCGGATGGGCAAAACTAACGCTTCTTAAGTGTGCACCCTTAGTCGCGGCAGAACACGCTGGAGAGGTTATGGGAATTACTTGATAATGAAAAGGGTTCGGCGCGCAGAGCGCAACAGATACGGAAACGGGCGCGGGGGTCTTCACGTGCTCTCCCCGGGGACAAGACGGACCTGCTCAGTCACATTTTTATAAATAAACTTGCCCCGCACCCCAAATTTAAAATGCGCGCGCATTGAATTGCCGCTCATAATTCATTTTTATAGCCCGTTAATTAGCAGTGTAATTAATTAATCTAATTAACGCATTAAACTGACAGCCCTAGTAAAAAATAAATAAATAAATAAAAGTAAAAAACAGAATGGTTTACATTTCAAGGCTATTGTGTTAGTCCTTATTACAATGTGTAAAAAAGTGGACATTTTGATAAATTGTTCATAAGCAATAATAGCACTAATATGAGCTCCAACTGGTTTTAAATACAGCAATACAACAGTCTCACAGTCTGGAATTAAATTTAATCAGGCCAAGTTACAGATCAGATCTCTGGAGAAGCAACCCCACTCACACTAATAATGTATGGTTTTATTTTGTGTTTGCAATAACAACATATGCAATTGGAAAAAATCTGATAATTTTAATGACATGCTGTGGAACATGTCAGTTTCATAAAAATGGGTCAGAAGGAGGTCTGAAGGAAGGCATAGTCGAAATTGAGGTTATTCAGCATTTTAATGTCAAAATAGCAAAATACAAACAAATGGTGTCATCAGGCATCTTCATCCATGTTGAAGCTTAGCAGAGAGACATCGGCCGTGAAGAGGGACATGGAGAGAACCCCCCAGTGTGGTCAGATCACACACCCACACACACACACAAATGACCACAAGGTGTCTTTAAATACAGTACAGACTGTTGACTATTTATGACCTCAACAGCAGCTAACCTATAGGAGAATAGTTTAGCTATGCAGACCATGTAGAGAACTCCCCAGCTTTAGCTAAGAAGACCAGTTTTCCCAATAGTCAGCCAAAATATTGATGGATAGGGAGCAGGTGATGTCAACATAGCCCAGGATAGTCTATGTAGGTATTAAGTTACGCTTAGCTGTTCACAGAACACAGGGTTAAAACACAGAAGAACCAGGTGGAGGTTCTAAGTATACAGAGATAAGTATGCAGATTACAGTTTTCATATGTAAGTACACCTGTAAATTAAATATGAGATCCCACAAACATTCCAAGCAGGCTAACATCTCCATGGAGACACTCAGGTGGTGGTGTCTCTAGAAACATACATACATAGTGCACCTTTAGACTTAGACTTAAACTGTATTGATCCACAATTATTTGGACACGACAGCTCACACATCACAATAAATATAACAACAAAAAGGAAAGATACTTTTAAAAAAGAGACTTTTTTAAAAATCCCTTCTTAAGACATAACTACTTTCATCACCAGCTCCCAGAATCGCACCCCTTTTGTTGAATCATCCTTTTGTAGAAGGTCATCTGGTGTACTTCTCCCAGCACGTTTCAATCACTAAAACCTCGGCTGGACATGATCACCTAATTACGCGTCAGAACGGGAGGGCTGACAGAGAACCATCAACTTTAATTTAAGTCAATGACAACGGCAAAGGCAGAGGAGGAGCTACAGAAAGTGAGGTGTAGTGTCCTTCCTGTGAACCCTCCGCGGTCTGGGGAGGGTACAAGGAGGAACTGCATGGTCTTTTTCACCGCTTTTAGCAATGTGGAGTTGTCCTTGAGCAAGACACTCACTGCCACAAGGCTCAGAGAGAAAAAGAGGATACTGGGAACGGGTTTAAGCCCTATGGGAGCTGATATCAGTGTACAAAGAGTCACTGAACAAAGAGTCATTGAAGTTGTCACAAGTGGAATTTGGCACGTCACACTAGCGCGTAGTGGAATATTTTGAATTTATCACAAAAGGAGTAAGTGGCACTGCTGAATCTTACGTGTATCATCAAATAAAGGGATAGTGCGTTTTGTTTTGTTTTGTTTTTTATGTGAATCTGTATGGCGTCCCCTTCAACAGTGTCGTCCATTAACACTGGCTTACTGATGACAGTGTCGTCTGGGCCCAGTTCTGCTCCGGTTCTGTAGCTCGCGAATGTAGTTCCGGTAAGTTAGCGGGGACATTTAATAAAGCTAAAGTTTTTCTTCTCAAAACAACATTTGTCCAAAAAGTGATATATTTGTGACCAAACAGTTGCAGGGCTCTCAAGTTTTGAGCGGGGTCGTGCGTGTCTAAAGAGCAAACTTAAACTACAAAGCAACTAATGACAGTTATATCAATTAAGTTATTACCAAATGGTTCTCAGTTTGTTTTATCATCACCGTTTTGTCGTTCCTCGTGTTCGTGTTCGCTGTCCTTATCACTGAGTGCAGTGCGCGCTTAGACACTAGCTGAGCGGGGTGGGGAGGAGGGAGCGGGGCGGGGAGGAGGGGGTGAGTTTTTTTTGCTGAAAACACGCGGTGCCTGAATAAACTGAGCCACACAGACCGATTTTCTGGGCACAAAAAAAAAAAAAAAATCAGCGTGAGAAATGCCATGTGTGGCGTGTGAACACGTCGAATTGCGTGTGTCACACTCTCAATGCGTGAGACTTGAGAGCCCTGAGTTGTCCGCAAAAAATTCAGCAGCCTAATTCGCATGGTGCTATTTTCTCTCGAGTCGTATCACTGCGCGCCTATTAGTTATTATTAATCTGTTCACTTCTAAGCGGATGTTTACAAGATTAAGATTAAGATTAAGATTAAGCCTTTATTAGTCTCACACAATGACACACAGTGACACACGGGAGAAATTTGACTTCTGCATTTGACCCATCCTTTTCAGGAGCAGTGAGCAGCCATCTTTCGGCGCCTGGGGGGCAGTACCGTGAAGGGTCTTGCCCAAGGACCCACACTGGCTAGCTCATTGCCCAGGGGGGGATTTGGTGAACAAGTGAACAGGCTAATAATAACTAATGCAAATATATCACTTTTTGGACAAATGTTATTTTGAGAAGACAGGAACTACGTTCACGAGTTACAGAACCGGAGCAGAACTGGGCCCAGACGACACTGTCACCGGTAAGCCACTGTTAATGCACGACACTGTTGAAGGGGACGCCATACAGATTCACATAAAAAAAACGCACTATCCCTTTAAGAAAATAAAATTGAAGAATGAATTAAAGGAAAAGTAACGTTTTTTACAATCTGAGCCTTATTTCGGTAATAAAACAAGTTGTTTTACTCCCCCACAGCACTTTGGGGTCATATGGAGGATTTCCGGAGATGTTTTAGATTAGCGTTAGGCTAACGCCGTTAGCCTAGCGCGACTTATAGCCATAGCTTGGGGGCATTCCCCGAGCATGTAATATGCCCGGTGCGGGCTCCAAATAACACAAACTTTAGCACTTTTCAAATCATAGAAGCTCGATGTCTTACTCTACGATTTCGTTTGAATCAAAAGTGGCCTGTAATCCGAGATTTATCCATAGTTTACAGCTTTGCGTTCCATGTTTGGGTCCCGGGAGCTGAGAGCACACTCCGCGCATGCGCACTGGCGTCCTCATCTACTCGAAACTATGGCTAAATCTCGGATTACAGGCCACTTTTGCTTCAAACAAAATCGTAGATTAAGACATCGGGCTTCTATGATTTGAAAAGTGCTAAAGTTTGTGTTATTTGGAGACCGCAAAGTAATGCCCCGAGTACTCACGCTAACGGATACGCTACAACATAAATTTTACCAAACAGCTCTAAATGACACCAAAGTGCTATGGGTGAGTAAAACAACTTGTTTTATTACCGAAATAAGGCTCAAATTGTAAAAAAAAATGTTACTTTTCCTTTAAGAAAATAAAATTGAAGAATGAATTAAGTAGAGAGCACTGGGCGTATACAGGTGGTGGTGAAAATGAGGATTGATCTGCAATATGGCGTCTTGAAAATAAGTGATTAAATATTGCTTAAACATAAAAAAAATCACTTCAAATACAACTTCAGGTGAGTAAATGAGAAGTGGATACAACTATAACATAAAAGCAAAAAAAATGGATTTAGCATTATAGGTCTATTTTAATCCGAGTTTAGTTTATTTGATTTTATTGCTGCGTTCCTCTTGACTTGACATTCTCACCAACGTAACCTTCCACTGTTCCACTATTGACCCGAGATGAACTGATACAACTTCTTTGGATTTGAACTCACAATTGTGGCTTTAAGAGAAAAGAACAGTCCAAGGACTTGGCTACGCAGCTGTCTACACACCTGCCAAGCCCATGACCTCACACTAGAGAAGTCTATGTGAACCAGAGAGGAGCTAAAATGTTCCAGTCACTGAGTCCTTTTTGTGCAATGAAAACACTGCCAGGAAATTCTATTGTGATGGCTAATTTGTGTCACTTCCTTACACTTCAGGTGGAAAGTTTCAAAGCAATGAAAGAGTTCCTGTAGTTTATTCTTTGAATAATATCATTATAGTTTCAAAGAGTAAAACTTTCTATATAGTTTTTCTGTCCCTGCCTTCACAAATAGGCCAAGAAAGTTTAAGTCTAAAGTTGCTGTATATGGAACAAAACGTCAGAAAAAAGTCAGAGCAAAATGGCAAACTTTAGTCAGACAGCGACCACAAAAGGTTTCAGAGGTCAATTCTACAAAAACAATACAATTTCTAAGACTTTTGGTGTACTATGCAACTTTTCTGGTGGTCTCGATAGAAATGTTAACGCTTTTATTTGTTATTGATCTCGATGGATGCAAGCACATGGCAATGGGCTAAATTACAGGTCAGATCCATGGAGAGGTGACCCTGTTTATAGTAAGAATGCAAGCACAAAAACACACGACATGAAATAAATGTAACATAGGTAAATTTAGTGTCATATTGTGGAATATTCCAAACAAAGTGCAATATCTCCATGGAGCCAAGCAGGTAGCCGAGCATTCATCCGAATAGTGACATAGTGCATCTTCACACAAAAAAGAATAAAATGTCTTATGAAATTAGTTTTGATAATAAATTATTTGTCAAGGTGCCAATAAAAAGTGTTATTACTGAGAATTATATTACTAATATAAAAACAAAAACTAAATAATATAAAATACAATAATAATAATAATAATAATAATAATAATAATAATAAATATAGCCGGAAGCGGCGATGATCGGCCCTCGCTTGCACAAAATTTTGAGTGAAATCGGCCAAAGTATGCACGGATTATCACTCGTCGAAATTTGATGGCGAGCTGCAAAAATAAACCTGAAATTTGTGGCGTTTTCACGGAAACACCGTTCAGTCTTTTAGAACGCTTTTAATAACTTTTAATGTCCCACTTGTCTAGATGATCCAGCACGATTCTGGTGAGTCTGGGTCAAAAACCCGAGGAGGAGTTTGTTAAAATACGAGGACAGGAAAATTTGCCTTCGGCGCCGGGTCACGTGCTCGGTCCAATATGGCTGACTTCCTGTTTGTCGCCTAGCAACGGTGTAATATACTTTTTTGTTCCTATTCCCATGATGCATCTGTGTACCAAATGTGGTTTGGCTACAACAAAGTTTTTGCCGGGCGTCCCATTGGCGAGGACAGATGTTTGGCCTGTTGCCATGGCAACACGGGTATAGCCATAGGCGCAATGTATTTTGATTTTTAAGGGGGCGCTGTCGAGCCATTTTTAAAGATTTTTATTACAGATTATTTGTACATTTTTTTGGCGTTTTTGAATTTTGTGCAAAATTTCGATAGTTTTCGTTGGTGGGAAGCCTGAAAAAAGTGTATAGGAAAATAATAAGAATAAGAAAAACCAGAACAATAACAATAGGCCCTACGCTTTAGCGCTCAGGCCTAATAATAATAATACACAAATAAATTAGTAAAAACAATATATCATGTTGACTTGTGTTGAAAGTACAACTAGCATAGCCATTTTGTGACTTTAAAATGCAACTGCAATACTTGTGAATGTGATACACAAAATTTAGCAGAATAACACACAAAATACAGCCAAAAGTCACAATAATCAATCAAACAATCAATAATAATAATCAATAATAATAATGTTGGAATTTTTTAAACCAGATTCTAGTCTTTCTCGTGCAATCTCTAACCGCAGAGTTCTTTTTAAAGTTAAATGTTAGCATGTGCTCTGTTTAAATTGTGTAAAACACAGAGGCCAAGAGACAAGCAGACAACACCTCCCCAGTGTGAGGTGATGTGAGCAGACAGGCCCTGCTCCCTCGGCAACGACGAGAATTAGGATCAAAGTGCGGCAGGTCCTCGTGGTGACTCGACTCTCCTGCCGCACTACCGATGACAACTGATTCCTCTAGAGAGCTGTACAGTGCAACCCAACCATGCCATCACAAACTAAACGGAAAATTACATTGCTTTTATAATACATGAAGTGTAGAAGAGGAGAGAGATTGAGAGCTACACTATTTATGTTACGAGTCAACTGGATTGGATATTTTTATTCATAATGTTTTCACTTAGAGACGGTAACAGTTATGGGAATACTTCACTCACTTAAAGTTTGAATCTGACTATTTTAAGCCTTAAATGAAGACAGTATGTGCCGGAAACGGAAAAAACAGACACAAGTCGTCCCAGAGGCGTTCTGAGTTATAGATTCTAAGCTTTCCAACGATGCCTTACACATGGAAATCTGAGAACATTTGAAGAATTTGTGACCATTTGATCGCAGCACATCTGAAAACGAGCTGAGAAAAGATTCTCTAAGTCCAGGCCTTCACAACTCATTTGCATGACATTAAGCTAAGCCCTCCCCCATCACTGACATGACCCTGGTATGACGTTTCAGGGCAGGTCAGAATTAGAAGGTACTTTGTAAAAATGGAAATGCTTTTATAACAAAAAGTCCATATACCGTATTTTCTCGGCCATAAGGCGCACCTAAAAGTCTTAAATTTTCTCGAAAATGTATGCTGCGCCCTATGGTGCGGTGCGCCTTTTGTGTTGTTGTGAGACGCGGACGTAGTAGAAGACAAGGGGCGTGGCGTGAACGTGCGGACGTGAGCGAAGACAGACCCCGAATAGTACAAAAGGGCAGGTATGGGCGGTATGCGTGGTATGCTGTTTTGACAACACTGCGCATGGCACCTGTTAAGAGACGAGCCGTCAGCGCACGCAATGAAGTGCACGTGCGCTCTGAACCAGGACTAAATCAGGTCTAAACCAGGTCTGGACCACCCGCGCCCTATGGCCCGGTGCGCCTTTTGTATGTGTTAAATACCAAAAAGACACCCGTAACTGAAGCTGCGCCCTATAACACAGTGCGCCTTATGGCCGTGAAAATACGGTAATCATTCAATAATCAATAATACACAGGATAATATGTTAAGTCAAAGTCACCTGTATTGTCAGTTTAATACAATGCAATATGAAATGTATTATACTGGTTTAGTTTGATTAAATACTGGTTTAGTTCTGTTTTAGTCCTGTTTTAGTCCTGTTTTAGTCCTGTTTTAGTCCTGGTTTAGTCCTGGTTTAGTCTTGGCCCCTGCTTTCACCTAATATCTCTGTTTGATGCTTAAATAATATGATAATATGACTCACCCCATAAGAAAGAGAATGCGGTCACCTCCGTTTGCCGCGTTGTCCGATTATTCACGAATCCACGGTCTTTCGGCAGCTAAAGTATCCGATCGCATTCAGTACATAAGCTTTGGAAAAACAGACGTGTAGCGAACGTGCCCTGTGTCAAAGCAGTATTTACAGTCCATTTTCACTGTCCTTATTCTCCTGAAAGTAAATATAAGTAAATATTCACGAGCTGCTCACAGCTGATAGGCGGAAAAAGAAAACAAAACAGCACTACTCATGTCAATGGGCAGCTGCGGTAGTATGGTCATTTATCCACACCCCGTTTCTTTCCCAAAAACAAGCAAATTTCACAGACAAAATGAATGCTTTTAAAGCAACCAATGCTGTTCTCTGAAACATGGAGTGGCTTCTTCATGACCTCAACTAGCACATTCTGCAAAAAAATGAAAATCACAAATTTTGAAAAAACAAAACAAAAAAACAACTGCTTTAAAAGCGATTTTCTCACTTTCACAAATGCCGACATGTGCCGGCTTTTCCCGTGGCAGGTCACATATTGTGTATTTTTACCATTTACCATTTACAGTGGAGATGAAGTACTAGTTGGAGAATTCTACTGAGTTTAAAGTACACTGTATTTAAATGTTGGCTTTAAAGTTGAGCTGAAGAACAGTCTGCCACCTGCTTGTCTCTGTAGAAAGGTTACTGCTTTAATAATAATTAAATAATAATTGCTTTAAAGGTCCCATGGCATGAAATTTTCACTTTCTGAGGTTTTTGAACGTTAATGTGAGCTTCCCTACCCTGTTAACCCCCCCATGGCTAAAAGTTGCGAAATGTCTAAATTGAGCATTTGCGATCCTTTTCTGCCTTAGAAAAAAAACACAGCTCAAACGGGCGATTCTGAACAAGGCAACTTTGTTACGTAATATCGAAAAAAGAAATGCAAATGCAGTTGCACCACCGTCTGGATGTCCACCCTCTGTCTCTGGAAATCACGCCCAGAGAGTTTGGACTGCAGAGGAGCTACGCAATGCGAAATGCGTTTTTTAATTTGCCTGGAGGCACATGCGAGTGTTTCTAGGCTCGGAAGTCCTTTACCCGACCCTCTGGACCTCTGAAACAGCAGTGGTTTAATATTATTTTCTGTGAAAATGTGTTTTTTTCATTGAAATGCCTCTCTTTTCTCCCATCGCGCTTAAAACACGGAAGTGGGGAGACAGCGCACAGAGCTGTCTCCCAGCGGCGCCCTATCTCTGTCCTTCTCATTTGCATTCAAGCAACAAGGCCCAGAATGAGTCGTTCAGAGAGAGATTTTGTGACTCTGACTGTGTACATGTGTCTTTCTCATGCACTGAGTGTTGATTTTGAAGAAGGATTCATTTACAGTATTAGGGAACCTTTAAGGAGCCATATAAAAGCATCAAGAAGTACCATGTCATGGGACCTTTAATTAAATAAATGCATTATATCACCTTTTTAAATCCATTTAAAATGTTAGCTTTTCAAGTGAATTATGCTTTTATTTAGTGTCCCAATATTAAAAAAAAATAAAATAAAAGTTTTTAATGCTATAACTACTAACAGCAATACCTGCCGATATTCGATATTAACAGAAACCAGTGTAGGGATTAAAAATTGCATTTTTCTCTCTCTCTCTCTAAACCCAGTTAATTTATTACAAAATTGTTCTGATTGTGCTATGTAACTTATGTAATCTGCAAGTAACTACTGAATAGCTTTGTATGAGACGTCTAGCCTATATCAGTCAGTAAAGAGTACAACCTGGATATCGACTGGAATAGATACCAAATTTCCCTGGATTGACACTGATATTTAATACCAGTATCAGTACCAGTGCATCCCTAAACAGCAGTAGTAGCAACCTACTGTATCTAGCAAAGTAAACATTAAAAAGCATATTTTTATTGACATGTTAACTTCTGGTAGAAAACTGAAAATTCCTGCTGTGCTATCAATACACAGAAGTTTGTAGTCCGACCTCTTGGCTCAACTTGGCCCAGTTTAGTCTAAGTGGAGCTGTGTGCGGAGAACATTTTCTACGGAGATAGCAGCCAAGGTTATGAGTCAAACTGCTTTAGTTTGAGGCAGATTTAGAGCAGTGAGTGTTAACCCAGTAGTGGACGAATATAATCTGTGATATTAGTGGAACAGACATACTTACAGGAAAATGTACGGTTTTTTTTACAATCTGAGCCTTATTTCGGTAATAAAACAAGTTGTTTTACTCACCCATAGCACTTTGGTGTCATATGGAGCACTTCTGGAGATGTTTTAGATTAGCAATCTCCGTAACGCGAGTTCTCGGGGCATACACTATATGCCCCGAGCGGTCTCCAAATAACACAAACTTTAGCACTTTTCAAATCATAGAAGCTCAATGTCTTAGTCTACACTTTCGTTTGAGTCAAAAGTGGCCTGTAATCCGAGATTTATCCATAATTTACAGCTTTGCATTTCATGTTTAGGTCCCAAGAGCTGAGAGTGAAATAAACTGTGACTCCGCACATGCGCACTGTCCTCCTCAAGTGCTAAAGTTTGTGTTATTTGGAGACCGCAAACATGTGTCCCGAGAACTTACATTACAGAGATCGCAAATCTAAAACATCTCTGGACGTTAATTCTCCTTTAAAAACGTTAATTCTCCTTTAAAGATCCCATGACATGGTACTTCTTGATGCTTTTATATGGCTCCTTAATGGTTCCCTAATACTGTAAATGAATCCTTCTTCAAAATCAAGACTCAGATAAGATGAGAAAGAGTAATTTTTCTCTCTCTGAACAGTCCATTATGGGAGTTGTTGCTTGAATGCAAATGAGGAGAAAAGAGCTGGCCTATAGTAGAGGGTGGGGGCGTGGCCAAACTCTCCACTCTCAGCTCTCAGCTGTGCGCTCTGATCCATTTCCGTTTTAATGAAAAAAAAAACACATTTTCACAGAAAATAAAATCAACCCACTGCTGTTCAAAGGTCCAGAGGCTCAGATAAAGGACTTCCGAGCCTAGAAACCCTCGGACGTGCCTCCAGGCAAATAAAAAAACGCATTTCGCATTGCCTCTGGGCGTGATTTACAGAGACGCTGAGTAGACACAGACGGGGGGGTGAAGCTGCATTTTTCAAGCTGACGTCAATAAGGTGCCTTGTTCAGAATCGCCCGTTTGAGCTGTGTTTTTTTCTAACGCAGAAAAGGATCGCAAATGCTCAGTTTAGACATTTCGCAACTTTTAGCCATGGGGGGCCCTAAACAGGGTAGGGGAGCCCACATTAACGTTCAAAAACCTCAGAAAGTGAAAATTTCATGCCATGGGACCTTTAAGTTTTTTGAGTTTTATTGTGAATCTTGTAGATTGTGTTACACTGAATTGAATTGGGAAGTAGTTTAATTATGACGCTATTTTATGATCTATGTTAGAATGTTGTTTCCTAATCACACACCTACCGGGAGTGTTTAGGTTTTTTTTTTTTCATTATACCATTACAACTTAAAGCTAATAGGACTCAATATTGCGTAATATAGGACCTTTACATGACATACTCTATTGAATTATATATTTCCTATATAATTTTTAACCAATATAAATATTTCATTAAGCTCGCAAAAACCCTTGAATTATAATTGCTTTTACAGATATAGTAAACACACCATTTCCTCTCATCTAAATGCAATATGCAGGTTTAGGTTAAGTGGGGACGGGATGCTGCTGACATTACAAATAATCCTTCACAAAAACAGCCTGTATACATCGATATGGTGGTTTTAAAAGCCATTAAACAGTGCAGGCTGGTGGATTGGGGGCCCTACACTCTGCTCTTCTCTACAGGGAGAGAGTAGAATACCTGGGAGCAGACTTTAAAACACTTTAAAATCTCATATAGCTAGCGCAAGCCCAAACAGGATTAAACACGCTGGATTAAATATCTTCCTTAAGGGTTTGCGAACATAAAAACTTGTATTTATTCTCAGTCACTTGGCGCGCTGGGGTTTTCTAAACTCGGAATTTGCGTGTTACAAAACAGGAATTAAAGTTTGAATGCGGAGAATGTGGAAACAAAAGAGAGGATGCAATCTGTTTGTGGATAGTTGTTTGACTATGTCTGTGTTTAATCAGACCCCCCAGGATTTCGTGGGCATTTTTTGTGATTGTTGCGGGCTAAAATGCCTGAATTTGCGGGAGCTTTTCCAAAAAGTTGCGATGAAAGTTGCGGTGCTTTTAAGGTTTTTGTTGCGATTTTGTTGCGGGAGGAAGTGAAAGTTGCGATAAATAGTTGCGATTTTCGCTTTTTGTAATTAAAATTGAGTAATATTTTGAATACTGAGTTATTACTGACAAAGAATAATACAAAGACACAGAGATCACAGATATGGTCCTAAAACAACCTTACCAATATCGAAAATAAATTACTACTAGGAGGGGAACTGTTTCACGCGGTCTTTTGCTGTTATTTTTGTGGGCAAATGGCGCCGCAGACATGTTTCTTTGCCATTAAAAGCCGTGTCTCAATTCCCAGAGCGCGCGGCTCGGAGCGTGGCCCGAAGGGCATGTGCGTCACACATTTCGACAGTACACCGGCGCGACGACTGCTGTCCCACTTCTTTTTTGTCCCATGCGCAGTTAACACGCGGTCCGAAGACCGCAGTCGTTAAGCGGTCCGCGGACTGCAGTCGGGGCTAAGCAAGTGTGCACCGCCTTGACTTTTAGCCGCCGAGAATATGAGGTTGGGTCCTATGGCTCGCAGATTTGTGACGCGTAAAGAGGAGGCTATGGTGACAGACACGCTGAGATCCAGATATGCGTTTTGTGCATTTATTACAAAAAGAGCGCACACAGCTATGACAGCGCAGCAGGATGAAATGGAACTCATGAAAACCAGCAGGATGAACAGATTAACGTGAAATATGAATGAATGGTTTGCGGTCAACAAAAAATATGGCTACACCCCAACTCTGACTCTCTCCTCTGTGTGACAGGTGAGCGCGCGCTTTTACACACACACACTTCCGTACGTGCACACACCCACACTCACGTGAACCACCGCCTCTGCCGCACACACACACACAAACGCACCGTGCACCTCATCTCAGTTATGTCTCCTACACAGAAGGAAGTTGGTCGGTGTTCAATACGTCGCCGATGATTGGTTAAAAATTAGTAAAAATTGCGGGAAAGTTGCAGTGATTGGTCAAAATTGCAACACCGCCCTGAATTCGCGGGGATTGGCTGAAGTTGCGTTGAAGTTGCAAATCGCAACATCGCGAATTCCTGGAGGGTCTGAGTAATACAGTAAATTTTTCTTGGTTACAAGAAGTAGCAGGGAGTACTAAAACTGAATACTTCTACCTATGGCACCAGCTGTTAGCAACTGATACGTTGCAGCTGATGTCATCAACATTCCATGGGGATGTGATTACTATAACTAGAGGCACTGCTCTGTCTGTCAAGAGTTGACTTAGTTGGAATTACAACAGGGGAGATGATTTATGCAGTTAAACAAGTCTCTCACACATAAAATTACAGTTACAAGGGTTCAATTAGTCAACAGTTTTTCGGTTATCACTTTAATTAAAATTAGGGATGCAAATTATTGATTAATTCATTAATCTATAGTTGATTGACTTTATCGATCGACTTACAATTAACTGATAAGCGGCGTTTTTCACCTGAATTTTAGTGTTTCAATAGGGTCTTTAAGAATATAAGCTATAGTAACATAACACTGAGTCATAAATATATCATAGTATTATATTGTATATTCCTCAATTAATTATTCCTTAGTAAAAAGCAGACAAATGTATTGATGCTGAATAACAAAATACATTCTTTATTGAAAATAAATTGAGGACTGGCTCAGTTGTTGCACTTGCAGCATGGAAATCTTGAAATTAAAAGTAAGTCTGAGTAAGTCTCCACCTCACATCTGTGGAGAGGCGACCCTGCTCATTTTTAAACAAATGCAAGATAGACAAGTTCAAAGCTTCTGTGGAACATCGATGACGTCTCTTTGGAAACCAACAGAAAAGTTACAAAAAGCACCTTTAGGGACAGGCTGCCAGAGTTGGAATCAAAACTGAGGATTTCCTGATGTGTAAATAAGCGTCTGAAAACTTAATTTGATTGGTGCGAGCTGGTAGAGACCGGATCATTATTACAGCTCTCCCCCTGTGTCATTTGCAACACAGAGGAGGGCGAATCTGCATCCAAGCGTCTAAATGGTATCGAGTGGCGCCGGCGAGCTACGAAGCGGAGAAGACAGGTGCAATTGCATTCTAACGCCTCCGATTAAGCTGATCAATACAGGGGGGAAAGAGAAGAGGAGAAGAGAGGGGAGAGAGAGAGAGAGGGGAAGTGGAGATGAGAGGAAACAGGAGAGAGAGCGGAGGAGAGGAGAGGAGAGGAAGGAGGTAGGGTTACAAAGATGGAAGGAGAGGAGGAACAGTTAGAATGGAGAGGGTGAGGGTGATGAAGATGCAAAAATATCCAATGATGTTGTGTTAGGGATATTTCTACAATCCACTGAAGTTCAGTCAATTTATGTGAGATGTTTTAATCAATCAGGCTAATTACTTGGTATCCTGGCCCACAGCTAGGATTGGGAAAAACAAGACCACGTACTGCAGGACCTGACCTTTACATTTTTACAAAAACGTAAAAAACTGGTCTAGTTCATTTGACATTATTTGCAGCAGTCCAATGTCCTAGCTAAGGATGCACCAATACCAATATTGAATGTCGGCGCCGATGCTGAAAAATTAGTTGGATTAGGTATTGGTTTCAAGATATCAGTTAAGTCTATACCCTAGTTGGACCTTTAATTAATTATAAGACTTTTTACAGGCTGATTTTGGCCTAGAATGTCTCATAATGTTTAATATGTCTCATAATGCTTTGATTCATACAAAGTTGTTTAGTAGTTATTTGAAGACACAATTGGATCTTTTGTGTATTAAAGGAGAATTAACGTTTTTTACAATCTGAGTCTTATTTCGGTAATAAAACAAGTTGTTTTACTCACCCATAGCACTTTGGTGTCATTTGGAGCACTTCCAGAGATGTTTTAGATTAGCGATAGCCGTAGTGCTAATATATGCCCCGTGTGGTCTCCAAATAACACAAACTTTAGCACTTTTCAAATCATAGAAGCTCAATGTCTTAGTCTATGCTTTCGTTTGAGTCAAAAGTGGCCTGTAATCTGAGATTTATCCATAGTTTCGAGTAGATGAGGACGCCAGTGCGCATGTGCGGAGTCACATCTTTTTTCGCTCTCAGTTCCCGGGACCCAAACATGAAACGCAAAGCTGTAAATTATGGATAAATCTCGGATTACAGGCCACTTTTGACTCAAACGAAAGTGTAGACTAAGACATTGAGCTTCTATGATTTGAAAAGTGCTAAAGTTTGTGTTATTTGGAGACCGCTCGGGGCATATATTAGCGCTACGGCTATCGCTAATCTAAAACATCTCTGGAAGTGCTCCATATGACACCAAAGTGCTATGGGTGAGTAAAACAACTTGTTTTATTACCGAAATAAGGCTCAGATTGTAAAAAACGTTCTCCTTTAATTTAACTGTGTTTTAAGGATATAAGAGCCATTTTCCTCCCTACACTGTAATATCGGCTATTGGCACTTTTCACTTTTCACAAGTTTCATACACCAGAGAGTAGTTTTCAGTCAGTGTAATGCTAATTAAAACTAGCATGTTAACAGTGCACTGGTCTTACTTCCTGGTTTGCAGATGATACATAATTCTTTCTAATTGGATGAAGTCAGCACAGAGCCTAAGAGCTACTTTCAAAATATATCTATAGACTGAGGAGGCAAAACTAATTGTGTTATTTTACATGAAATAAAATCTGGTCGAGCCCTTTTAAACTATTAACTTTTTTGCAGCCAATATGAAAATTTAACCCAAAGTCTTGCTGTCCCATAACAGAGCAAATTACCAACACTACCTCATTGTTGATTTGCACTCATGTTACAGCAAAGGTCCTCTTACCTTTTCGTACAAGCTATGCAGTATCATTATTATTACCCCAGCCAGGAGGAACAGAGCGGGCATATTGCACAGAAATAGCTGATTGTGGATGAATAAATTGTTGAATATGCCAATAGTTAATCTAATGATTAGCTTGGAGTTAGATCCTGGAGTAATACCAACCACATAGATGGACATTAAGCAGGCCAAGACTGAGCACTGGAGTGAACTGAAAACATCTATTTCTGCCCATCTCCCTGCACTGATTTCCCAGAGGAGGGAGAGTGAGGGTGAAGGAAACAGGAGCAGTGGGACTATTTGCTGGCGGAAGGATACGTCTTTTTCAATCCTGTCCCTTCTGTATCTCACTCAGTTTAATGACATCCGCACTGACAGCAGCAATATCAATATATCGTGTCAAATCATACAGCCACACTCAGTGGGTAAAGTAACATCGAAGCTTGCGGTCATCTTAGGGAGTTCACATTGTGTGTCATTTTTCTGGAGGGGAGTTGCTTCCATGTTTGTCTAAATGAAGATGTTATTGCTGTGCCTGGAAGTTCCACAACATGACATTAAACTTACAGTATCTTAAAGGTCCAGTGTGTAGGATTCGTGGCGCATAGGTGGATAGTGGCTATTGCAATTCCTGTTCTAGCTACGGCAGACCTCGAGGGTCACCCGGGCGCGCCGTAACGTGGACAGCTCGCGTACCCGCGCACGAACCGCGCGCCGCTACTGTATAAATAAAACGCGGTCCCGTTCACTGTTTTTTTTTTCTTTTCGCATGAAATCACACATTCCCGATCGTGTACCATGACAATCTACACATCAAATGAAACCTTACAGTCTCCTCTTTTTGACTATTGCAATTCATTTCCCGGCACAACAATCACTCCCCGTGCACATGGGGCTTTTATAACGGAAAAGCACAAAACGAGGTTTGTTACTTTGCTTACCTTTGAAGGCTCTGGACAGGTCAAACTCAGTATTTCACCATAAACTTGGTCTCAATCTGTCCGTAAGGATCCAGCGAATAAAATCCAGTAAAACAATTTAGTCCAAAACACGTGTTAGATCCATTACGGCGTGTGATCCGGCAGCATGCTTGTCGTTGTTTATCCAAACGCGTACTATCTCGTGTGAAAACAACGAGCCCTTGCTGAAGGCAGAGCCTAAATGTCCTCTCGTAATCAAAATGGCTGCCTCTGCATGGGGAAGATCCCCCTTTTATGCAGGTATATCTAAGTCCAACAGAATACTTTGATTTCATGATGGAAGTGAAAAGGCTTGGAAAACACTGTATTTTTGAATGGGTATCTTCAATTTCGGTAATTAACGGGTAAAAATCTTACACACTGTCCCTTTGAGTTTATACAAGCACAAATAGTTTTTATTGAAAAAATGCATTTTCTTGCTGGATCAGGGTCACCTCTCCAGAGATCTAACCAGTAACCTGGCCTGATGGCTTTACCCGCTTACCTACATGGATATAGATCAAATTGATTGCCATATTGTGGAACATTTGAGGCAACATCATAATATCACCATGGAGACCTGCAGGTGCCAGACCCTCCAAAACGCCATTAAATTGAAATATTAAAAATGTAATTCCTAAATTTCTAATGTAATGTTTGTAAGACTGCATCACTGCTTTTATCAGTATTATTGTATTGTACAGCAATGAGCACTAAAAATGCATGGTTATTTGTAGGGATGCACTGATACAGATACTGATACTGGTATTGAATATCCGTGCCAATACTGAAAAATGTGTTTATGTTTATGTTTATTTGAGCAACTTGCAGGTTCTACTTAAGCAAAATTTCACAAATACAAACTCAAAATACAAACAAATACAAGCTTACGTCACATGTCTCTGCAGTTCCTTTTGCTCAAAATGGAGCAGGTGGAAGTATAAACTTACGTACTCCTGCTCCATATTCTCACACATTCCATACTGACACTATAATATACGTATATAATATTATAATATAATACAATACAATACAGCATAATACAATATGATGTAATTAGGGATGCAAATGATCGATTAATTCATTAATTGATTAGTTGATTGACCTTATCGATCGATTAACGATTAACTAATAAGCAGCAGTTTTTCACCTGAATTTTAGTGTTTCAATAGGGCCTTTAAGAATATTAGCTATAGTATACATAACACTGAGTCATAAATATATCATAGCCTGGCTAAGATCACAAGAGGATGTACCAACACAGACGGGCGTGCCAGAGTGGACCGTCATCTGCCGTTCATCTTCACCTAGAAGCCACGGGCCATTCTTTTGAGGACAGTGAGGTTCAGATCCTGATTGGCTAAGAGACTAGACCAGGACTAAACGGGGACTAAACCAGGTCTGGACCAGAACTAAAAGAGAATCCGTCGTTAAACAGAAATGGGGGAGTAAGACATAACTGGACCAGGTCTAGACCAGAACTAAACCAGGTCTTAAACCAAGTCAAAACCAGACTGGGAAACATTAGGGCAGACCAGGTCTAGACCAGAGGGGTCTAGACGGTCGTTAGACCAGGACTAGGGCCTGGACTAAACCAGTCGCCAGAGTAATTTGAAAAACAAAGAGACAGATTAGTGGGGGTCGTTTTCAGAGTTTTTTCAGTGTAGGGAGCTCCTCCCGGCAGCTAGATATAAGCAGTGTCTAACCAGCACAAGGACCAGAGCTGACGAAGCCTCTCGGATGAGCGGCGAAACGTTTTCGACCAAACAAACTTTGTCCAGTTGACAAATTGAACTTCTCCTATATTCATGGATTCTACCTGGACGACTGAGGAACTTTTCACGCATTTTTTTTAATAGTGTAACATTGTGTTCTGCGTCCTGATTGGCTAAGAGACTAGACCAGGACTAAACGTGGACTAAACCAGGTGTAGACCAGGTCTAAACCTGGACTGGGCCTGGACTAAACCAGGACTGGACCAGGTCTAGACCTGGACTAAACCAGGATTAAACCACCACGTGCCGCTGCTGGTTTCGTGCGGCTGGTTTGTGGCTCGGGCTGAGACTACGCAGACTACTATTCTTTAAACAAAGCTGTTCAGTGATGATTTGAAGGATACATAATTTATTACACAAGAGATCCAATTGTGATAACTGTGTTTTATATTTTAATATTAGGCTCTCTTATAGAATCACAGTCACAAAATAGAATCAATGTCCTTGCAGAGTATAAAGTCATTTTAATTGATTGCACACTTCTCTATTCACTTACAAAATCTTTCTTTCAAAATCCTCTGCAAATCTGAAACCTATTGTCACTTGGGCCTTTTCAGATCAACCAATAAACCCTGTACAATCACATCACAGACGCCAGGAAATCAGGAATCAATTCAGTTGTACTGTAAACATCAGCACTTTTCTAACATGCAAAACCACAAATACAACAACAACTTGGGAATCTGCGAGCGTTTCCCCCATTTGCATCAGCGGCAGGCTCTACAGGTGCCCGCTGAATATGCATGCCCGCTCACGTCTGCGTACACTCAAATGCCACACTGTCGTCCCCTCAGATATGAATCAGCAGGCGTCACAAAACAACCGTATATTCCGTTAGCTTTAGCGGAGGACAAATTAGCATAATGTATTCAATGCTTCCGACTTCAAATGCGAGACATCGGGGCTGCGCGATAGATCAGCAGGACATGCGCTGTCAGCGAGCGGAGTATGGGAAAGTTGGGAGATTTCGAGGCCAGACAAAATCAATATCGCAGACTTAAAAAGCAGCATTATCTGGCAACGCATAGTCAAACCGTCTACTTCATCTTATGTGTTTTTGGGGTTTCCTTTATGTTTTGTATAGTGTTTACCTTCAGCTATGTGAATAGTAGTTACATTTACTTGATTAACTTTTTCCAGTTGCACTTCTCTGAGCTTTTTCCCCACACTTTTACTCCTACTTGAGTAATATATTTGACAGTGTAAGAGTAAGCTTTTGGTTATTCTTCTCACTGTAATGTCTACAGATGATAAAAGCTTCATTTTGACAATACTGACAGATTTGAACATTAGTGTTTCTTGCACCGTTCCTTTAGATGTGATTTTGTTTTGACTTTCCATTCATTAACTTCAAATTCTAAATCTTCTACCTTCACTTCTAACTTGAGCAGCAGTTTCCCCAAATACTTATTTACTATTACTTAAAAAGATTATTGGACAACTGTGACTACTACTACTACTACTACTACTACTACTACTACTACTACTACTTGAGGAATATTATTTTGAAGAAACGGTGTTCTTACATGGGTAAAACTTTGGGGTGTTTATTCTAGTTCAAACAATCAATTACTTAAATGGAAAAACTGAGATTTCTTTTCACCTGATGTTTAATTTTTCATTTAAGGAGAAATTAACGTTTTTTACAATCTGCGCCTTATTTCGGTAATAAAACAAGTTGTTTTACTCACCCATAGCACTTTGGTGTCATATAGAGCAGTGGTCCCCAACCTTTTTTGCACCATGGACCGGTTAGTGTCACCCAAAATTTTCACCGACCGGTGGGGGGTGGAGGGGGGCGTGGATATCGGCGGATAAATACCACAAAATAAAATTATACAAACAACACAAAAACTGTGAATAATAAATAAACGTGAATCCACTGTGTACTTGTATGTACTGTAACTTTAATAACAGCGTCCTCATGACATGCGCCAACAACATAACAAGAGTCACAACTAAAACAAGTCTTCAAAATAAGACAGATAGACCACAAAACAAATATAAAGTACATGAAAAATACAACTCACCATAACGCTGAATCAATGAGAGCCCTGAGCTTGTTTCTCTGCTACGAGATGGTCGCATCTCGGCGTAATGGGAGACAATGACACCCAAAGTGTGTTGCTTATGTCCAGCCACCTCATTGGAGAGCTGGTCGCCACATGTTATGCAGAGCGGGCTTAGTGCGTGGGAATTACCTGTTTTCAGAAAGTCTCCTGGTATTGTCAGTAAATAATTGCGTCCAGACAAAAACAGAGCGCTGAGTGAAAACGATGTAATGCATATGCCACACCGATATGTAAAAACAGCCAGAGCCACTGGAAACGCAATACTACAAAGAACGCATGTGCATAAAGTCCTTTCTCTTCTGCAAACAATATAAGAAGATCATAATGATGGTGAACACACGCACAAAATCCGACTCTCTCGTTTGGACTGACGACAAAGTGGAGTTACTTCTACGAGTTACGTTGGATTACAAAAGTTTGAGTCAAAAGTGGCCTGTAATCTGAGATTCATCCATAGTTTCGAGTAGATGAGGACGCCAGTGCGCATGTGCGGAGTCACAGCTTATTTCGCTCTCAGCTCCCGGGACCCAAACATGAAACGCAAAGCTGTAAATTATGGATAAATCTCAGATTACAGGCCACTTTTGACTCAAATGAAAGTGTAGACTAAGACATTGAGCTTCTATGATTTGAAAAGTGCTAAAGTTTGTGTTATTTGGAGACCCAAGAACTCGCGTTACGGATATAAACATCTCCGGAAGTGCTCCATATGACACCAAAGTGCTATGGGTGAGTAAAACAACTTGTTTTATTACCGAAATAAGGTTAATTCTCCATTAAAGGTGCACTGCGTAACTTTTTTGTCTCCATGCGTTTGATGGACCCTCCATTAGAAAGCTACACAATACACCTTTAAGTCTTCATATTTGTTCACATTTCCGTAGCTAAAAAATAGACTGCAAACTGGATTGCATTGTACAAATTTGTTGTATTGGATTTTGATTTAGCTTCCCCCAAAATGTGCTCATCCATAGCGCTCCACTGCACCGCAAAGTTGTTGTTTTTTTTTTTTTTAATAATGCTTGTCTTTGGTGTTACTCCAGACCTGACATAGCACTAGAAGAAACACTGCTATCCGATTGGCTGTTTGCCAGTGGGACGCAAGGCTTCAGAGGGGCGGAGGGAGATTGGGTTTTGCTGCGCGGCTCCAGATGGCGAAGATTTATGGAGCTCTCAGAACGGTGCGACTAATGAACGCTCGGTGACACGTGTTGGGGATGGAAGGAGGGTGGGGGGCCGTGTTCTACCATCACTCTGGGTTTGAGGAGGGGGCTCGGACATACTACATGCAACAATGAAAAGTGAAGCGGTGTCAGAGCCAGTCATGTGCTCCCAGGAGATGTTTGCAGTTTAGTTTAAGTTACTCCATGGAACTCTGGTGGAGGTTTATGCCACCTGCTTTGCCAGGAATGTTCCACAGTATGGCATTTAACTGATAATTAACTAAACATAAAGCATTTAACACCAAGAGTCCAAGTTACACTCCAAATCTGTGGAGAGGCAAATCTGCTCAAGGAAATAATGTAGAGTTTTCAACATACTGTATTTTTGAGCAATAAAAAAAATAATGCCCAACAATAAAATATGACAATAATTAATGTAAAAGTAGTTTGAACTTTTGCTTTTTACTCGTTAAGTACATGTTTAAACTGGTACTGGTTACTAATTTATTAAGTAGATTTTTTTCATGTGATGCTTTTACTTTTACTTTATTTTTTTGCTCACAAAATTACAAAATTAAGAACTTATTCCACTGGCAATAATATCTTCAAGCAGGTAGTGGACAGAAAAGTTATAGGGCACATTTAAGATGAGAGAAAGCAAGATACTCTCCAGAGTACTGAAGTAAATTTAACTCAAATTCAGACAGCTTAGATTCAATACTCATTATGTAAGTTCTTACAATAATAAACACAATGTAATACAATAACTATGCAATAATTATATTTGATTTATATATATACAGCTTTATGTACACTCAAAAAGTTCTGCATTGTATTAATCACCTCACACCTGGTGATGGCAACTACACTGTAGCCACATTTGCCCTGGGGTTCAGTAGGCCATCAGTCTGTGCTATTGGCCAATACTACTGTATATAATGGTACAGTGGTCCCTGGTTTATCGCGGGGGTTAGGTTCCAGAAATAACCCGTAATGAGTGAAATCCGTGAAGTAGGACATATTATATTTTACAATTATTATACATGTTTTAAGGCTGTAAACGCCTCAAAACACTGGAATTAACATTTTGTCATATTTCTCTCTCGTTTAAACACTCAAATTTTCGTAGATTTTCAACAAATTGTATTAATAGTGAAGCGTGGGGGCACCGCTGGGAGCCCCGCCGGGAGCCCCCGCGCGAGGGGGAGCGGCTCATCCAACGGCACTGCCATGTCCCGGGATGCGACGTGCACCAACCCCTTGGAGAAGTGCGCGTGGTCAAATCCGTGACAGAGCAGCACGACCGGCGCGAGGCCGGGGCTGCGAGCACGAGATCGAACCGCGGCGCCCGGACCATGCCTCCCCCTCAGGACCGCGTCCTCGCAGCCCGAGCCACAAACCGAACACGCACAAACCGAACACGAACAAACAAACGCAAGAACCGCACGGAGTGATTTAATCCTGGTTTAGACCTGGTCTAGTCCCGGTTTAGTCCAGGTCTAGACCTGGTCCAGTCCTGGTTTAGTCCAGGACCAGTCCAGGTTTAGACCTGGTTTAGACCTGGTCTAGACCTGGTTTAGTTCTGGTCTAGACCTGGTTTAGACCTGGTCTAGACCTGGTTTAGTTCTGGTCTAGTCCTGGTCTAGTCCTGGTTTAGTCCAGGTCCTGTCCAGGTTTAGACCTGGTTTAGACCTGGTCTAGACCTGGTTTAGTTCTGGTCTAGACCTGGTTTAGTCCACGTTTAGTCCTGGTCTATTCCCGGTCCCCCCTGCATCCCCCATCTATCAATCGGCAAAGGTCTACAGTCTCTTAGCCAATCAGGACGCAGAACACAATGTTACACTGTTAAAAAAAATGTTACATTATAAAAACAAAACAAAAAAAATCTGCGAAACAGCGAGGCCGCGAACAGTGAACCGCGATAGAGCGAGGGACCACTGTACTATATAATGGCTGACAAAACTTGTAACTTCTACTATTACATGTTGCAAGTAAAAAAAAAAAAAAGATTGTGTACAACTTTTCCCATTTTCTGGTGAAATGATCTTACATAACCAAAATGCACAGATCCCCTCAGTACAGCTTCCATATACCACCACCAGACTTCTAAAATGACATTCAAATTCACCTAATCCTATTCCTATTACTCCTGTCTACACTTGTATGATTACTGTGCTATTTCTACAGCTGAAACCAGGGCTCCCATTTTTGGCATAGATGAGCGTAATCACGTTATATGGGTCTGCTGCTCCTCCGTCCTGGCCGTATGTTCCCTTTTGCATGCCCCAGGTAAGCCTTCATATAAGAGCAAACTGATAATGCATGGGGATTCAAAATCGGAAACTTACTAGAATTTAAGAATTTACAGAAATATGCCGTTTGTTGTTGCATTTTAAGCGAATGCCGGGTTTTGCGTCAGAAGCCCAAATCCAAAAGGTGAGGAACTTAAAAGCTTTCATGATTTTTACCTGTCATCCGCACCGGTGAAGAACCCTGCTGTTTTCAAGGAGACAGGGGAGCAGACTTAGAAGCTAAAGACTTGTATGTGTCTAAATCAGTGACAGATACTAGCAGAAGCAGCAGAGCAGAAGTAGTAAAACTTTAGAGAAGTATCCAGAACATATACTCAATCAAAAGTATATTAGTAGTCAAATCCAATTGTAAGTAGTTTAAAGGTCCCATGGCATGAAATTTTCACTTTCTGAGGTTTTTGAACGTTAATGTGAGCTCCCCTACCCTCTTTAGCCCCCCCCATGGTTAAAAGTTGTGAAATGTCTAAACTGAGCATTTGCGATCCTTTTCTGCGTTACAAAAAATCGGAGCTCAAACGGGCGATTTTGAACAAGGCACCTTATTGACGTCAGATCGAAAAAAGAAATGCAAATGCAGTTCCACCCCCGTCTGTCTGTACTCAACGTCTCTGTAAATCACGCCCAGAGAGTTTGGACTGCGAATGCGCTAGGCAATGCGAAATGCGTTTTTTTATTTGCCTGGAGGCACGTTCGAGTGTTTCTAGGCTCGGAAGTCCTTTATCTGAGCCTCTGGACCTTTGAACAGCAGTGGTTTAATTTTATTTTTATGTGGAAATGTGTTTATTTTTCAATGGAATGCTTCAAATCTCTCCCCCCGTGCAAAAACACGAAAATGGATCAGCTGAGAGCTCAGAGCAGAGAGCGGAGAGTTTGGCCACGCCCCCACCCTCTACTATAGGCCAGCTCTTTTCTCCTCATTTGCATTCAAGCAACAACGCCCATTATGGAGTGTTCAGAGAGAGAAAAATTACTCTTTCTCATTTTATCTCTGTTTCTCATGCACTGAGTGTTGATTTTGAAGAAGGATTCATTTACAGTATTAGGGAACCATTAAGGAGCCATATAAAAGCATCAAGAAGTACCATGTCATGGGACCTTTAATATAAAAAGTAAAAAATAATACAAGGGCCATTCAAAAAGTTCTACGACAAATGCCATAAATTCAAAATGAGTCGAACTAGTTCAACAAAATGACCTTGAATCGTATCACTGATGACTTATAAAGACATTTGACAAGTTTCGGCGTTCTAGCTTTGTTATTCGAAGAGTTACGTTACATATTGCACAACCCACTTTTTTGACCCTCCAAAATGAGCCAATCTGAAGTCCGAGCAAACATTAAATTTCTAACAAAACTTCAACGGAAACCTAAAGAAATGATTGAAGCTTTGCACAATGTGTATGGATGTTTTTTCCCCATTTCCAAAGTTGAAGGAACATTTAAAAGGAACAAGATTTCAGTCCGTACTTGAAGTGAAGAGGGAGGTTGTGACCTGGTTGACTAGACAAGCTCCAGAATTCTATCAAGAAGGAATTTTTCGGTGGAAACGTCACTTGCAGAAGTGTATTGACTTAGGTGGATGTTATGTAGAAAAATAATTTTGTTACTTTCAAAAATAAAGTTGTTTTTTAATTTGTCTTAGAACTTTTTGAATGACCATCATACATGGAGATGTTATTGCGCAGCCTGGAATGTTCCTTCATATGTGACCCACTACGAGAAAACCAGTCACATGTCGGGATTCATGAACACGAGGAAATCGTGTTAGAAGTTTTGTTTTGGTTTTTTTTTTCCAAAATTTGTGATTTTCATTTTTTTGCAGAATGTGCTTGTTGAAGAAGCCACTCCATGTTTCAGATAACAGCATTGGCTGCTTAAAACCTCGTGTAACTAAAAAAACTACCTTATCTAACTAAAAGCACTTTTGTATTAGATCTATTAACTCAAAATCTTTGTAAAACTGTTGTGTCCTGCTTTGATTCTGTCACTGCTTCTGTTGTCATGTTTTCATTGTTGGTCTTTACATGTTTTGCGAGGCCCGCGCGTACACCGGGCAGTGCCATTGGCTCCTGCGGCCGGCTGTGAGTCGAGCTTGGCGCAGCGCGGTGCGCGGTTGCCTTGTTTCGTGACCATGCGGGTGCGCGTGTCCGCGATTATCGATTAATTACAATTAATGCATTTTGTTCGACCAATGTACTGATCGACTAGTCGATTACCGTATTGGCCCGAATATAAGACAATGTTTTTTGCATTGAAATAAGACTGAAAAAGTGGGAGTCGTCTTACATTCGGGGTCTAGACATTATACCCATTCACAACGCTAGATGGCGCCAGATATCTTTAAAGCGAATGCTGAACTGAACTCCCCAGGCCAAAGCGAAGAAGAAAAATAAAAAATAGCGGTAAGAAAGAAAAGAGAAGAAAATACAGAAAATGGAGAAACGTAGCGACAATCTGGAGAAAAGTGTGTCGAAGATCGGCCAGGTTAACCGGCAGCTGACTTCACTTTGACTTCACTTTGATGGTTAATGCAGTTATTGCAATTTTGTTGTTTTATCACAGTAGATTGGTTTATTTACATTTCAAAAACCAGAAGCCATTCATTTACAAATGTGATTGCACTTTAGTTTACATATTTAAATGTTCAGATATTAAGATGTGATAGACAGTTTTTGCATGATTTGAATGAGGCAAAATAACATGCTTTTTCTCTCAAATATATTGTTATAATCATTTGTTTCAGATGTACTGTAATTATTTTCTGTATAAAAATTAAATTTGGTGTTCAAAAAGTCTTTTTTCAAACTTGAGTCTTGAAAAAGAGGGGGTCGTCTTATAATCAGGGTCGTCTTATATTCGGGCCAATACGGTAATTGTTGACATGCCTAGTTTTCAGACATGCATGTTTCAAATGGGCACAAATTCTTCAAATGTTCTCAGATTTCCATGTGTAAGGCAACATTGGAAAGCTAGAGAAATACCTCAAAACGCCTGTTTTTTCCAGGGCTGGTCACATATGACATTAAAGGAACTGAAGAGAGCCAGGAGGCGCCACCAGGCCAAATTACAGGTCAGGTTAGAAATGCAAGCTTGTTCACAGTAGAAGTAGGGATACACCAATCCAGCTTTTTTGGTTCCGATACTGATACTGATGCTGTAAGTGTCTGCTGATACATGATATTTATACAATATCAGTTTAAGGACAGAAAATAACACTTATTTCCTTACAACACAGTTACTTTATTACATTCAGTTGTGCTATGTAACCACTCCTTAAATTTAAAACAACTACTGAACAGCTTTGAATGAATAAAGATTGACATATTATGGGACTAAATCTAAATCTAGGACAAAATCAACTTGCAAATAGTCTTATTACATCCAATTAAAGACCCAACCAGTATATTGGCTAAACTAGTGCTTCTCAAATAGTGGGGCGAGGTGATGCCAGAGGGGACGCGCGTGATCCTGGGAAACATGCTTTTTTGCCGTACTGTACTAGAAATAAGTGTAATTGCACATCAACAACAGTAGTTGGCAGTGGCGCTCTCATTGTCGCTCTGAGCCCCAGAGCGAGAGCGAGTATATGGGTCTTTAGCTTTGAGCAAATGAATTGTAGAAAACAACCCGTCAACAGGGACGAAGAGAAATGCGGAGAGAGACGATAATGCAAAATAAAGTCATCCGAAAGCTAAGTTGAGGAAATACGACGAAGCCTATTTAGTGTTCGGCTTCACTGTGACTACGGTGGGAGGAGATGAGGAAAGACCAGTTTGTTTACTATGTCTAAAAACGTAGGCAGCAGACAGTATGAAGCCAAATAAATTAATGCGTCATTTAAAGACATTACACCCTAGTCACGCCGATAAGCCGCTGGAGTTTTTTCAGCGTAAACGTGCCGAGTATCGCCAACAGTCATTCCGCTTTGTGAAAGCCACTTCATTAAACCAGCGAGCACTGTTAGCGTCTAAGGTAGGTTTCTTTTTTTTTTGTTTTTAATGTAAATAAAGGATACAATGTTATGCAGAGGTGTACTAATAACAATTTTATAGGGGGGCGTGAAAATAATTGAGAAGCACTGGGCTAAACCCATATCATGAAACCAATAACAGATCCAGCAAATTGTTCACCATTGGTATATTCAGTACATTCAATACTAGTATCAGTATCAGTATCAGTGCATCCCTAGTAACAATGCATGCAAGATGGATATGTTTAATGCCATATTGTAGAAAATTCCAGGCACATTCAGCAGTATCGTCTCCATGGAGACAAGGTGAAAGTAGTATAGGCCTACTGCTATCACTACTTCTACTGATACATTTTTGGTAGTACTACAACAACTGCTCCTCTTTCTAGCTAGTTTCTAGTTATATGTATGAAAAAAACCTTTGACCTCCTACTCCTACACACTTAACTTCAAAGTATCTAGGGTTGCTGCTAAGGTTATTGCTACATGAATACTTATGCATAATAAATAACCATTATAAGAAAATATACAAACAAAGTAATGCATTATTAAATCATAGTAAAATATAGTGTACGTTAATGGAAGCATATTTACTGCATTGTTTAATTAAGGAATGACAAATGATTGACACAAAACCAATAATACACATTTCTGTTTACCGGCTGTGTTGCGTTGCCATGGAAACAGAGGAGTCATAATACGTTTTGACACATTAAAATGACCATTTAGAGAGCGGGTGAACCACACACAGCATCCTCGCATGCCGTGGAGTCAACTGGCGACAGCAGTGCTCGGGCCCCCGTGAGCAGATAGAGACAGACCACGTAGCGCTGTGATAGGCGTTGCTGGCAGGATACAGACTCCCCGCTGGGACTTGAAAAGGCTCGACTTTCCATTCACCGAGACGTATCACGCAGCCAGGAGCAAGACTGTCAAAGCAGATCCTTCACACTAGAGTCAGCGGGCACACAAAACGCGCAGGGTGGCAGGATTGCACTTTTGTTGACCACTCCAAATATGGAATAGCAGCAGCGTTAGGAGGAGATAAGTTTTTGTATAGCCCCAGGTTAAAGCGTATTTTCAAAGGAAGAAAGAGGCTTGATGATTTAATAAAAGGTAGGGATTTTGAGGGAAGAACAGGGCATTTATTCCCTTTATTAAATATGAAAGCGGTGGATAAGAAAGTGTTCTTATGCAAACAATGCCTGGGGCTTTCTAGTGCAGTTACTATATAGTACTACTCATTCTTTTCACCATGTTAAATATATTTGAATTAACACAGATAGAAGAAACTGAACACTGCAGTAAAAGCACTTTGCAATTCTTGAATATACCTTTGCTTAAACTTTCATGGTAGAGGGTCTGCCAACTATTTGCCTGTTTGGAGAAGTTATTGCTTTTCTTGGAATGTCCCACAGTATTGCATTACACTGATCTCAATGGAAACAAGAAGATGAAAGTGAGGTCAATACCAGGGATGTCAACAATGAATCGACTTACAATTAATTGTCGATCAAGACGTTGGCCGAACAAAATGCATTAATTGTAACTAATCGCTAGAGGGCGCTACTCTGGAATGTGAACACGAGATGCGAACCCACTCGCGAGAAAGACCATAGCGTTACATCATGTAACCCTTTCCTCTCTGGATGTTGCCACACAACTCACAGTAGAGCTGGACCTAGAACCATATATTTTTGAAATTATAAAAGCATGTAACTTACATGCTTTTATCATTTCTTGATTGTTCTGGTTTGAGGCCCTGTAATGTTTTATGCTGTGTCCAGGGGCCCGGTGAAATGTATATTTTGTACTGTAACCCTTCACAGATTAAGGGAGAGAAATATTGTTGATGCCTTAGTTCAAAATAAATGTTGAGAATGTCCTAAAAATATCCTGGATTCACTGGTTTCATCATAATATGTAGACTAAATAACATTCTGTTATTTAATTTCTTCTGTTCCTTTTCATTTCAAGATTTCCATGCTGCAAGTGCAACAACTGAGCCAGTCCTCAATTTATTTTCAATAAAGAATGTATTTTGTTATTCAGCATCAATACATTTGCTTCCTTTTACTAAGGAATAATTAATTGAGGAATATACAATATAATAATACTATGATATATTTTTGACTCAGTATTATGTTACTATAGCTTATATTCTTAAAGACCCTATTGAAACACTAAAATTCAGGTGAAAAACGCAGCTTATCAGTTAATCGTAAGTCGATCGATAAGGTCAATCAACTACAGATTAATGAATTAATCGATAATTTGCATCCCTAGTCACTACATATTTTTGAGTTATTTTTGAGCACCTATAGAATAACTGAATACATGCAAAATAGTAAAGTTTAATGCGATACTGTGGAACATTCCAGGCAAAGCAATAACATCTCCATGGAGACAAGCAAGAGGCGGACCCTTTATCAGAAAAGTTACACAGTGCACCTTTAACTGCTGATATTAATACATAAACAGTTCAAACTTACAAAAAATTCTGACAAAAAAGCTATGCAATTTAAAATGTTTTGTTTGTTTTTTTAAACATGTGAAATCAGGTACAAGTCTAGAACTGGTGTAATTGTTTTTTGTAATGGTGGTAGTGGTAGTAGTAGGTGCTGATTGTATTTTATCAATTTAATTAAGTTTTTAAAAATTGAGTATTTCAAAATCCCACTAGGCTGTAGGTGCACAGATTTAAAGTAAAAGCAATGCCAACAAGATGGGGCAAAGTATACACTCCTGAGGGACTCCTAAAGCTCTGCAGCTGCAATAGTGGTCTCCTGATGCACCTAAAATGCAGATGTGGTGTTTTACAGGATAAAGTAGGTTAATCAAATCAACTGAATAAACTAACATACTCATAAAAGCTAAATTAGCAATTCAAAAGAGAAGATTGGTTCAGAAATTTAGGGTTTTATGCTGCTAATGCTGACACCTGTCTAATTAAAATGAAAATAAGACTATAATTAGAATCGTTTTCACAGGTTAAATCATAAAAAATGCTCCTGTGAATTCAACTGTAATTGCATATACTGAAAGATGATCAAAAAATAAAGTTAAAACTAATGGGGAATAAAAGGGATGCTAGCATGTACCTCTAGCATCTTTTCAATATTCAACAAATGTACAAAGCAAGAATAGCTGAGGGAGGTATACGGGGAACCACAGGGAGACGTTGTGAATATTTCATCATGTTTTTACTGCCCTGACAGGAGAGGCATATCTGTGTCTGTGTACACGCTGGGTTCTACTGTTTCTATTTGAATATGTGGGTGACAGTGACAGGCGGATGTTGTCAGGCAAGCCAAATATAGATCGACCACAGTTCCAAATGGACAAACTATATCATGTATGAAGCACAGACTTCATCTAGTTTTTGTTTGTTTCACCTTATAGATGTGTAGTTATAAGCTGTAATTGCAATATTCAAAAATAAGAGATAATCTATGTCATTAGCATTTTCAAGTTGTTCTCATTGGGATTTAAAGGAAAATTAACATTTTTTTTACAATCTGAGCCTTCTTAGTAGTTTTACTCACCCATAGCAGTTTGGTGTCAATTGGAGCAGTATCGCAGAACTTATGTTGAGCCGTTCTGTTCTACTAATGATCCCGTATCCGTTAGCGTGAGTGCTCGGGGCATTACTTTGCGGTGTCCAAATAACACAAACTTTAGCACTTTTCAAAATCACAGAAGATCACTGTGTCAGGGTAGACTTTTAGTGGATTCCAAAACGGCCTGAAACCCGATATCCAGCTATAGTTTCATTTGATGACGTCATCAGAGAGGACAGTGCGCATGCGTGAACTCAGCTGTTTTGTAAACACCGCTAGTCCGAAAGAAGCTAACACTGCTCTGAACTTTACTTTTCTGTTGCGATATCGGGTTTCAGGCCGTTTTGGAATCTACTAAAAGTCTACCCTGACACAGCGATCTTCTGTGATTTGAAAAGTGCTAAAGTTTGTGTTATTTGGACACCGCAAATCAGTGCCCCGAGCACTCACGCTAACGGATACGGGATCATTAGTAGAACAGAACGGCTCAACATAAGTTCTGCGATACTGCTCCAATTGACACCAAACTGCTATGGGTGAGTAAAACTACTTGTTTTATTGCCGAAAGAAGGCTCAGATTGTAAAAAAAAACATTACTTTTCCTTTAAGGAGTAGCCAAAAGCTCATTTCAGATGTGTAGACTTGAAGTAGTGACTAAAAAACAGAAGAAGAAGAAGAAAAAAAAAAAGGTTAATTTGGTATAAAGACTTAAAAGGACTTAAAAAAGCATAGGACTTGACTTACCATTTACATTTCAAATGATGTAAAATACATCTTATTTCAAGGGACAGAGAGCAATTGAATGAATGCACCAAAGGAACTGTCCCGGAAAATTGCAGAAAGAAACCAACTTTTTTCACATCTCTCTTTTCTTCCCTTTAAGTGATCATATAATATATATTTTTTTTTGTCTTGAACATTTTATGCTGTTACCATCTTGTCTTGCAGGAGAACAGTTAAGTCCCCCATGGTTCACAAAGCTAGATAAATACTATAAAACCAAAACTTATCTTCAGCTCAACATTGATTATTTAATTTCTATCGATTCCAGGCACATACAAAACTCTAGCTATTAAAAAAGTATCACTATTCAAATATCTGCACCCCTAACTGTACATTAATGTGACTTTCCTGGCACTTAGCTGCATGTTTTTTGGTAATACGAGAAGACGGTTTAATCACAAGTGGAACACAATAGCAGCTGCACTGAAAGCCTTATTGAATTATAGCGGGGCCCGGTTATAATTAGTGGCTGCCTTCTCTTTTCTGTATTGATTCGGAGTGCTGTTGGAATTACTGTATAGCACCAAAAAATAGAAACATATTTTTGACACCGGGGGGAAAAAGTCATAAATAATCAGGCCCACAGCTGAGAATACCACCCACCCCACACCACCACCACACTGCAGCTGGAACAATGGAACAGAGACTCAGCATAAAGTTAGAGAAAAATAGAAGTGTTTTCGCAGAGGTCGCCATTGTGTTCACTGGGTTTAGCACAAATCAGACACTTCGTGGAAAGAGATGGATATGAGTGGTAGTAAGAAGCCAATTCAGGCAATTGCAATGTGTGAGTTGGTAAATCAAAATGTGTGCCAAGTCGAGATCTTGATGAAGAAACGTTTTTCAAATGTTTTTGATGAGGAAACAAAATTATAACATAGATCAGAATATAATATAATCTGGGCTCTTTAAAGGTACAATGTGTAGGATTCGTGGCGCATAGGTGGATGGTGCTATTGCGCTTCCTGTTTTAGCTACGGCAGACCTCGAGGGTCACCCGGGCGCGCCGTAACGCGGACAGCTCGTGTACCCGGCGCTACTACGCTATAAATAAAACGCGGTCCCGTTCACTGTTTTTTTTTTTTCTTTCCGCATGAGAGCACACATTCCCGATCGTGTACCATGACAATCTACACATCAAATGAAACCTTACAGTCACAGTACACTTTTTGACTATGCAATTCATTTCCCGGCACAACAATCACTCCCCGAGCACATGGGGCTTTTATACGGAAAAGCACAAAACGAGGTTTGTTACTTAGCTTACCTTTGAAGGCTCTGGACAGGTCAAACTCTGTATTTCACCATAAACTTGGTCTCAATCTGTCCGTAAGGATCCAGCAAATACAATCCAGTTAAACAATTTAGTCCAAAACACGTGTTAGATCCATTACGACGTGTGATCTGGCAACATGCTTGTCGTTGTTTATCCAAACGCGTACTATCTCGTGTGAAAACAACCAGCCCTTGCCGGAGCCCAAATGTCCTTCTGGGGCTCTCGTAATCAAAATGGCTGCCTCTGCATGGGGAAGATCCCCCTTTTATGCTGGTATATCTAAGTCCAACAGAATACTTTGATTTCATGATGGAAGTGAAAAGGCTTGGAAAACACTGTATTTTTGAATGGGTATCTTCAATTTCTGTAATTAACGGGTAAAAATCTTACACACTGTGCCTTTAAAGATGCAGTGTATAACTTTTGGAAGGTAGAACTAATACTAACAGAACTATACTATGCAACAGTCCAGGCAGAGCTATGACATAGAAACAAGCAGGTGGCGGACCCCCAAACAAAAAGTTACAATGCACCTTTAAGCTATGCCTTGAAATGGATATTTGCCAATTAGTGTTAATTAGTGTTATGGAATAAATATACACCATTAAAAAGAAACATCACAATAAAATTAACAAGTAAAATCCTTAGTTTACCTTCATTCACATTTTCATTTTTCTCTAGTATCTGAGCTTTATCCAATCAAACTTACTGAAAGATGAAATAATATAACATAAGAGCACAGATAAAAGAACACTTGCAGTATTGAGTCCATTGAAATGATTTATTATTTTCTTTTTTTTTTTTTTACTAATTGCAATAGTAATGTGATATGAATATAACCAATATTGATTAACCAGTTAATCTTGACATTCCTGCTACAAAGACATGCAATATTATGGTTCTGAATGGTTGTGAATCAGCAAACATACAAATAATGCAGTATATATTACTTCAATATAAATAGCATAAGTATATCAACAATAACTGGAGATATAAAGTAAAGAGGTGCCTCTACGTTTAGCTCTTTTCACTGAGTTTGTTGATGCTGATTTGCACTTTGTTACATACCATATTTGGCAATTTCAGTCATAGTTTTATGAACTGTATGAATATTAGGGCTGGGTATTGGCAGAGAAGTCACGATTCAATTCGAATCATGAGTCATATGCCACGATGCGATACTATCACGATGCATCACGATACTTGCATTATTGCGATGCATTGCAATATATTCGACATACTTCAGTGAAAATGTACCAAAAAGAAAAGAGGATAACTTAAATATCAGTGGCTGTGTATCTGGGTAGTGTCTTCAGTTGATACAGAACTCTGAGCAACTCAATTCATAACTGAATTTATTGAGTAACACAAAACAATTGAACCAAACCAATAACAAAAAAAGTGCATAGGATTTTTTCTAAAACAAAAAATGATGTTCAAACATTTGCCATTTTGGAGATAGCTACCATCATAACAAACAATACCCTTTCACAAAGAAAAAAGTGCATAGGATTTATAAAAAAAATAAACTAATAATTAATTAATGTATTTATTAATAAATTATCAATTAATAATAATCAATTTTTGGCATTAAGAATCAATGCAGTATATTGTGAAAGTTAGTATCGCAATGCATTGTCATGACGATTATTTTGCATATTGAAAACTAAATGAAAAACAAGATAATTTTCTGGTCTGACTGAAAAGTTTGAAATTCTAACAAACATTAGTATTGAGAATCCCAATGTAACAGTTCCCTTTTCTAGCACCACTGTCATGATATGTGTGGACAGATACTGCACTATTCTTTACGATCTTATTCCACTACATCTGTAATATATGCAGGAAATGTCAGGTTTGCTTGTTAGAAGGCTCCCAGACCAGGAGCTGTGGGGGTGTACCAGGTCAGTGCATCTCTCCTTTCCCATCCTCTACCCTGCCAGCAAATGCAACCTGCCCAGTCCATTTGTTTATCTGTCTACCAACCTGCATCTGGCTAGCATCCAAACCCGCCCACACCACCACCCTCGCACTCGCCACCTCCATCGCCATCGCCCCAATCTCGCCCGGTAACAGGTGACTACCCAGAACTAATTACGGCAGGATATCCCAGGGTGCAACACGGGCCCGCCTCATTTGCAGTCTGCCTTGAACGCGCGAAGGCTGTCTAAAAACATTTTCGACTGGCTGATTAAAAAAACACCCATAAATCAGCTGTTCGCAAGGGGTCCATCTACAACTACGTGTACGGACGTGCGCATGCGTTCGGTATTTGTGCGTTTCTTTATTCATACGTTATGAGGTCAGGAAAAAATGTGGGGAAAAACATGATTACTTTTTTTGCTTTAATTTGTGTTCCAAGACCATAAAAGATGACAATATGACCTCCAGGAAGATGAACAATGGGAGTGAGTTATATGGAGGTGGTAGTGAAGTCTGCACTAATAAGCAGTAATCAGAGCAATACACTGCAAGCGAGCCACTTGGGGACTATTCTGTACTAGCTATGGGGTCATTGGGATAGAAGTTGTATACCCTAACACAGGTGAGATGTATATGTATGAGAGTAAAAGGGAAAGTATTGAACATTAAGCCACTCTAAATAAACTATGTGTCCAAACGTAAAGGTCCTATATTACATGAAATGTGTGAATGAAACAAAACACAACTCCAGGTATGTTTGTGATGACGAAACAACACTGGAACACAGATCAGAAAATAATGTAATATGGGCCCTTTAACCTAAGTGAATATGAATATTTCCCAGTAATGCCCAATGACTGGAATTAGTGGAATGAATGAACTACACTGCACCAGACTATAGAGGCATAGAGGAGATAATACTCCCTACAACTGTACAAAAACTCATCCACTGCACCAAACTATAGAGCAGGCATGTCCAAACTATGGCCTGTGGACAATTTTTTCTTGGCCCTCAGGCTTCCAGGTGAATTGGCCCAAATTACCTTGAGCAGAACTTTGTTTTTGAAAACTTGTTTTTTGAAAATCTGCCTTGATATGACAATATTTAATATTTATTGTGTGGTTTTGAGGATCTTAGCATGAATAAAAGACTGAAGCTCATTCTAACGTGTTAAACATGTATATATTTCAATTATTGACTGTACTGAGCACCAGTCTATGTCTATGTCTATACCAGTCTCTAAACTAGAGAAATACCAGGGGCTCAAGGAAGAGCTGGAGAAGGCCTGGAAGGTGAAGGCATCAGTGGTGCCCGTGGTGATCGGAGCACTCGGGGCTGTAACCCCCAAACTGGAGGAGTGGCTATAACAGATCCCAGGAAAAAAAACATCAGACATCTCAGTCCAGAAAAGTGCAGTACTAGGAACAGCAAAGATACTGTGCAGAACTCTCAAGCTCCCAGGCCTCTGGTAGAGGACCTGAGTTGAATGAGAGAGAGAGAGAGAGAGAGACCAACCACCGTGGAAGGTGAGGAGCACATTTTTTATTTTTATTTTATATAAAGTTTATTACATAATTTTTGTAACTGACTGGATTACAATAACAGTGTAAGATGACATAAAAAGCAGTAATGGTGCATTTCTGCACATTTCCAGCTGTATTTCTATCATTGTAATACCGAAGATTATCCAAGTTTTTTTGTGAAATATTTATTTACAGAATTAATATATCTGTATCTGTGAACTGCTGCAAGAAAAACACCAAAATAGATTTCAGATCTAATCTCATTTTTCCCAGTTCCCAATCTTTTCCCAGACTTTTCATAAAAAATTCACCCATCACATTTGGAGTAATTTTGCCAACAGGCAATCAAACCCACAGCAGGTGTTGAATATCATTCCCAATCTGGCAACCTAGGTGCTGCTACCTCACAAACAACACATGCCTCAGGACTGTGGAGTGTGAACCCATTTGAAACAGTAACCCTACACAACCTGGCATCCACAAACACACCAGAATGAAAATACAGTACATTATAGCTCTTTCAAATCTATAGCTCAAAAGCAGTTAAAATGGTCTAGGCTTTAAAAACCCAAACATTCAATAGCGTGTTTCAGAGGCCAGCATTTCAAACTTCTTCTCTCAATAAACAGCTAAAAAGAAGATAATCCAGCTGGCCTTATATTTAGTCCAAAGAGTTTCCTGTGAGGTGGATCAGGCTGTTAGCTGTATGATGTCAGGCACAATAACCCACTCAGTAGATTAGCGTTAGCGATAGCATCAGTGCGGGACTACACCGCAAACAATGGTGACACCCTCTGGCACAGCCATTTCCCACGACTCTTAGCTGGACAAATATATTTGTCGTCTTAACAGCTCACACGGGATGGCCATGTTCAATAAACGGCTGGCAAGAACCACGGATGAGACCAAAACAATTCTGGATGGAATTTATGCATCAAAGCAAACAAAGCAAAGATAGTTTTAGAATGGTCTTTATCTAAACTAAAACTAAATATACTATTTTCTAGGGAAGATGACACTGAATTGTGAAATAAGAGCTTTTTGTCATCATTATGCTATCACTATTGGCGTATGATATTATGTCTATTTCTTTGTATTTGAAAAAAACAACTACTGTATACTATATGAAATGTGAAACTACTTTGTTGCCACTACTCACTGAATTATTTCTCCAAACCATTGCTGCAAAGTTATTACCATTATGGCATTAAAGGTGCATTATGTAACTTTTCCATTGGAGAGTCCACCACCTGCATGTCTCCACAGATATGTAACTGCTTTGTCTAGAATGTTCCATAGTATAACTTATCTATCTTGCATTCACCCAATTACAAGTGCTTTTATTGCTTGAAAAAAAATGTATTGTTACTGTGAGGGGGAGTCACCTCTAGATCTGACCTGTAACGTGGCCAGCATGATGTCACCACGTTTCCATGAGGTAAGCTCTCTTAAAGAAGACCTACTGTGCTTCTGTCTGTTATAGAAGTAACTTTATTGATCTCACACTGGAGAAAAACTTTTCTGCATTTAACCCATCCTGTTGTATTTGGCGGCACGGTGGCTGAGTGGCTAGCGCTCTTGCTTCACAGCAAGAAGGTTCTGGGTTCGATCCCCGGGTCGCCCGGGCCTTTCTGTGTGGAGTTTGCATGTTCTCCCCGTGTCTGGGTGGGTTTCCTCCGGGCACTCCGGTTTCCCCCACCAACCCAAAACATGCACCATAGGTAAAATCCTCCAGCTGAGGTCCTGACCAAACCGAAGCAAGAAGATCATGGAGATGGTCCCCGGGCGCAGTAATGTGCTGCCCACTGCTCCTAATATGTATATATATATATATATAGGATGGGTTAAAATGCAGAGAAGAATTTCTCCAGTGTGAGATCAATAAAGTTCACTTCTTCTTCTTCTTAGGAGCAGTGGGCAGCACATTACTGCACCCGGGGACCATCTCCATGATCTTCTTGCTTCGGTTTGGTCAGGACCTCAGCTGGAGGATTTTACCTGGTGCATGTTTTGGGTTGATGGGGGAAACCGGAGTGCCCGGAGGAAACCCACCCAGACACGGGGAGAACAAACTCCACACAGAAAGGCTCGGGCGATCCAAATCTTACGGCCGTACCAACGTGCTACACGGGGATCGAACCCAGAGCCTTCTTGCTGTGAAGCGTGAGTGCTAGCCACTCAGCCACCGTGCCGCCAGTATAGTGATAATCTAAGACACCCGTGGATCGTTTTGTTAGATTTACAATATACATCTAAAACGACTTAATAAAAGAAACAAGTTCACAGACTTGAAAACTGCAGTGCCCAATGGGAGCTGATGTCACCCCATCACAGACTTTGTCGGGTCCTCTGACGGATAGCTGATGGGCGGCAGTAGCTCAGTTGGTAGAGCGTTTGTCCACTGATCCAAAGGTTGGCGGTTCAAATCCCGCTCTTGACATAAGAAACATCAGTGGTTGAGCGGTCAGATCCACTGACCCACAGGTTGGTTGGTACGATTCCAGCTCCCACAGATGAATGCTGCCGTTGTGTCCTTGGGCAAGACACTTAACCCTCCTCGCCCCCAGTGTCTGCGTACACTGGTGTGTGAATGTGTGTGTGAATGGGTGATTGGTTCCTTGTTGTAAAGAGCTTTGGGTGCCTTGAAGGTGGAAAAGCGCTATACAGGGGGTCCTCGGGTTACGACGTTGATCCGTTCTTAAGACGCGTCGTAACCCGAATTTCGTCGTAAACCGGATTTTGCCTTTGATCTTCCAACCAAAGCACCAATAACCTTTCCATCTCAATAATTAGACCACTACGCTGCTTGGTTATCACTGCCGCTTTCATAGGAGCAGATCAGAGCCCACATCAGGTACTTCCGCCCACATTGGGCACGCACACGAGGCTGTCTTCTTCTCCCTACAACCACAACAGAGCGTATTCTTCCGCCGTGCGCCGCGCGCCATTCGCGTTTGTTTACATCTCTTACCACGCTAAACCGCGTAAGACGGAATGACACGTAATATATACATATTTTTTTTAATGGGGGCGCGTTCGTAACCACGAAACGTCGTAACCCGAGACCGTCGTAACCCGAGGACCCCCTGTATAAAGATGTGACCATTTAGCTACATATCATGCTAGCGAGCCAATTTTATTTATTTTTCTCATTTGTACCAAAATGATGACACCGCTGTGTTTCACCAATTAGGAAAAACGAAGTAAGTACAGAACAGTGGGCACTGAAAATGGAAATTGATCTGCAAAATGTGCAAAATGGCATCTTGAGTGATTAAAGACTCTTCAAACATGCATTAATCACTCCAAATACAACTTCGAGAGGGTAAATGAGAAGGGAAAACAACTACAACATGGTTAAAAGATGTTTTGCATAATACGTCTGCTTTAACACAACAACTGTCAATTCAGGCAAAGCAATAACATATCCATGGAAACAAGGTCGAGAAGACTGAACCTGAAAAGTCCCATAGTGCACCTTTAAGCTCCTCAAATTAAAATGTATGCTTTAAAAAGCAACTTGGTCTAGTAGTCACAGTCTGTCTTGTACCTCCATCTTGTAAGTGCTCTAGGTGAGAACAAATTATGATTTTTGTCAGGAAGAGGCTGCTCTGATGTCAGTTCCCCTCGCCGTGCTTCTCATGTCAGGATGCAGCGTAAATGTTCATGTCAAAACGCCTGTGTGAAGCAGAGCCCTCCACATGCCAGCTCATCTGCATATGCTACTGCTCAGATGGATACAAGGTACACCGCGATACACAGGAGGTGCAGGTAAGTCAGGTTTGCTTACCTGGTGTTGCAAATATTAAAAGGTCATATATTACATGAAATTGTGAGCTTTAAGCCATGTTATAATGTTGTTACCTCATCAAAAACATACTTGGAGTTGTGTTTTGCTTCATTTACACATGTTTGAGTAACCCTTTGAGTAATGTTTGAGTACGCACAAAATATTGCTATAGAGAAAACTACTTTATGCTACTGACACAAAGCAAGATAATACCAGTAAACCGATTTCTAAATAGAATAGAAGTTAGTTATTTGACCCTCTACAGCTCAAATCTTATACTATTGTAAGTAAAATCTCTTCACTAAGAAAATATTCACAATAACTACTGAGTCTCAGAATCTATTCAGCTATAATGAATTGAACGATAAATTGATACAGTAATTATTGTGACAGGCCTATAAACTGCAAATTTAATTGTAATTAACTGCCTAAAAAAATCTTTTTCACATTTCCACAGCCTTACTTTACTGGCCAAGTAAAACAAATATTACAACTACACAAGATAAGACTTATTTCCTGTATATGCTCTTTCTCGCTAGCCTTGAGAGAGTGCAGACGTCTGTCTCTTCCTCCTTATCTCACTGCTCTGTTGTCTGCGTGCCTCTCTGTTTTTTGCCATTTTTCTCCCTTTTGGAGCAGATTTTCCAAATTCCTAAAATATGGATTTGATCAGCTGGACCCTCAATGCAAGTGACACTATTTTTTCACGGAGGAGAGCCGCTCCGGGAGAAGCGGTGTGTCCGGACGGTACTTTTGCTGCTGGATATGCGAGGGACTCGTATAATATGTGGCAAGTCTTATGTTTGGCACCAATGTACCTGGAGGATGTGGAGGATATTCACGTATTCGGATTTCTGATAGCTGGACATCTGTTGATTGGCCTGGGATTGTTCATGATCTATCGCAAAATTTGTAAGCTGGCAGCAAGTAAAGAGTCCCCCAAGCTGTCTGCAGCAATTTCGAGCCACTGTGAAGCCGTGGGAGATCCCGTGAAAGGAGTACATCAGAAAGTGGAACAGGTTGAGGACCTTTTGGAAGGGTTTCAACCGAAGGAAACATCTCGACGTTTGGATATCATCATGGGCATGCTTACAGAACTGGGCAAAGGCAACGCAGCGCAGTCTGTACGCCAAGAGGAACTAATGAGATCTTTCACAAATCTTCATGGGGATATGAAGATGGGGGTTTGGCAGAACCAGGGGCCCAGCTAAATTGCTCTCACCTGGGTCTCTAAAAATGTATTTCATCATGCTAAATTAATCCCTCTGTAAAAATCTGACTCCTGTTAAAATCTGTGTCTCCAAGTTTTGACTTGACTTCCTTGCAAGAACACTCCCAAGGCCACAGATGTGGCTTGTTATCATGAACTCTACAAAAACAGTGGCACACACTATTCGGACTATTCACACTGACATGATTAAAATAGTAAAATGTTTCCCCTGTCTTTTTAGAAACGTCTGCTCTCTGCTCTCGGTTTCAATCAATTTAATTGATTTCTGATCTGATCCCTGCCCCACCCTTCCTTCTTGTTGCCAAAGAAAAAAACACCATATGTTACCTATCCAATTGTTTTTCTGTCATTACATGTTGTGAATAATTGTCATTCCCAGTCGGTGGCGCGTGCAAGCACAGCAGCCCCTCCCCTAGCCACTCTATCACTGTCCTGCCTGTTTAGTGTGGAAACGAAATTTCGAATTCACTCTATGTACATGCACATATGGTTGTTTTTCAATAATAAAGCAAACTATGAACTATATGACCTATATTCACTCAACATTTGAAAACTCTCTTACACTGTGCTACAATTTGCATCTCATTTTGTGCCTCACAGGATAAACTACACTTTTCTGAAAACCTGCAGGAACTGAATACCCTGCAACAGGCTGCAGATGTCAGAGCTCATAGGGAAAGCACTCGATCTGCCTCCTTCTGAGCCAAAGATGGACTATCAGCCCTATCTCGTGACACTATAGTCAAGAAGCATTCCTACCAAGGCATTTTGATTGGAGCATAATGATGTGTTTTTTTGGAAGACCTCATTTTTGAGTATAAGATTATGTTGCCATCGCGGGGGTTCGCTACCTAGCTGTACGTGGCTGAAATTAAAACTTTGGCAATTACGAAAAGATTGAAATTGATGTGCGGTGTAATGATATATGCAAGGATTCCTGGAAAGCTTAAATGTTTGTGCGTGTGTGAATATGGGAAATAGCCCGGATGCCTTGCTTGTTTTGCATAGTGTTTTGCTGATGTAGGCAGATAACAGACGCTGCATCCTCACTCAACTCTATAGAAGCCTCGAGCACGAATGGGGCGAAAACCTAAAATGAGGTGATATCAAAGCACAAGCAAAATCCCGAAATAAACACAGAGATAAACAAGTAAACATAACAGCCCTGGATTCAAATGATTTCAACTGTTAACTTGTAACAGGTTTATAGGCTATGGTCGCATCAGATATGCAAAAAATATATGTACATGAATTCTGTCCATTTAAAAAAGTGATCATCTTTATTTTGAGCCATGTCCTGGCAGAACAAACAGAAAGTGGTACAGAGATTAATGAAAACTGTACTTTTTGAGTCTAAGATTGAAAATATTGATGCTTTCAATAGAAGAACTCACTCAAACTTAACACTGCAAAAGAATGTGTCAAAGAATATCGTATATGGAGATATAAGAAAATATATCAAGATATATTTTTTGCTCCGTATGGCCTAGCCCTCAGAGCAGTATCTGCAGTGTGCCACCCTCCTGATTATCCCACCTCACAGGAACCTACACCTAGATAATCAAGTTTAATCTTACATTATTTTGTTCTGTTAAAGTTGTAATAGTTGTCATCTGAGGCAATAAAATAATGACATGATAAAGTTATTTTGTTGTATTAAATTTCTTATGACACATTTCCATTTGGAGAACAGAGTTATGTTGAAATTAAAAAGATGCTTAGGCCATGAAGTTTAAAAATGTGGACATTAACAGCCATGCTAAATATCCAGTGTGCCTTTCGGAGAGTAGCCTAAAATTCTATTGAGGTTCTGGGCCCGTCTAGTAGCGAAATCATCACAGATCCATTCAAATCCAAATCCACTTTATTTCTATAGCACATTTCATAAACATAAACAGTTTCCAAAGTGCTGTACAGACAGAAAAACTACAGCAAGCGAAATCCAACCATTGATTTTGGTTGGATTTTTATCATTTTTTTCTGTGAAATTACTATACTGTTTGGTGAAAAGAATGGCATATTGGCTTATGTCATAACTTGGGGGAATAGTTGATTGCCAATGAGGTAAAGATGAAAATATTGGGAAAAAAAGTAAGAAAACGCCTTCTTTCGCATTAAATTGAGCCAAAATCATGTAGAAATGTGTTTTAAGAATTATTTTTTCACTGAATGTTGTCACCACATTTATTCTTTGCATCTGGAATACATTTATTGAAAGCTTACCCATTCCACTGAGGATTTAGGGAAATTTTTCATTTTTCAAAATTTTCAAACAAAACAAAAAAGGGTTCAAACACAAAAATGGCCAAAAAAAAAGAGATATTTCCGGCAGAGCAGACAGTCCAATTATTGAACCTTAGGGTCAAAGTTAATTTAAAAAAAAACATATAAAAAGTATAGCAGACCATGTCAGGTTCAACCCATTTTTGAGATTTTGGCTCCCCGACTATAAATAATTTTTTAAAGTTTTTAAGACGGTAAAGTCCTTTCCTTTAGTCATCTGCACCATTGAGTTTTGCTGTACAATCTTCCCCTCTGTTAAACGCGGTGCTTTTTAAAATGCAGGTGCCAGAGAAGCCAGTCAGGTCCTCCTAATCCATAACTGGCAAAAGACTCCCATTAAACAACCTTGAAGTGACATCAGCCAAAAGCCAGGTCCATATGTCTTCGCAAGCTGCAGGACTATCCACCGTCCGCGATTCCCCACCAGATAATGAATGGTTTTGTTCAGAGCAGAGGTGCACCCTGGGATACTGTAGCCAGTTTTCCAGGGTCGGACGAGTAAAGAGTTATGTAAGCGCAGCGCTAAAAGCAGGGCAAAAAGTGGCACCCGAAATGGGACAGAAGCGAACACCTTTGGGAGCCTAAAAACGTCAGTTGGATGAACTTGCTAGTCCTGGTCATTTAAAGGTGCATTGTGTAACTTTTCTGGTGGACGGTCAAATGCTTTTCTCCATGGAGATGATATTGCTATGCAAATGTTGTGGTGTTATGTGTGGTATTAAACCTTTCTATCTTTATGGAGACCAAACCAGACCAAGTTACAGGTTAGACTTGTGGAGAGGCAACCCTGCTCACAGTCTTACCACTTTTTAAGCTATAAAGCCACCTGTAATTGAATAAATGTAAGTTAGAACTATTTAATGTCATACTGTGGAACATTCCAGGCAGCGTAATGACATATTCATTGAAACCAGCAGATGACGGATCCTCCACCAGAACATGTGGCCATATAAGTTGTCTTTATTATGTTTTACTATTTAGGCGCTCCATGAGATACTAGTCCAAGTTACAGGTCCACTCACAGTAAGAATGCATGTTTATGAAGGTATTTTTGAGCAATAAAAACAACTGTAATTGAATAAATGCAAAATAACTATACATTTAATGGCATATTGTGAAACATTCCGGACACAGAAATCTCCCTGGAGACAAGTAGGTAGCGAAACCTCCACCAAAATGTAGATCAAGTCAAAGTTAAAGGTCCCATGGCATGAAATTTTCACTTTCTGAGGTTTTTGAACGTTAATGTGAGCTCCCCCTACCCTGTTTATGACTAAAAGTTGCGAAATGTGTAAACTGAGCATTTGCGATCCTTTTCCGCGTTTGAAAAAAAGACAGCCGAAACGGGAACTTTCTGACGTCACACTCGGGATAAAATGTAAATGCAGTTCCACCCCCCGTCTGGATGTCTACCCACCGTCTCTGGAAATCACGCCAGAGAGTTTGGACTGCGAACGAGCTACGCAATGCGAGATGCGTTTTTTTATTTGCCTGGAGGCACGTGAGAGTGTTTCCAGGCTCGGATGTCCTTTATCCGAGCCTCCGAACCTCTGAAACAGCAGTGGTTTAATTTTATTTTCTGTGGAAATGTGTTTTTTTTTCAATGGAAAGCGTCTCATATCTTCCTCTGCGCTTAAACGTGGAAGTGGGGGCAGCGCACATCGCACCGCTAAAGAGGAAAGAGCGAAGAGTTTGGCCACACCCCCACCCGCTGCACTGGCCTGTCTCTATCCTCCTGTGTTCATGTGTACTCTGTTCATGGGTCTTTCTCATGCGCTGAGTCTTGATTTTGAAGAAGGATTCATTTACAGTATTAGGGAACCATTAAGGCGCCATATAAAAGCATCAAGAAGTACCATGTCATGGGATCTTTAAGAAACATGCACCAGGGACTGCAAGTGTAAATTAGCTCTGGTGGTACAACCTGGCACAAAGCATCTCTCCTGTTAAGGTTAATGTAGATTGTACACTGTCCCTGTCTCATAAATAAACTAACTAACTAAATAATAAAGTAGTAGTGTGTAGGTCAATCATATTGGTTATACCATTAAAGTTTTGTGTTTCCGTTTTATTAAGGTTTCTCCATCTTTGTTTCTAAATCTTATTCCAATCCTAAAACAGAAATTCTAAAAACAGAACATTCAGGACTCCTTCTGTTCATATTATTCTCAATTTGAACTGAACAATAATTGCTTCTATGAAAAAGGCCAATTCTTCTTGCCTTCTTTGCAGGACCTTGAGTCAAAAGAACAAATCAGTATTCATAAACCCTGCTTATTTTCAGTAGCCAGAGGAATGGAGAAAGAAGAAAAACTAAATTGCTGGCCATACTAGTTTGGAGATCAATGGAACGGGGTGAGTGGCGTAGGAGAGAGCATCTTCAACCATCCAACGCAGTGCAACTTCAAAGAAACTCCATAATTTAAATAGTGTTCCACAAATAAATTGTGTCTATGAAATTGCTTGGAAGAATCGCTACAGGGTGATGCAAGTGGGGGGAAAAATAGTGGCTTGTTGACCTTGACTAAATCAGAGTTTGCCTCGAAACTGCTTGTATTGCTTTCTGAGAGTTTTTGATAAAGTTTCGATAAAGTTGTGAAGAGAGACTGGGGATGCTTGATTTTCTTTTATCTTTCGATACCGATGTCAATACTTTGGTTTTAAGTATCTGCAAATATCCGATATCAACCGACTGTCAATATTTAGTCATTTCCTTTAAAGGTCCCATGGCATGAAATTTTCACTTTCTGAGGTTTTTGAACGTTAATGTGAGCTCCCCTACCCTGTTTAGGCCCCCCCCCCCATGGTTAAAAGTTGCGAAATGTCTAAACCGAGCATTTGCGATCCTTTTCTGCCTTAGAAAAAAACAGAGCTCAAATGGGCGATTCTCAACAAGGCACCTTATTGACGTCAGCTCGAAAAATGCAGTTTCACCCCCGTCTGTCTCTACTCAGCGTCTCTATAAATCACGCCCAGAGAGTTTGGACTGCGAATGCGCTAGGCAATGCGAAATGCGTTTTTTTATTTGCCTGGAGGCACGTCCGAGTGTTTCTAGGCTCGGAAGTCCTTTATCTGAGCCTCTGGACCTTTGAACAGCAGTGGTTTAATTTTATTTTCTGTGGAAATGTGTTTATTTTTCAATGGAACGCTTCTCATCTCTTCTCCGCGCAAAAACGCGGAAATGGATCAGAGCGGACAGCTGAGAGCTGAGAGCGGAGAGTTTGGCCACACCCCCACCCTCTACTATAGGTCATCTCTGTCCTCCTCATTTGCATTCAAGCAACAACGCCCATAATGGAGTGTTCAGAGAGAGAAAAATTACTCATCTTATCTCTGTTTCTCATGCACTGAGTCTTGATTTTGAAGAAGGATTCATTTACAGTATTAGGGAACCATTAAGGAGCCATATAAAAGCATCAAGAAGTACCATGTCATGGGATCTTTAAACACAATATTGGTTTCTCTTGACTAAACTAGAGTTAGCTTCTGTACTGCTATATTCTTCTATTTTCTTTTTAGACTTAGACAAACTTTATTGATCCACAAGGAAATTTACTTGGACACGGTAGCTATAATAATAACAAAGAGAAACTATATAAATGTAATAATAAATTCTGAAGTAGCAAAAATAACAAGAGACTGGTGCATGATAATATATATATATATATATGTGTGTGTGTGTGTCAATATCCAATACCAACAGACTGAAAATATTATTAATTTCCTTAAAGGAGAATTAACGTTTTTTACAATGTTTGTTACAATTGATTGTTAGTAGACTAAGACATTGAGCTTCTATTATTTGAAAAGTGCTAAAGTTTGTGTTATTTGGAGACCGCTCGGGGCATATATTATATGCTTGGGGCATATATTAGCGCTACGGCTATCGCTAATCTAAAACATCTCTGGAAATGCTCCATATGACACCAAAGTGCTATGGGTGAGTAAAACAACTTGTTTTATTACCGAAATAAGGCTCAGATTGTAAAAAAAAACGTTAATTCTCCTTTAAGACACAATAGTGGCTTGTTGACCTTGACTAAACCAGAGTTAGCATCTACACTGCTAACATTGCTTTCTATGTGAGTTTTTCAATAAAGTTTCGATGTGAGGAGAGTTTGGGCACACTTGACAAGGAGTTTATTTTTTTCCATGCTAAAAAAAAATATCTTGTCTAAACCATCATTAGCGGCAATCAAAATGTGGCTTCTTTAATGTGGAGGTAGATTATGCTGTTTTTTGTTGTTGGAAACTGTCAAAGAAAAGGAATGGTTTTCTTCTTACAGATTTTAGACTTCAGAGTGAGCTGCGTCAATGGTGTTTATAAGAAACTAGGGATTAGTTTGAGTGTTCAGACAGTGCATAATAGCGATACATAAGATTATGGATTGCATTGCAAATTACATTTAAAAAAAAAAACTATCTACAGGTGTTCAAGCAGCGTGCAACAATGACTTGAATAGGAAAGATCACAAAAGATTTTAAACACTTCAAAGACAGAATTTTCATGTCTCTTCCACTATTATGGTAATGATTTTTCTTTCAGTCGTAGCATATGATTCAGACAACAAAAAGAACAAATAAAATGTAACTAAAATTGCTTTAAAATAGCTCAAAATACTCTACTAAGAAACAATGCGTGTGTATGTATGTATGTGTTCCCTACCACCACAACAATTATTTAAAAAGGTGCACTGTGTAAATTTACTGGCACCTGCTTTTCTCAAAGTATGACATTAAAGGTCCCATGGCATGAAATTTTCACTTTCTGAGGTTTTTGAACGTTAATGTGAGCTCCCCTACCCTGTTTAGGGCCCCCCCATGGTTAAAAGTTGCGAAATGTCTAAACTGAGCATTTGCGATCCTTTTCTGCGTTAGAAAAAATCAGAGCTCAAACGGGCGATTTTGAACAAGGAAACTTATTGACGTCAGCTCGAAAAAAGAAATGCAAATGCAGTTCCACTCCCGTCTGTCTCTACTCAGCGTCTGTGTAAATCACGCCCAGAGAGTTTGGACTGTGGAGGAGCTACGCAATGCAAAATACGTTTTTTTATTTGCCTGGAGGAACTTGCGAGTGTTTCTAGGCTCGGAAGTCCTTTATCTGAGCCTGTGGATATCTGAAACAGCAGTGGTTTAATTTTATTTTCTGTGGAAATGTGTTTATTTTTCAATGGAACGCTTCTCATCTCTCTCTCCGCGCAAAAACACGGAAATGGGTCAGAGCGCACAGGCACAGCTGAGAGCAGAGAGTTTGGCCACGCCCCCACCCTCTACTATAGGCCATCTCTGTCCTCCTCATTTGCATTCAAGCAACAACGCCCATAATGGAGTGTTCCAGAGTGACATTTATGACTCTTTCTCATCTTATCTCTCTTTCTCATGCACTGAGTCTTGATTTTGAAGAAGGATTCATTTACAGTATTAGGGAACCATTAAGGAGCCATATAAAAGCATCAAGAAGTACCATGTCATGGGACCTTTAATACTTTCTATCATCATGAAGATCAAACCTGGTCAAGTTACTGGTAAGATCTGTGGAGAGGCAACCCCGCTCACAGTCAGAGTGCCTGTTTTTCTATGTATTTTTGAGCTGTAAAACCACCTGTAAAGTAAAGAAAGAAAGAAAGAAAGCTATGCCTTTATTAGTCCCACAGTGGGGCTAAAGTAGGGCTGTTTAATGTCATTGTGTGGAACATTCCAAGCACAGAAATGGCATATCCATAGAAACAATAAGGTGATTGGCCCCCAACCGAAAAGTTAGTGCACTTTTAAACCATATCATTTCTGATTTCTACACATCCTTTGAACTAAAGCTACCTGAAACACCTTTAAAGGAGAATTAACGTTTTTTACACCAAGTTGTTTTACTCACCCATAGCACTTTGGTGTCATATGGAGCACTTCCGGAGATGTTTTAGATTTGCGATCTCCGTAATTTGAGTTCTCGGGGCACATGTTTGCGGTCTCCAAATAACACAAACTTTAGCACTTTTCAAATCATAGAAGCTCAATGTCTTAGTCTACGCTTTTGTTTGAGTCAAAAGTGGTCTGTAATTCGAGATTTATCAATAGTTTCGAGTAGATGAGGACGCCAGTGCGCATGTGCGGAGTCACAGTTTATTTCACTCTCAGCTCCCGGGACCCAAACATGAAACGCAAAGCTGTAAATTATGGATAAATCTCGGATTACAGGCCACTTTTGACTCAAACGAAAGTGTAGACTAAGACATTGAGCTTCTATGATTTGAAAAGTGCTTCTTTGGAGACCGATATGCCCTGAGAACTCGCGTTACGGATATAAACATCTCCGGAAGTGCTCCGAATGACACCAAAGTGCTATGGGTGAGTAAAACAACTTGTTTTATTACCGAAATAAGGCTCAGATTGTTAAAAAATGTTAATTCTCCTTTAAAAGAGGGAAGAAATACATCCAATTTCCAAAACAAACAACTCCACTGATCACATTTGCACGTTTCCTAAAACCACTATTATGCAAATTGTCTCTAACACAAATGACAGAAAGACGCCGGTGGCTACATATGACTCTTCGCCAAGTCTACTCAAAAAATAAAAATAAAATATACAAAATGGTTGTAGCGGGTTTTCCGTGGCTCCGGCCTGCTGGAGTGATTAGTCATTGTGTTAATCCGAGCGCTCAGGGGCACAGTGCAGTGACAGAGGCAGAGACTGTAGCGAATGTGGAGCCAATGCAAAGATAATGATAAGAGGAGATGTGGAGCCTTAAGGGGCCAGTGGACGGCCCGTCTGTCAGAAGGATTTCACACTAAAGCTACAAGAATGAAATGTATTTTTACGGTTAAAAAAAAATAGGAAACAGTGATGTGGTTGATGAGCCAGAAACGGGATTTAGTCAAAAGTCGATTATAAACACAGTTATTATTTGTTTTCTTTAGTGCAATTAAAAGCTGTAAAATGACAGAAACAACTCAATTTTGGCTAGTGTTTTATGAGAAGTTGTACGTATTCAATTAACAACCATGACACACTGGGAATAGTAGTAAAATGATTGAAAATCAGATACTGTTGGTCAGAGCAGATACAGTCGATACTAAAACTAGTATTGAAGCTAAAAACTCATCTGAGCAGGTATCGATACTAAAGTCACATTCACAGGACAGAAATGAATGTTTCCTAAATAGCTTTAGAATCAGACCCCCCAGGATTTCGCGGGCATTTTTTGTGATTGTTGCGGGCTAAAATGCCTGAATTTGCCTGAGCTTTTCCAAAAAGTTGCGATGAAAGTTGCAGTGCTTTTAAGGTTTTTGTTGCGATTTTGTTGTGGGAGGAAGTGAAAGTTGCGATAAATAGTTGTGATTTTCCCTTTTTGTAATTAAAATTGAGTCATATTTTGAATACTGAGTTATTACTGACAAAGAATAATACAAAAACACAGAGATCACAGATATGGTCCTAAAACAACCTTACCAACATCGAAAATAAATTACTACTAGGAGGGGGACTGTTTCGCCCGGTCTTTTGCTGTTATTTTTGTGGGCAAATGGCGCCGCAGACATGTTTCTTTGCCATTAGAAGCTGTGTCCCAATTCCCAGAGTGCACAGTTCGGAGCGTGGTTTGAAGGGCATGTGCGTCATTTCTTTTTTGTTCCATGCGCAGTTAACACGCGGTCCGAAGACCGCAGTCGTTTCCATGGAAATCGGGGCGTGGACCAAGCGCGTGAAAAAGCACGCTTCGCACACTCATATATCCCAGCATGCACCATGCGCTACTTCTTCTACGGGAGAAAATGGAGTCGGCGGCTGCTTCTCGTATTTCGCAGACGACCATGCGGTCCGCGGAGTGCAGTCAGGGCTGAGCAAGTGTGCACCGCCTTGACTGCAGTCTGAGCCCCCTTCAAACCACGCTCCGAACTGGGGACACGGCCGCAGTTTCCTTTCGTCACACGGAAGTAAGGCAGAAGGAAGTTGGTCGACGTGAGTTCAATACGTCGCCGATGACTGGTCAAAATTGGTCAAAATTGCGGGAAAGTTGCGGTGATTGGTCAAAATTGCAACACCGCCCTGAATTCACGGGGATTGGCTGAAGTTGCGTTGAAGTTGCAAATCGCAACATCGCAAATTCCTGGAGGGTCTGTTAGAATGATCTTGAGCTGTATCAGAACAAATATAAGAGACATAGACTAGTATATTCCCATGGACCACTATGGACCCAACCTGGACAACTGAGGAATTACATTGATACAAGATCCCATAGTAATGTTATAGAAGATTCTACTATTTAATGTTAAAAATGGCATTCTATGGTCTAAAAAAAGAGTCTTTTTAATTATCACTATGTGGTACTGGAATCAGTATTGAGTCTGATCCTTAGGACCTAAGTTTGAAATTATATCATGACAACACATGACAGGAAGGGCATTTGATGTAAAATCTAAGCCTAAATGTATATGCAAGTCAAATTGATTTTTGCAGAATTATTTACAAAACTGATGAAACCACAATACATTTTAATAAAGACAAAATAGGATAAAACAACTTTGAATATGGAAGTACTGGTAATGTTTTCATTACTACTAATAGAGACTCACTAGAAGATGAGCTAAAACAAGAGGACTCCATACCTAAACCTCCAGCTCATTTGTGTGTGGATTTATGTCGCGTGACGATTCTCAATGAGAGTAACCATATCAGATGAAAGGGCTCTATTCATCTGAATCTGTGGGCACCTGCTATGGGACAGTACCCTTCGCACCCTACCCACCTCCAACTCATTTTCCATCACCAGTATCCCGTTTGCTTACTGAGTGAGGAGATGCAGTCCAATGTTTCGTCTTGGTTCGCAGCTGGGACTTTTGGCCTGGAGAGCTCAACAGATCCATCTTTTTTTTTTTTTTTTGTCGCCCACTCCGCACTCTGTGGGATGGATGAGGCGCAGCGTGAAATAAATGTAATCTGGATTCTCAGGGCAAGAAACAGGCTTTTGCTAGCTGGGTTAGAGGGTCCCTGCAACCGAACATGCTGCAAAGAATCTAATCAGTTTGGTATTGTGAAAGGATAATAACACCAGATAATAGAGAATGGAGGAGTCCTGAGGTGGTTAACTTGTTAATGAGTTTGTCCAGTTATTTGTTCTTGAGTAAAGCTTGTACCTCAATTTATTCTATAACGTTACCCATTTTTCAAAAGAAATATTTTTGTGGCTTGATACAGACGCTCCTCGACATACGAACATTCGATTTACGAACATTCGGAGTTATGAACAGGGTCAAAAATTTTTTTTAAAAGTTTAATGTTTGAGTTTTTGTATTTAGCCTATTCCGACTTCCGGGTACAGTACGTAGTGTGTATTTCCGCCGCTGACGCACAGGCAGCATCCCCCAAGCGTCACGCCCACTCAGTAGAAGTGTTCAGAACTTCAACTGAGTGGGCGTACTACGGTGTTACTACGGTGTTACTACGGTGCGGTGTTATGAACTTTGTTGTTTTTCTTGCATGCGTACAGTAATCCAATATGGTTGGTGAAAAGCGAAAAGCTTCTAGTGAAGCTTCTGTGAAAAAGCAGCAAGCCATCTCATTTGAAAAGAACGTGGCGATAATAAAGAAACTTGACGCTGGTGAGAAGATGGTGAATGTGGCACACACGTACAACGTGAACCATTCGACAATTGGTACGATATATAAACAAAAGGACCGCATTATGGAGCATGTGATAAGTGCAGCGGGTATGCAATCCACCATCATAAGCAAGAAGAGAGTGAAACTCATGGAAGAGATGGAGAAACTTCTTGGTATTTGGCTCGAAAATCAGCGGCAGCTTTCCCCAAGAGCTCAAGGAAAATAGGAGGTAAATAGGCTACACACACACACAGTCTCACACATACATTCACACACACGTGCGCTCTCTCTCTCTCTCTCTCAGCTGACTGCGTTTGCCTCTGTGTCCCTCTCTTCTTTTTATCTCATCAGTTTTCCATATTTTTAAAAAGCATATTAGTATTATTTAGTGTTATTTATTAGTGTTATTGTGTTATTAGTGATATTAGTGTTATTTAAATGCAGTACAAATCCATATAGATAACTTATACAAGCCTTAAACATGTAATAACAACTTACGAACAAATTCAACTAACGAACGGGCGTCCGGAACGTAACTCGTTCGTAGGTTGAGGAGCGTCTGTACTTATAAAAATGTATACAATACACTAACTTATCTTATCCATAAACTTAAAATATTTGGGAAAAAATATGGCACCTTATGAAATTGGTGCTTTTTTTTATATTATTTTATTTTTGGCTTGGATGTACTTTACTGCCTTTAATCATTCACAACAAGAACCTGCTATCTACAAAGCAGACTAGGCTTTCTTAAGACTACAGCCCTGCAGCGTTTACTTGAAAAGAGTCTGTGTAAATCTCCCTCATTACTTCACTTCTTATCACTCTAGCTTTTAAAATAAGATCAAATAAATGTTGACTAATTACAAAAATAACAAGCCACTTTTTCATTTTATGTCAGAGAATCTTCCTATAAAATTATAAAAAGAAGCTGTAGACCTGCTTCCTTCAGTCAAAATCATAGTCAGTAATGGTCCCCTGTGGTGAGTTCAAAGACTTGATGAAAAGTGGGACTGACACATGAGAGACGCTGTGGATACCGGTGTGTCAGTAAACACACCATTTGATCTAAGGTAAAGGATAAGATGGTGGTAGGTTTAATTAAAGAGAAATCCTTCGTGTGTTCCAGCAGGAGAATGTCCTTGGGGCTGGGAGGGAGAAACTGAACAGGAGGTTGAGTAGGTTGAGAAGTTGGCGGAAGATAAATATATATATATTTATTGTATTATTATTTTTTTAAACACTTATTAAAACCTTGAATATTGGGTATATTAAACTGCGCCAAGTTTCCACTATAGTAACTTTCTCATTAATAAAATATTCACTTTAAATGGGCACTATGTAACTTTTTTCGTGAAGCGTCTATTACAGGCACGGGCAAATTAAGGCCCAGGGGCCATATGCGGCCCGTTAAATACTGCGCACTGAATAGAAGGAGAAGGACAAGTAGATTTGCATCTCCTTTTGTTTTTGAAAAAAACAGTCAGGAGGAGAGTGGTGATGATAAAAACCCGAAAGATAACAGAACTTTCAGTGCTTTAATACAGTAACTGTTAGTATTTAAAAAAAAAAAATTTCTTTTAAAGAATAATTTCAATAAATAGCTAAATACTGTGGAACTTGAAAGATGGACATTTTGTTGTAATGCTTTTGTTCATTTTTAATTGAAATAAAGCACATGTTTTCTACATATCCCATGTTATATTTTGCTCTTATGAGGTGGATTACCAAAACACTAAATCTACCTGCTCCTTCTTTAAAGTTATGTGTTAAAATAAACCTTCCATTAAAATTCTGTTCATTTCTTTGTCAGTGGGCAACCCTACAAAATCAGCAAAGGATCAAATACTTATTTCCTCCACTGTATATTTAATACAATTCTCCCGAACAGGCAAAGCACTAACATTCATGAGACAAACAGATCCTCTACCCGGAAAGTTACATAGTGCACATTTAAAAAAAACACAAGAGTTGCAGCTTGCTAAATTTTAAAAGGGCCTATATTACATTATTTTCTGATCTATGTTATAACATTTTTTCCTTATCATAAACATACCTGGAGTTGTTTTGTTTCAGATTCACACCTTTAAAGGTCCCATGACATGGTACTTCTTGATGCTTTTATATGGCTCCTTAATGGTTCCCTAATACTGTAAATGAATCCTTCTTCAAAATCAACACTCAGTGCATGAGAAAGCCTCGTGAACACAGCCAGAGTCATAAATATGTCTCTCAAACACTTTATTATGGGCGTTGTTGCTTGAATGAAAATGAGGAGGACAGAGACAGTCCAGCGCAGCGAGTGGGGTGTGGCCAAAAAACACTCGCTCTTTCCTCGTTTAGCGGTGCGCTGTGCGCTGGCCCCACTTCCGCGTTTTAGCGGGAGGAAGATATGACGATTTCCATTGAAAAATAAACACATTTCCACAGAAAATAAAATTAAACCACTGCTGTTTCAGAGGTTCGGAGGCTCGGATAAAGGACATCCGAGCCTGGAAACACTCTCACGTGCCTCCAGGCAAATAAAAAACCACATCTCGCATTGCGTAGCTCGTTTGCGGTCCAAACTCTCTGGGCGTGATTTACAGAAACATCCAGACGGGCGGTGGAACTGCATTTGCATTTTTTTCTTGAATGTGACGTCAGAAACTTCCAGAATCGCCCGTTTCGGCTGCCTTTTTATCAAACGCAGAAAAGGACCGCAAATGCTCAGTTTACACATATTGCAACTTTTACCCATGGGGGGGGGGGGGCTAAACAGGGTAGGGGAGCTCACATTAACGTTCAAAAACCTCAGAAAGTGAAAATTTCATGCCATGGGATCTTTAATTTACAAATCCTGCATATTTAGGCTGTGTTCTCTCAAATGGCAAAAACAACAACAACAACAACATGACATCACAAGGTGGGACAGAGCATTTTGAGCTTTGGAGATGTAGACAAACTAATAATAAAGGAAAGGTGTGAAGGAGGTAACAACATTATAATAATATTATTATGACTAATGACTAATAATATATGACTAATGACTAATTGCACTATGCTTAAGAAGTATCCATATCCTGTAATAGTGTAATTATACTGAAATGATATATAAACATGATTAGCCACTTTAGCAAATAGCATTAAGTATGGACTTTAGTACTTGAAAAGATCCAAGGGGGCGAGTAGCTATCTTGGCGTTACAGACTTCAGAGATGCGACGTGAGTGGGAGGACCGAGCAAGAGCATGAAAAGAGAAATTGAACCGAAACAAAAATAAGTTGTGTCATGACATTTCGTTTGAAGATCTCGTGGAAAGGGGAGAGGCAATCAGCAGTGCACAAAGCATCTGGTCCTCTCAGTTGTTATCGAGCTGGGGCCGTATCTCCTCTTCGTCCCCCTCTTCGTCTCCCCCTGGTAGTCATCCGTCTCTCTCATCTAGCGCTGGAGTCTTTCATCTATCCGTCATCAAGAAACAGGGATACTGGCCAGCGGGCGAGAAATCCGAGAGGTCTGATGATCCCTTTTTTCAACACACTTCCTCGAACAGGCCAATTCCGCAAGGGCACCGGACAGCCTCAAGTCATCCCAGAGCAGGATCAGATCTGGGAATGGTATTGAAGGGTGGGGTTAAGTAGGGATATGTTAAGAGCCCAGAATATGTTATACGTGAGCAAGGCTAAACCAGGTCTAAGCTTGGATTCAGGTCAAGAGATTTTACAATGTCATTTTTTTTAAATGTTGCAGTTATTTTGAGAAGGAATTTTGATGAAAAAATAACAGATCACTAATTCACCTAGTATGTCTTTAAGAGTTTATGAAATACAACTTTGTGAATGAAAAATGAATTACACAGTGACATAAACAGCGACGCTATTACGCTATTTTCTGATCCATGTTACAATGTTGTTTCCTCATCACAAACATACCTGGAGTTGTGTCTTGTTCCACCTTGTGATGTAAAAGTGGTAAAGCAGGAAGTGTTCCGCTGCATGTTTAAACTCCATACACCTTCACTTAAATCGTTTGGATAATCATCTCTGGAATTACCAATGTCTGCTGAACAAAAGGTAAAAGCAAGCGGATAACTTGAAAACTACTCCTTCTTGACATCACAAGGTGGAACAGAGCATTTTGAGGTTTGGAGATGTAGACAGACTAATAATAAAGCAATTCCTCGAACATGTGTGAATGAAACAAAACAAGTGTAGGTGAGGTGTAAACAACTAACAACATTATAACATGACATAAAGGTCATAAGAGTCAATTTTACGTCGACCAGTTTGTCTACATAGAGCAATAATGATATCCATGTTTAAACTCTTAAAGATCCCATGACATGGTACCTCTTGATGCTTTTATGTGGCGCCTTAATGGTTCCCTAATACTGTAAATCAGGGGTCTTCAACAGGGGGGTCGCGACCCCTAGGGGGGCCGCGGAGGTACTGCAGGGGCGTCGCGAAATCTTTTGATTTCACTTCAAAATAATATAATTTTATATTTTATAGTGTAAAATGCAGTATTAACCTGTGTATTATTTCCTTGTATTGGATGTACCATAACAGAGTAGCAATGTTTATACATGACACTAAGCTCAATTTAATATAAAACACAATTCTATGCCGTATATATAGTAGGGGGTCCCTGGCCCAGTTCGCCATCTGTTTGGGGGTCCCTGGCCTGAAAAACGTTGAAGACCCCTGCTGTAAATGAATCCTTCTCCAAAATCAAGACTCAGTGGATGAGAAAGCCTCATGAAGACAGTCAGAGTCATAAATATGTCTCTGAAACGCTTTATTCTGGGCGTTGTTACTTGAATGCAAATGAGGAGGACAGAGACAGGCCAGTGGAGCGGGTGGGGGTGTGGCCAAATACGCCGCTGGTTCCTGGATTAGCACTTCCATGTTTTAAGTGCAGAGGAAGATATGAGACGCTTTCCATTAAAAAAAACAACAACACACATTTACACAGAAAATTTAATTAAACCACTGCTGTTTCAGAGGTTCGGAGGCTCGTATAAAGGACATCCGAGCCTGGAAACACTTTCACGTGTCTCCAGCCAAATAAAAAAATGCATCTCGCATTGCGTAGCTTGTTTGCGGTCCAAAATCTCTGTGCGTGATTTCCAGAGACGGTGGGTAGACATCCAGACGGGGGGTGGAAATTCATTAGCATTTTCACTGAGAGTGACGTCAGAAAGTTCCCTTGTCCAGAATCGCCCGTTTGGACTGTCTTTTTTTCAAACGCGGAAAAGGACCGCATTTGCTCAGTTTACACATTTCTCAACTTTTAGCCATGGGGGGAAGGGGGGGGGGGGCTAAACAGGGTAGGGGAGCTCCCATTAACATTCAAAAACCTCAGAAAGTGAACATTTCATGCCATTGGACCTTTAATCAACATCACCAAAATGTTAAATCTGATACCATCCTATCTGTTATTTTACATATAGGTTATGCAAGGAAATTAGCTGGTCCTTCTTGCCAGTTTACTGGACAGTGACTGATTGGGGAGGCGTGATTGTCAGTTGGGCAGGACTCGGAAGGCGGGACAGCTTCACCTCGTTGATGACTCCATCCATCACAATCTGACTTAATTATGCAAGAGACATGACAAGGCGAAGGGCCAGTGTCTGATAGGAAGCACGCATGAGTGGGTGCAGTACAGTAGACTTTTCAATTTCAGATAACTTAATATAGCCAGTCCATAAAACGGTATTACAGCGGATAGCAGCCGATGGTACACAATGCTTAGCTTGCAAAGTAGCGTGCACTTCAATACTCTTAATTTCTCTTCATAATTTGACAGAGGCGGCGATGTCTGAGTCAGTCAATATTTTCATCAGAAATTCAGCTGATGGTCTTGAGATAATCAGAAAGCTATTGTGTCTCCCAGAAAATTGATGTGCTGCAATTTAGTGTTCTTTTTTTTGCCAGCGATCAAAATAAGGACTTGATTATGAAGCTGAATAAGAATATTACTTTTACTTAGCAAGTTCATTCGGAGACTGATATGAAAAATTAAATAATGTGAGATGTTTTTTTGTCAAGGTGGGAAGTAGATGTAGATTAAAAAGAGAAAGAAGTTGCAATTGTCACAAAGTGGTTAAAGTATTAATCTCTATTTAGGTAGAAATTTGGTTTACAAATCGCACTCAGGTAGTAGTTGCTATGTAAAAAAAGCACCTAGCAACAGCAGTACTATATGTAGTAGTAGTAATATGTAAAGATACTTTATCCTAAACTGAGACACAAAACTGACTTCTTAGAGCTTTTGACTATGTTGTAGTGGTTTTCCCTCACCATTTACTCACCCGAAGTTGGATTTGGAGTGATTTGTGCTTCTTTAATTGCTTATTTTCAAGAAGCCATAAAGCCGATGAAGTCAGCTGACTTGTTTCTTTTATGGAGTCATTTTAGATAAATATTCTGATTTAAAATATGCAAATTCTAACAGGCACAGCAGGTTTTTAATTTTCTAAATAGAAATTTGATTTACAAATCCCACACTGGTAGTTGCAGTTACTATGTGAAGTAAGTGCCTACCAACTAGGGTTGCAAAATTCTGGGAATTTTCAAAGTTGGAAACTTTCCATGGGAATTGTCGGGAATTAATGGGAATTAACAGGAATTAACGGGTATTTTGGGGAATTTTCGGGAATTAATGGGAATAAAGTGGGAATTATCAAAGTTGAAGGTTAGGGGCATCAATATAGTTGGTAGAAAAAATATTATAGCATAATCTTGGCTAAAATAATCAAATTTCTGTGAATAAAGTAGGACACTATTTTCTGCAGATCCATCGAGCCACACCCTCTACATGCATTTTGCATTCCTTTATCACATGCACAATAACTTGGTAAACTAGATTTGCGCCATTTCACTGAAGAAGTTATCTTATGATGCTAACTACCGCAAAATGTGCTAGAGCTAGCTTACTGAGAAGCCAGATAAATCATGTGAGTGTGTTTTAACTGTCTCCCTGTTACAATAATGCTGCTGATGACAAAATAAAATGTTTATGTTGGTATATGAGTCACAATAATTCTCATTAATTCCCAAAACTTCTGTGCAAAGTTACCAATTTGAAAATTCCCAAAGTTTCCATGAAATTTTCCAGAAACTACCAACACACAATAATATGCAATAGCAGCAACATGTAAAGATACTTGAACCTAAATCGAGACATTGACGAGCACTTTTCTAACTGCCAAAATAAAATCTGATTATTGTTTCTGGCATATTGGCGATTTCTGTCAATGCCGCCCACCCCTAATGGCAGTAAACGTAGTAGGCCTAGCACTAACATCCAAGTTAAACAAAAGTAGTAAAAGTAACTTCTATGTAGTATTACACAAACTGCTAGAGTACATATTGTTTGCCTACTTTTCCCATCTTTTTTATAGCAACTGGGCAAGCAGAGACAAGATTTTGAAAAGATTTGGGGATTGTGAGGACTATCCAGGAAGCTTAAGATCCTCCCGCTCGCACACAGAGAATGTTTGAACAAGACAGTAAAAGTGTGTATTCCACCAGATTTACAGACACTTCTCTTCATGTAATTGGCTCTGGTGTTCCCACAGAACTGTCCAAGCACTCCACAAATCTTACTCATCTACAGTTTCGTGTCTCTTCCGCCTGTTAACAACACAACAATTTGGATTTTCTGAAAAGACATTATATTGCAATTTCAACGGGCTTCTACATCTACTTCTAGGAAATCATGCCTGTTTTCTATACTATACTTCTATACTATACTTCTATTGTTGCTACTACAACTGCTCCTACTACTACTCCTACTGTTACTATTTCTTCTATAACTACTACAAACACCAACTACAACACTAACGACTACTACTGTTCCTACTTCAACTACAACTACAGCTACTGCTTTTACTGCTATTACAACAATTATTTTTGCAACTTCTGCTGCTTTACTTTGAGCTAATACATCCATTTCTTAATAAATAAAACTTGTACAAAAAAGGAAGTCCTAAAAAAAGGTATTTCTTGTTATTTAGTACCAGAGCTAACACTCCATGGGCCATCTTCTCACATGTATGAAAAAGTGTAAATTACTGCTTGAAATACATTTAAAAAAAGAATAATTTAAAATTAGACCTCACTACTGAAGAGGACTGTGCTATTAGCAAGCAAACTGAACCAGTGTAGTGCTATTCGCCAATGGTTTGAAAAGGTATCATTTTTAGATATGTTTTTCTCCCAATATTATCCTGTCCATGCACTTTTAGTTCCTGAGAATTAAAGTGGAAGTAAATGGTAGCTAAACACTTTTATATCATATTCAACTCTGAATATGATGTTTCAGAAATATTGTGTGCTGTTAGCAGCAATTCTTATGCAAACAGGCAAATCTGCAGTTTTCTGGTCAAAAAGTGTCAAAAACTGAGTGTGTGCTGCCTCCAGTGGCTACTGTAATTTCAAGAACTATGTGACATCAAGCAGGACTGCCCTCATTACAGCCAGCCCAGTGTCTCTTTAAACTCTGCCCCCACCTGGCTGTAGGGGCAGAGTGTTTCAAAGTGTTTCAGTTTCAAATATATTGAAACATATTCGTAGTGGGGGTCTGCAGACAGATGGTCAATGCAGTAAGACTTTCAGATAGATGCATTTTACACAGGTTTGACAGAGCCAGAAGAGCTTAAAAAGTCTTTGAACAAGTGCTTTCAAAAATATCGAGCTATTAACAAGTTAACGCAAAACAATTTTAACACTGTTAATTTTTTTTAGCTCTTCATGAGCTAGTGAACATGTTTTTTGTGGCCACTGCTAGTAACATTAGAAAAACTCAATAGACACCCCATGCTGCTGGACCCACCCTCTCCGCCAAAAGCTCCAGCTCCGCCACGAGTTATGCAAACAAACATCACCGTGCGACGACGCCCGGACACGCAGGTGCGAACACACCTGCGTGTCCAAAACCCCAGGCAACCAAACTCGAGCACGGCACGGCCCAAAAGTCCCAGCGCAAGTGCGCCTCTAGTATACCAGGTGTTGGGACAGACAAACACAGTCACGCTAACAGGAGATTACTGGACATCCTTCAGAACTACCCCGGGGTCACAGCACATTATTTCACACAGTGGGAACTTCAGTCGCTTTGACTCTTATGAAGACAGTAGGGACAAAAATATGCGATTAATTTGCAATTAAATGTAAGTTAACGAATACATTCTTGAGATTAATGGCGATTAAATATTTGAATCGATTGACAGCACTACTTTCAACACAAATGATACAAGTATATCACAAAAGATGTCATGGAGGTTGCAGTGATAGAGGTACTTGAATTTGAAGTAAAAAGTACGAGTACTGTCAATCATTTGGGCCGATTCAGCAGAATCCCTGGGGGCCAACAAAACCTGTTCTGAGGGCTGGATTTGGCCATAGTTTGGACACCCTGCGTGGTACAAATCACACTCTTATACCTCAATCCCTGCCCCTCCTCCCACTCTTTTCTTTAGACCTCCAGGTACTGGCCAAGTTAGCAGCTCTATTTTAAATGTGGTTGTGTGAGGAGTTTGGGTGTTTAGTCCCACTTAAAAAGTAATAAACTCAGCCAAGAATCTTTAATTCCTACTTTGGAAAGTGGACAAAACGTTAATAAAATGGTAATTCATTGAAAGTGACATTTTAACTTGTGTTTTTAAAGTTTACAATGCTAAAGTAGGATCAATGCATCAAAGGGTTTAGAATTGTAATAGATATGTGATTACATTTTATAAAAAAATACAACTATTTACATAATCCATGAAGGATAGTGACTTTTAGATTAAAACCACCTTTCTAGCTCTTTTGGTGATGCTGTTTCATCCACTGGCCTGCAGCTCATTACCTACCTAGCCAACACCGCTACAATTAGCATTAGCTTCCCTCTCAATCACAGTGATGAAGTGCATGAGACACTAGGCTGCTGCCTCCGAGCTAGATTTAACTCTTGCCAGGTCGACACAAGCTCAAGCAAAGTAACGAAATATTGTTCTCTGGCAGTCAATCGCCTGGCCTCCACTTCATTATGTCGGTGGAGCCAGTCAACATTAGCGCATTCAGCTGTCCGTTAATCTGTCACACGGCCACCCCTCCCTGTCATCCTTTGGGCATCCATCTTGGTGTACCCACATACCTGCAGTGGAGTACTTTTAACTGTCAGCAGCATGAGAGGAAGCGGTCTTTAATGATGACTCATATGGAGCGTTCATTATTTCTCCGACCAATTTACCGACCGTCCTAGCCATATGTCCAATTCCTATGGGTGTTTGCGAGCCGCTGTACCAACTTTGACTCATTATCGGCAAACAAATGCATTGTACGGAGATATGCAATTACTATTCACAGTACAGAGCGGACAGCAGGATCTGTTTTCTCTTTCCAGTCATGGTTCATGGGAAGTTCCTCTGTATTCTACCAACTTTGGTTATTGACTGCCTGATGAGTGTTGGGAAAGTACGATCACACTGCAGCAAGAAGGTCCTGGATTTAATTCTCGGATCAAATAGGGCCTTTATATGTCGAATTTGCCTGTTCATGTGCTCTGGTTTTTCCCATTAAGCGTAAAAGGTTGTATATTACACACAATTAACTCTTCTGAGCTTTAAACCATGTTATAATGCTGTTACCCTCTCAAAAGCATACCTAGACATGTGTTTTGTTTCATTCACACGTTTCAGCAACCCTTTATTATCAGTCTGTCTACATCTCCAAAGCTTAAAAATGCTCTTTTCCACCTTGTGATGCCATCAAGTGGTAGTTTTCAGTTAACAGCTACCTTTAACCTTTGGATCAGTTAAGGGCCTGTTTACACCAGAACGCTTACGGGTAAAAACGACAAAGTATTTTATCTGAAGTGCCTTTCGTTTACACGGTGACAGGGTTTTTGGGGCCTAAAAATGCAAAAATCTGAAACTACCCTCTAGAGTGGAAAAGTTAAATACGCTCCGCTGTAGCGTTTCGGTGTAAACTGCCCAAGACGCAAAACTGGTCAGATCTGCTCACGTTGCGTACGCGTTTACGTCACACAAGAGTCATTTCAACAATTGTATAAATCGCACCCACACACGTCTACAGTCTTTTCTCTTCTTCCCGTACAAGTCTTTCTCACACTCTCACAGCCACAGACGCCAAGACAAGCGACTTCCGCATGAGGCACTTCAAATGTAAAACCCCATGTGATTTTATATTTTCTAATTCACTGTAATCCTCCTGTAACGTCACTATTTTCAGTACAATATTCAAAAACATGTAAACAAAAATACAAGTCACTGAAATGTTTGGAGCGGAACTTAACACCTCATTTAAAATGCAACTAGAACATTTTATTTTGTTTTACCTTTCTCTTTTCCGGTACAGTCGTGGTTAGAAATGTAACTTGACGCTGTTGTGATGTTTTTTTTTGTTGTTGCTATTTTTTTTCAGTCCAGTTATTTACAGCGCCTCCCTTCGCTGGCTTTTGCGTCCACTTTTCCTCAACATTTCCTGTTGAGAACGCTCGTCTAAACGCGGCTAAAAAATTTAAGACGAGACGCCACTTTTGCGTCTTCTGTTTTGATCGTCGCCGTGTAAACGTAGCCTAAGACTGGAAAATCCCAGGCTGAAACTATCCAAATGATCCTAGTGAAGGTGTATGGAGTTTAAAAACATCGTGGAGCAATTCCTGTACATTTACATTACATTTACACAAGGTGGAACAGATGGTTTTCCATTTGAGAGAAGAACACAACCTAAATATGTAGGATTTGTGTGTTAAACATGAATGTGAATAGGGATGCAAATTATCAATTAATTCATTAATTGATAGTTGATTGACCTTATTGATCGATTAACGATTAACTGATAAGCGGCGTTTTTCACCTGAATTTTAGTGTTTCAATAGGGTCTTTAAGAATATAAGATATAGTAACATAACACTGAGTCAAAAATATATCATAGTATTATTATATTGTATATTCCTCAATTAATTATTCCTTAGTAAAAAGCAGACAAATGTATTGATGCTGAATAACAAAATACAGTAATCCCTCGCTCTATCGCGGTTCGCAGATTTTTTGTTTTTTTTCAAATATTTTTTTATAGTGTAACATTGTGTTCTGTCCTGATTGGCTAAGAGACTAGACCAGGACTAAACGTGGAAACTTGGGGCCTGAGCCACAAACCAGCCGCACGAAACCAGCAGCGCATTCCAGGCGCCGCGGTTCGATCTCGCCTCGCGTGTACACCCGGGGCTGCTGAGCAGTGCCGTTGGCGCCTGCGGCCGGCTGTGAGTCAAGCTTGGCGCAGCGCGGTGCGCGGTTGCCTTGTTTCGTGACCACGCGGGTGCGCGTGTCCGCGATTAGCGATTAATTACAATTAATGCATTTTGTTCGACCAACGTCTTAATCGACAATTAATCGTTAATCGATGAATTGTTGACATCCCTAAATGTGAATGAAACAAAACCCAACTCCTGGTATTTTTATGATGAGGAAATAACATTATAACATAGATCCGATAAGTAGTGCAATATGGGCCGTTTAAAGCATAATAGGCTAATCTTCCAGCTAGGTACTCCTGACCACTAAACATAGGCTCAAAGTGTGTTTGGGAATTGAACCTCAAACTATTCACACCAAAGCATGTGGACTACCAGCTACCCATGTTTGTTATGCTTTCTGCAATGCTAAGCTATGACGTGATATGGAAGTGGTGGCATGAAGAAGCTGACTCGATACAAGAAAAAGAATGCAGTGTGCAGAAAAGGTCTATATTTCCACATGTGTGTTATTAAGCCATACTGCATACAGTATACTATAAGCCAGTGTTTCCCAACCTTTTTTTGTCTTGTGTACCCCCTGAGCCCTTCTGTCATACCTCGAGTACCCCCTCACTCATATGTGTTGATAATTCTCCAAAAGTAGAATGTGATTTTTAAATGAAAATCATTTTATTTCACCTCCTTAATTTGAAAATGTAATTCTCAGGCATTTTCTCTCTTTTCTTGAACTCAAATTAGTTAAACATAAAAATAAAGAATATGTTTCTTAGAAAATAATTTACCCAAATAAATACAAAATCAAAATAATCTTCCTTTGTTGTATCTAACTCTTGTGACACAACTGATTATTAAATGAAAATCTTAATCACATTAAAGTAGGTCATGTCGTACATAGGCAAAACCATGCCATAACCACATTCTTTGACAAAACTTTACAAAAACAAGTGGATCTGTAGCTATAGCCTGTCTCCCTAATTCCAGAGGGTGTGATTGACAGGCTGGTTAACCAATCAGAGAGACGCATGCTCTGTTCACGTCAAAAATAACCAAACTCTTGCTTATTTCAGGTAAAAGAAGTTCTACATTTTGTTCTGAATGATACAAGAGTTTTCAAGAGGAGACGTCTTCTGTTTGGATGCAGGTTTTTCTTACTCTGTGGTCTCAGAATGTAGAAGGGACTCGCTGGTCAATAGGCCTGTCACAATAACAAATTTTGAAGTGCGACATATTGTTGGACTAAATATAGACAGTAAAACAATTATACTGAAACCAAAAGTACAAAACGTATTCTAAATGTACAATATTGTTAAAATTAAACAAACAGAATTACACAAATTAGTACTTAATTTGTGTCTATGAGTTATAGAAGGTATTATATTATATTTATTCAACCCTCAAATCTTATCAAAGTGTAGAAAAATCACCAAAATTTTCTACCTAGTACAAAGAAAAAGCACTACCATAAATATTGACCCCCTAAAATTACTGTTCCATCTGTTATGTATTGAACAATAAGTCGATATAGTATTTATCGTGACAGGTCTACTGGTCAGGCAATAAAAAATAACCACTATACCAGAGAGGCTTTAACAACCGTTCGTATGGATCTAGGCTGTAAATGAGCAAGCTCTTGTCCATCCATCTGCCTGTTCTCCAGGGGGTCCAGTGGTTCTGTTGTCACCCTGGAAGCCCTGGAGTCTCCTATTAGGCCTCTACTTAGTCTGGCATTTAGACTGGCATGACAAGCATGGGCGCGTGCCAGGGAGAGCGGACGTCTTTTCAGGCCAAAGCCAATCCTGCCGGCGCTAAAACCGTAGACAACCTCACCGTGCATCAGCTGCCCCGTCCAATCACATCACTCCGGCCTGATCTGATTCAACCTCGGACAGAATTCAATTACGTTTTATTAATTTTGGAACAGTTTGGACTCCATAGAGTTTTGATTCGATCTCAGGCGATGCAATTTAACTTGCTTCACATTCACTCCCAATGAAACATTTGAACCTTTTAAAATCTTTTCATTTCAGACAACGTGCGTCAGAGTTTTGCGTTTTTTCGGGGGGTCCTTTAAAGGTCCTGTATTACCCTATCTAATCTAAATTATAATATTTTTTTCCTCATCACAAACATTTGAAGATGTAGACAGACTATAACTAATTCTAAATATGTGTGAATAAAACAAAACGCAACTCCAGGTATGTTTTATGACATACAGTGGTACCTCACCTTACGAATGACCCAACAAACGAAAATTTCAAGTTACGAAACGCCTTCACGTTAAATTTTGGTCTCTAGATACGAAAGAAAATTCAAGTTACGAAACGCGAAATCTCAAAAATTCAAATAATGCGCGCTCAGCCACACACATTATACGCTTTTCTCAGACTGGATTTAAACTTTTCTCACATTTGTCTCTCGTTTAAACACTCAAACTTTCATAGATTTTCAACAAAATTATTAATAGTGAAGTGTGGGGGGAAGGGGGAGGGGGGACAAAACTGCGCGCGGACACGTGTGATAGCGCAGCATGACCCAGCGCGGGGCTGCCAGCAGGTCTAGACCTGGACTAAACCAGGACTGGACCAGGACTAAACCAGGACTAAACCAGGACTAAACCTGGACTAAACCAGGTGGATTAAAGCGCCGTGTGCGGGTCTATTTCCTGGTTTCGTTTCGAGTCACGGCTGAGGCGAGCAGCGAGGGGGACCGAACGCAGTCTGAGCGCATGAACGAAAGCATGCAAGAGCCGCGGTGGTCTAGACCAGGTCTAGACCAGGTCTAGACCTGGTCTAGAGGAAGTCTAGAGGAGGCACGGTTTGAGCACGGGTCTCGTTCATGCGCTCAGACTGCGTGCGGTCCCCCTCGCTGCTCGCCTCAGCCGTGACTCGAAACGAAACCAGGAAATAGACCCGCGCGCGGCGCTTTAATCCACCTGGTCTAGTCCTGGTTTAGTCCTGGTTTAGACCTTGGTCTAGACCTGGTATAGTCCACGTTTAGTCCTGGGTCTACAGTCTCTACGCAGAACACAATGTTACACTATAAAAAAAGTTACACTATAAAAAAAAACTTGGATCGGGGCCTTGGAACGAATCAGGCTTTTTCCATTGAAATAGCTACTCAACTTACGAAAAATTCACGTTACGAACCCACTTCTGGAACGAATTAATTTCGTAAGGTGAGGTACCACTGTAGTTTAAAACTCACACAAGTAAATTTTACGTCATATAGGACCATTAAAGGAACTGTACATGATTTTTATTTTTGGTCCAAAGCCATTCCTCACTTACCTGATATTAATTATGCACCACCGTGGTTTTCTAAGCAATTTTTCACAACAGCCAGACGTCAGAGCTGAGTTTACGCTGAGCTAACTAACATGCACTTCCTTGGACAATAAAACTCTTTCTAATTTGATACAGACAGCACGCAGTGAACCCATTTTGACCTTAAGAGTTGCTTATACAATATATCTGTACTGGCACGAGAAATATTTGCTCAAATACATGGGGGAAAAAAATCTTTAATGAGCTAACTCTTTGAGGCATGTTGCTACATTTCTTTAGCTGTGTGATTCCCAGAAGAACATTAGTCACTCCCATGACAATAATGGATAAGCCGAGTGAAAATAGACCATGGGTTGGCAAAGGGTAATATTGAACACGCTGCTATTTCGACGCCAAGGCTACATATGCCAAATGTCTGCATTCCGTTTTAGAAAGGCAAGACGGAAACGCAGCCAAAACTGTCTTCGCAAAACAAAGCGCTGTCAAATAAGTGTGAAAGCATTAGTTCTGCAAGTTGGGTAAGCTCTGTGCTAGGACATGGATAGTTCTTGTGGTTCTTTCAGTTCTTTTCATACGTCATCTACGTCTAGGCCTGTCACGATAATTACTATACTGACTTATCATTCAATACACGAAAGCTGGAGCAGTATTTTTTGGGGTTAATATTTATCGTGTGTGTATATTCTCTGCACTACTCAGTATTATCATATTTACTTCAACAATATAATGAACTTCAAAATTGTGACAGGCTGGTATTTGCTTCTGTTTTCACATCAACTAACTTCATGTTCTTAGTTATGTTGATTATATCCATAAAATTCCATGTTGGAATTAAGCCACCTGCTCCTCCTTTGCACTCCAATCTTTGTCAGTTGGGGTGGGCAATTTTAACAAAAAAAAAAAAATTATCTCTATTTTTTATAATCTTGATGACAATATTTAGATGATTTTATGGCAATCCACCAGAAATGTGCTAAAAGAGACAATAAACGACTTGGTTGAGGCTTTTAGTATATTAAAAGTATTAAACAAAAAGTGAAAAGCTTTAAAATTAAATGCCCATGTGCAGAAGTATCACTTTATACCCTTTTTGAAAGATTACACTGCAAATTGAATTTAGATTTAACTGCTAACTTTGTATAGCTCACAAACAAGTGGAATATCTTGTTTCATAGATTATACACTAGGGGTACGGGGGTCACAGTTCGGTGCACGCATTTTGACGGAGAATATACGGTACAAAAGTCTAATATTGAACTGACCACGGGACTTTCATTTTGCAAGGGTTTCCTTGAGGACTCTTTAACCATTGCCATTTGCGAGCCCTGATGAACATGTATACACAGGGATGAAAGTCATCAGTCATGAAAAAAGCGGAAAGTCACGGACACGCACCCCCCCTCCCCCTTCCCCCCTGCACTTTGTTTTGCTCTTCTAATCAGAGGCATTGAGGAGGAGCTTATGCGCTATGAACAGGAGGAGAGAGAGCGTGATAAGGCGGTAAGTGAGGCACAGACAGGGTGTTTTATAAAGTTTAACCTGCCCTGTGATACACATTACACGTTACACGTGCGAAAGAGCTGCGCTCGCTCGCTGACATGTGGTAGCTCCAGACGGGCTCGTGTGGTAGAAGTTTAATACGAGACACGTACTTTTGTTTCTGAATACGGGACGATTCCATTTTTCAAGGGACGGTTGCCGACCCTAAACACAACTGTACATATATATACACACACACCCAAAATCTTTCTCAACGAAATTGCAAAGATATATATATATAAAAAAAGACCCTGTGGTTGAAAAATTGAATGAAAGTGTACACAGCTGTACAGTTTGTTATTGCAAAATGCACATGTTTAAAACAGCGTTATGATGTTATCTGTGATATAGGCCAGGCCTATAGCTCATGTTCACTGAGATATGTGAATGTAAAAAGTGTTTAGGTACTAGGGGTGGGTACTGGCAAAGAAGTCACGACTCAATTGGAATCACGATTCATATGCCACGATGCGATACTATCACGATGCATCACGATACTTGAATTATTGCGATGCATTGCAATATATTCGACATACTTCAGTGAAAATGTACCAAAAAAAAGAGGATAACTTAAATATCAGTGTCTGTGTATCTGGGTAGTGTCTTCAATTGATACAGAACTCTGAGCAACTCAATTCATAACTGAATTTATTGAATAACAAAAACAAATAAACCAAACCAATAACAAAAAAAGTGCATAGGATTTTTTCTAAAACAAAAAATGATGTTCAAACATTTGCCATTTTGGAGGTAGCTGCCATCATAACAAACAATACCCTTTCACAAAGAAAAAAGTGCATAGGATTTATTAAAAAAAACAAACTAATAATTAATGTATGTATTTATTAATGTATTTATTAAATATTAAATTATTAAATATTAAATTATTAATTATAATAATCGATTTTTGGCATTAAGAATCGATGCAGTATATTGTGAAAGTTAGTATCGCGATGCATTGTCATGACGATTATTTTGCACACCCCTATTAGGTACTTGTGTGTATTGTAGGTGAAGGTACCCATGTGTTCAAACTTCACTGATGTACCCAGCTCAGTAACCAATCAGTATATCAATATATGACAACTCAATGTGGTGCTTCCATGTTCACTTGTTTTACCTGCAGGTTTTAAGTTGCAGCGATCTCAGCTGGAGATTTAAACAATAAAAAGCTGCCTTTGAGGACAGCCTTTCTGGTTATGTTTTTTTTCCCTGCACTGTACCGAAAATGTACCGAACCGTGGGATCTGAACCGAGGTACGTACCGTACCGTGAGTTTTGTGTACCGTGCTACCCCTACTATACACCTCTCTCTCTCTCTCAAGAAGGAATGCACCGATACCCATAACAGTATTGAATATCGGTGCAGATACAGGAAAATTAGCTGGTAGGGAATTGGTTCAAAATCAGTTCAGGTGATACCCTAGTTGGAACTTTAACTGGATGTAATAGGACTATGTACAGGCTGATTTTGGCCTAGAACATCTCATAATGTTCGGTCGCAAATCACTTACATGTCTCGCACTTTGTTAATTGAAAAATTAAATTCTTAGATCCCTAATCTTACAAATAACATTATGTTACCATGTTCTGATATAACAACAATAAACAAACGATTCTATCAGACTTCAGTTGTTCCAGATCACCAGTTAATCACAGTTTAAAGGAGCAACGGTCTCGACTTCAATTTTATAATTGTCTCTGTGGAGAAAAATCTCTAGTTGGCCCTTTTCAGCCAATCAGAAAATAGATTGTTCTGTTGTTGGGCAGACTGTGGGCAGGTTTCAGCTGCTAAGCGTGCACTGCCCTGTCAGTGATAAGGACAGCGACTGAACACGAGGAACGACAAAATGATAAAACAAACTGAGAACCATTAGGTAATAACTTCATTTATATAACTCTCATTAGTTGCTTTGTAGTTTAAGTTTGCTCTTTAGACAAACATTTACAGCAGGGCTCTCAAGTCTCACGCATTGAGAGTCTGACAAACGCTCACACGGCATTTCTCACGCAATTCAACCCCCCCCCCCCTACAACAAAAGTCAGCAACTCATCAAAGTTACCCTGCTTGAACACATTACCGATATGTCATGTGCGAACTCAAGATTCTGTCAAATACCTGGAAAACCATACGTGTTAGAGAAAAATTGACACTATTTTCGAAATTTGCAGGTCAAAATTAATTAATAAAACCTGTTTCTTAAAAAACATCAGATATCATGCATATTTGTGTAAATAACAGTTATGTAAAAAGTTACCTGTGGTTTAAGGAAATAAGTGTAATTCTGAGACCCAACACTAGTATTGGTTAATATATCGGGTATCGGTAAGTACTTAAAGTCAAAGTATTAATACTCTGGATTATTGACTCAAAGTATATCAAATCTTGGCATCCCATAATTTCACTTTCTGAAAAGGAAGGTATGTTTTGTAGTAAGATGCTCCTGGATCTTTTCAAACGCACATTATTATCACCTTTTGCTCATTTCCGGTGCATATGGAAGAATATAGGGGTAAAAATAACCTTGTTTATGTATTATTTTATTTTATGACAGCACAGATGCGCCACAGTGGTATTGTTATCGTCTCCAGGTGTTCCAGACTATAACACCTCTTCCTGCCTTATACAAATCTAATGTCGAGGTCTGAACTTGGCAGATTGGGAGCTAAAGGGCACGCTGGAGAAATCAAAAGCTCACGGGCAAATAAATAGCATATCCATAACAGTGAGATTGCCCTTTGTACAATTCGAAGGGCCTGCTGACTCTGGTCGTTCCTTAAATTGATTTCTCGTACGCGGTGGCCTCGAGGGAGCGATTGCATTTTCATATACACACATTGGTGCTGCATGTGTGAGAGTATAACCCCCTCCCCTTCTATTAATCAAATAACGCAATCAATTTCACCTCGTCGGACCGAAACACAGGCCAGGGCTTTGTGTGAACAGCCGTGCGTGTCGTTAATAAGAGCCTGTAACCACTGTAGCATGGTGTGATGGCTGGATTAAGACCTTGGAGGACTTGAAAGAGCACAGTAAAGTTCCAGGGAGTAAGAGTGGCTTGTGTTTGACAAGGTAATAGAAGAAATGTCTAATTAACTGGGGCACAAACAATTTGGTTGTTTGTAACACCTTGGAAGTTACAGTTAAAGGTCCTATATTATACAAAATTGACTCTTGTGAGCTTTGAGTTGTTGTTCCCTCATCAAAAACATACCTGGAGTTGTGTTTTGTTTCAGTCACACATGTTTTAGTATTCCTTTATTTTTAGTCTGTCTACATTTAGACAGTCTGTTTAAATGGGATGTACATGTTGATTTTCTTTGTTCCAAGCTGTCCCAGAGGCTCCACTTTTTAAGTGGTGTGAGCACAAAATCATGACTTGTTTTTATAATGCTGTTTTGCAGAGTCTCATACGCTACAGTCTGGTCGCCTGGTTTGGTTCCTTAACTGTCCAATGTAAAACCCAACTTGAGAAACTGGTAAATAAGGCCATGAAGGTGATTGGCAGGAAAGAGTTTCCTTCTCTGCGGGACATTTTTCAAGACTCTGTGCTCGCTCAGGCCAGACGGAACCCCTCTCACCTGTTGCACGGGGAATATGAAATGCTCCCATCAGGCAGACGCTATCGAGCGCATAACTTTAAGAGTAACAGATATAAACCAGACCCTCCAGGAATTCGCGATGTTGCGATTTGCAACTTCAACGCAACTTCAGCCAATCCCCGCGAATTCAGGGCGGTGTTGCAATTTTGACCAATCACCGCAACTTTTCCGCAATTTTTACTAATTTTGACCAATCATCGGCGACGTATTGAACGCCGACCAACTTCCTTCTGTGTAGGAGACATAACCGAGATGAGGTGCACGGTGCGTTTGTGTGTGTGTGCGGCAGAGGCAGTGGTTCACGTGAGTGTGGGTGTGTGCACGTACGGAAGTGTGTGCGTGTAAAAGACTGCAGTCAAGGAGGTGCACACTTGCTCAGCCCCGACTGCAGTCCGCGGACCGCTTAACGACTGCGGTCTTCGGACCGCGTGTTAACTGCGCATGGGACAAAAAAGAAGTGGGACAGCAGTCGTCGCGCCGGTGTACTGTCGAAATGTGTGACGCACATGCCCTTCGGGCCACACTCCGAGCCGCGCGCTCTGGGAATTGAGACACGGCTTTTAATGGCAAAGAAACATGTCTGCGGCGCCATTTGCCCACAAAAATAACAGCAAAAGACCGCGTGAAACAGTTCCCCTCCTAGTAGTAATTTATTTTCGATATTGGTAAGGTTGTTTTAGGACCATATCTGTGATCTCTGTGTCTTTGTATTATTCTTTGTCAGTAATAACTCAGTATTCAAAATATTACTCAATTTTAATTACAAAAAGCGAAAATCGCAACTATTTATCGCAACTTTCACTTCCTCCCGCAACAAAATCGCAACAAAAACCTTAAAAGCACCGCAACTTTCATCGCAACTTTTTGGAAAAGCTCATTCAAATTCAGGCATTTTAGCCCGCAACAATCACAAAAAATGCCCGCGAAATCCTGGGGGGTCTGATAAACCCTCATTTGTGCCCTCTTCCGTTGCAATCTTGAACAAATTTGCACAAAAAAGGAGCACTTAGTCACTTCATATTGAATGGTGCAATAACTGTTGTGCAATAACAGTTTGTGTAATAGGGAATCTGCAATAATTATCTGTGCAATAATTACTTGTGCAATAGAGCTGGTGCAATAAATAGAACAGTTTAAGGTTGTGCAGTGCACAAATGGACAATGGACATCAAAGATGGACAAATGCGACTGTTTTCTGTCTGTACTGTATGTGTGAGTTTAACTGTGTTTTTAAGCTGCAGCAGTGAGCCCAAGACAAATTTCCCCTTGGGAACAATAAAGTTTATCTTATCTTATCTTATTTCCAAAGCTCAAAATGCTCTGTTCCACTTTATGATGTCATGTTGTGGTAGTTTTCAAGATAACAAGCAACCTTTTCCCTTCTGTTCACCAGAGATTGGCAATTCAAAGGCTACAATCATCCAAGATTCTAATCACGTTGTATGGAGTTTAAAAACACAGTGGAGCACTTTTTGTATTTCTACATGACCTCACAAGGTGGAACAGCGTTTTGAGAGAAGAACTCCAAATAATATGCAACGTTTGTGTGTTAAACATATGTGAAAGAAACTAAACACAACTCCAGCCATGTTTTGATGAGAAAACAACAACACAGAATAGTGTAATATGGGCCATGTAAAGGTGCACTATGTAACTTTTCTAGTGCTTTCCAGTCTGTAGATGTTATTGCATTGTCTGGAATGCTCCACAGTTTAGTGCCATATTAAAGTAAACATGGCCATGGAGACATGCAGATGACACCTCCAGGCTAAATTACTGGTCAGATCTGATTAGTGGAGACGCCACACAAGGCAAGAATACATGTTTTTCAAGGTTTTCTGACTAAAAAAATAGTGTAAGACAAGCAGAAGGTGGAAACTCTACAGGAAAAGTTACATAGTGCACATTAACCCTCTCCAGGCCGAATTAATAATACCAGTAGGAAACATCTGATATTTGGTGAAAATAATCCCTCGGGTATGAAATTTGCGATTTTCCTGATTTTTTTTTTTTAATTTTATGTGACCATTATGTGCAGTGCATTCTGGGCTGTTGCATATTTGCAACATTGGCCTGGATGGATAATTAAATATTAAATAGTGGACAAAACAGATCTTTGGAAATATAATAACAATTAAACAATAACAATACTGAACAGGTGAGATGTGTTGTACCAGGTGCATGTGCAGGTGCAGGTGTTTGAGGTGTGATAAATCAGCCCCCGAGCAAGTTTCCTGTAAACTGTCCAATTAGAACTCTGCAACAAAGTTCTGCTCAACGCTAAAAAAAACACTCTAAAAAATGCAAATGCTGGCAAACAGCTAAGTGACAATTAGCTGTTGCAAATTTGCTACGCGGGCCCGGAAAGGGTTAAATGTATTCCTTGATCAATCCAAAGCCTGGCAAAATGTGGAAGGGCATCTTAACACAGAAGCTATGCAGATACTTTGATGTAGGACTAGACAAGAGAACATTTTATCAGCAGTAAAAATGTCAACACCTCAATGGAATACCTACACTTAATTTATTTCTTAATTCAAACAAGCAAGATCAACAGTCTGCTTTTTACAGTAAAGAATCAACTTCTTTGTGGAAAATAATAGATAAAAGCATCAAAATGAAGTTATGTTTTTATAACTATGACTCCTTTCTATCAAAAACATCAAAATAAGCATTGCCCTGTTTATTTGGACCACACAGACAAGCATTTAAACCTCAAATGCAACCATTCACCTTTGTTACAACTTAACTGACCGATCAGAAAAATACCCCACAAGATGTGCAGATCTGGCAATGCTCTGATTGCTTCACTACCATCTGATAATATACTCTATCAACTCATAAACGGAATGGCCGAAAAGACTTCAGAGGGATGTTTTCTGATCTACATTATAATGTTCTTTTCTCATCAAAAACATACCTGGAGTTAGGGTTGCAAAGTTCTGGGAATTTTCATAGTTGGAAACTTTCAATGGGAATTTTCGGGAATTAACGGGAATAAACTGGGAATTATCACAGTTGAAGGTTAAGGGCATCAATACAGTTGGTAGAAAAAATATTGTAGCATAATCTTGGCTAAAATAATCACATTTCTGTGAATAAAGTAGAACACTATTTTGTGCAGAGCCATCGAGCCACTTCCTCTACATGCATTTTACATTCCTTTATCACACAAACAATAACTTCTAGAATTCTGAAGAGCTAAAGCTACTTTTGAGCTCACACAAATACAGACTCCTGAGGCCAGACATTTCAGCAAGAGGACGACATGCAGTCGATCTATATATTAAAGATCTATATATTAAAGAATATTAAAGTAGAAAAGTAGAAAAAAATAAATATAGTGCTAGCTTACTGGTAAACTAGATTTGCGCCATTTCACTGAAGAAGTTCTCTTATGATGCTAGCTACTGCAAAATGTGCTAGAGCTAGCTTACTGGGAAACCAGATATGCTAAATATTTATATTTATATGCTAAGTTTTTGGACAGGAGGAGAGTTCCTTTCATTTTAAATTTTGAATTATAAGACACATTTTAGCCATGTTCATGTTTTGTTGTTCAGTGAAGGAGATTCGCATTGATAAAGTTCTTACAAGTAAATCATGTGAGTCGTGTGTTTTAATTGTCTCCTTTCACGATAATGCTGCTGATGACAAAATAAAATGTTTATATTTATGTTGGTATATGACTCACAATAATCCCCATAAATTCCCAAAACGTCTGTGCAAAGTTACCAATTTGAAAATTCCCAAAATTCCCACGCCAAACTTTCCAGAAATTTTTCGCCCCTTTGCAACCCTACCTGGAGTTGTGTTTTGTTTCAGTCACACACATTTATCACACAAACCCTGCATATGTAGATTGAGTTCTTCTCTTCTCTCTTCTCAATAAAAATACTGTTCCACCTTGTGATGTCATGGGGTAATACAGGAAGTGCTCCACTGTGTTCTTAAACGTCACACACCTTCACTAGAATCGTTTGAATGATTTCAGCCCTGGAATTGCCAATTTCCTCTGACCAAAAGACAAAAGGTAAGGTAGCTATCAACATGAAAACTACCGCTACGTGACATCACAAGGTGGAACAGAGCCTTTTGAGCGTTGGAGATGCAGACAGACTAGTAAAGGACTACTCAAACATGTGTGACTAAAGAATACACAACTCCTTTTAGAAGAGGGAACATTCTAACATGGCTTAAAGCTCACAAGAGTCAAATTCGTGCAATATAGGAGCCAATCACAGCCAACCAATCTTTTCTACACCAACTTACCTCCAGAGCAACGAGATTGTAAATGAGCGATGTTAGCATAGTGCTCCGGCACATGCTTTACCCTCGACTCTCGGTGCTCTGCTATACTCTTCGGCACAGTGGCATAAATCTTTGAAACCCTAAGTTGGTGACATTTCCCCCTTGAGATGCACTGAAATATCTTAATTACGCCACTTAACATTGCATCGCAGAGTCCCGGGCGAGCCAGTACAAGCATATAATTCATTGTACTACGAAAAAAAAATCAGCATGAGTCTCCGTAGCGTGGGGTGACCTGGGAGTTGGAAAGTAAATGTTGTTCTTTTAAAGCCAGCGGGGTGAAATGTGTAGACTCCATCACCAGTTGCTTCATGTTAAGTGATACTCTAACAGGGGTATTTGCATGGCTATCAAAAAAAAGCACGGTTGTTACGGGGATGGCTTCAGAGGTATGATGTAATGGTCCCGCAACCCAGAAGAGAAAGAACAAATGAGAATCTGTGTTTAGGCTCACAACCCGGCTTGTAAAGTAAGGATTTTTCATGCATTATTAAATTGGAGCTCGCTACAGTAGTTTGCGAAAAATGGTTTCAGCACTAGGCAAAACGGACAGCTCCTGGTTCACAGTGAAATCAAACTTTTCTGAAACACTTGTCACTTGTGGTTGTGGTGTTCTTGTCTGAAATAGTTAAAGCACTGTGAAAAATAGAATAAAGAATAAGAGCATATGCAGGATATTTGATCCATACAAGAACGTAAGTGTTGAAAGTGAGAGATCGGGTTGTCTGGAGGAAAGACAACTGATAAACACTGGAAATATAATACAGTAACACAAGTGATTGGAGAGCTTAAATTACAAAGATACTGGAGAAAAAGCAGCTAGCTATATCTTACATTTTGTGGCTTCTCTTAACATCTTTAGAAAATGAAAAATGATCATTTTTAACAGGGAAATGCAAAGTAAATTTCTGGACATGGACCATATAAGTGAGTAAACATGATTAAAGGGATAGTGCGTTTTTTTGTTGTTTTTTTATGTTAATCTGTATTAGGGGTGGGTATTGGCAAAGAAGTCACGATTCAATTCGAATCACGATTCATATGCCACGATGCGATACTATCACGATGCACCACGATACTTGAATTATTGCGATGCATTGCAATATATTCGACATACTTCAGTGAAAATGTATCAAAAAAAGAAAAGAAGATAACTTAAATATCAGTGGCTGTGTATCTGGGTAGTGTCTTCAGTTGATACAGAACTCTGAGCAACTCAATTCATAACTGAATTTATTGAATAACAAAAACAAATAAACCAAACCAATAACAAAAAAAGTGCATAGGATTTTTTTCTAAAACAAAAAATGATGTTCAAACATTTGCCATTTTGGAGGTAGCGACCATCATAACAAACAATACCCTTTCACAAAGAAAAAAGTGCATAGGATTTATTTAAAAAACCCTAATAATTAATGTATGTATTTATTCATATTAAATATTAAATTATTAAATATTAAAATATTATATTATAAATGAATAATAATCGATTTTTGGCATCATCAGTATATTGTGAAAGTCATGACGATTATGTTGCACACCCCTACGAATTACGCTGCTGACTTTTTCGGGGGCAACTGTTTTTTGTGACACGAATATATCACTTTTTGGACAAATGTTGTTTTGAGAAGAAAAACTTTAGCTTTATTAAATGTCCCCGCAAAGTTACCGGACCTACGTTCCTGAGCTCCAGAACCGTAGCAGAACTGGACTCAGACGACGCGGTGAGCGGTAAGCCGGTGTTAACGCTTAGAGGGGAACCCATACAGGTTAACTTTTTTTTTTTAAACACACTAAGATAAGACTTTATTGATCTCACACAGGAGAAATTTACTTGCCACAGTAGCTCCAGGACAGTTTGAACAAGAAAGAAAAGTGGATGCAGGCAATGATGGAAAAAAGTAAGTAATAATAAAAATAGTAATATTGTGGCCATACCTGCCTGTCAAAGCCTGATCCCGTCAGATCTCAGAAGCTAAGCAAGGCAGGGCCTGGGTAGTACTTGGATGGGAGACCGCTGGGAATTCCAGGTGCCACAGTGGGACGCCAGTTGCAAAAAACTGTTGCTGTGTCCTTAGGCAAGACACTTTACCCACATTTGCCTAGTATGAAAGTGGTGAGTGTTGGAGGTGGTCGGAGGGGCCGATTGTGGCTACAGAAAGTATCTTACCACCACCAAGTGTGGAGTGAATCAACAATGAACTGTAAAGCGCTTTGGGTGTCATGAAAGGCGCTATATAAATGCTATGAATTATTATTAATAAGTAATAATAATATTCATTCATTCACTTCCGCTTTTCCATTTTCTGGGTCGCGGGGGCAGCAGTCCAAGCAGTGTTCTGCTGCCATATCTTCTGCCATGGGGGCTACCAATGTCCACAGACACTGGGAGTGAGGTGGGGTTAAGTGTCTTGCCCAAGGACACAACGGCAGCGCTCATCTGTGGGAGCTGGGATCACACCCGCCAACCCCTGGATCACGAGGCACATGCTCTACCAACTGAGCTACTGCCGCCCCAATAATAAGTAGTAAGTAATAAGTAATAATAATAACAATACAAGCATCATCTGCACATCTGGCCTATATAGTAGAATTATCTATCTCTTCCCTTTAAAAGTGTGATACTAGCGTTTTGCAACTATTGAATTCCCTCAAACTCTGAGACACGACTGTTAAAACCATACTTCAGAACATTCTCCATTGAGACTTCATTTTGGTCATTCGTTTCTCTAAAAAGCGACATACCGTGGCTTTAATATGACATTTCTCCAGTGATATCAAGGCGTATTGTACAGTAGCCTGCGCCGCTTTAATCATCTAGCGTTGACATATGTTCTGCCTGCAAACATTGACTTGTCTAATGAAACTTCCGCAGGCTAACAGCACAATACTGTACAATAAAGCATTCCATTCACACACACACACACGCGTACCTAGCCTATATGTGCTGTTATCGAGTTCCCCGACACTAACCCGTATTAGAGCATCAAGTCTCCAGCGACATCTGCTATCTCCATCTCTCTTCAAACCGCATTTGGCTTTTCACACCAGCCACTGCCATACATTATACATTTGTGGTGACAGTGAGAGCCCCCATTAAAATTCATCCACATTTTTAACACCTCTCTCTCCAACTGGGATGCTGCTGCTGCTGCTGCTGCTGCTGCTGCTGCTGCTGCTGCTGCTGCCTGGAATAGTCAAGTTCGTATGTGCCACACTGTGCGCCACCGGATCGGTCTCTGTCTCTGCACAGATTTCCGTCTAACGAGCAGCTTTCCCGTGGCAATGTCTTTACACTTGGCGCCACTTTGCAGCGCTCTACCCCCACCTGCCGTTGTACCAGCAAGTGTCTATGTCCAGTGCACAAACTCCTTCAAGTCTACATCAAAAACAACTCTGATTCTCTACGGTAACGTCGCGCGTAATACCTTTTAAAACGCCTGATCTAAACAAACAGCGTGCCAAACCACAACCTAATTAAGTATATTCTTATTATTAAAGCAGTTAAAGACAGGCTTTTCTTCCTGTCTCTTTCAAACCCACGTTGCTTCCAGTGTCCACGCCACACACCGGTCACGCGTCCGTCCACGTCAGGTGCGTTAATGAACGTGCCAAGTGTCCTTCTGCCAAGACGCGTCCAAATGTCAAACTTTAAGCGACGCGTACGTCACCTCGGACAGAGACAAGACACAAAGCAGCCAATGTTTAGAAATGTGTCCACGTAAAAGACACGAGACAGGGACTGCATCAAGCGGGTCTAGGAATAATAAACGCGCATGAAGTGCAGTCAAACCCCGACACGATCCTGCGCTTTTCAGAAGAAGAAAGCATTGTAACCCCTCACAAGACGTGCCCCAACTACAAAACAACATCCAGTTTAAACAATCCGCCCCTCTCTGGCTCTCCCAAACACACACACGTATACACACGCACACACTGGCGCTACTGTCCTCTCACGGCCACCGCGGCACACTGACCAACGCCAGCCCCGGATCCGCTACAACAACTTGTCCACAAAGTCCAAACCAAAGGATTCAACATCACGCTCCGCTCCCGCGCCCTGACTCGTACCTTGGCCGCTGCAGACGAGCACCCCGAGGAGCTGGAGGAGTTGGAGGACCGTTTTCATGGTGGCACAAGTGCGAAATGGTAACGTCTTTTTTTTGTTGTTTTGTTTTACGCAGCGGTAAAAACGCCAAGGCTCCCGCGCATCCGTCGTCTCGGGCTCCGCTGGCGACTGGACTGATGATGAGCTGCCCGTGCACTTGAGCTCGTGCGCGCGTTCCCTTCCGATACGCGCGCGCACGTCTCCACAGCGCGTCCTGCATGCGCGTTCACGGTGCTCTGCGCTGCGCTGCTGTGTGGAGAGCAGAGAGCACCCCTCCTTCTCCTTCTCCCCTATTCATCAGCTGGAGTCAGAGGAAAACCCACAAAACCCAGATCATAGAACGAAACAAACTCCAACAGATCATAGAACGGAACAGGTCAACATTTTCTTAGCCATTGCAGGTGGATTTTCCGCAGCATATACAGTATTTATCCAATCCAACTTTATTTCTATAGCACAATTTATAAACAGACACAGTTTCCAAAGTGCTGCACATAAAATCAATAGAACTTAATAATAACATTACTAAAATAGCAATAAATAAAGTGATAATAATAAAATCACTAAAAACAAAAGCAATTTATAAAAAACACAGAGGACCACACAACTCACACAGTATTAAAAGCCAGAGAATAAAAGTGGGTCTTAAAGATCCCATGACATGGTACTTCTTGATGCTTTTATATGGCTCCTTAATGGTTCCCTAATAATGTAAATGAATCCTTCTTCAAAATCAACACTCAGTGCATGAGAAACAGAGATAAGATGAGAAAGAGTATTTTTTTTCTCTCTGAACACTCTATAATGGGCGTTGTTGCTTGAATGCAAATGAGGAGAAAAGAGCTGGCCTATAGTAGAGGGTGGGGGCATGGCCAAACTCCCTGCTCTCAGCTCTCAGCTCTCAGCTGATCCATTTCCGTGTTTTTGCACGGGGGGAGAGAATTGAAGCGTTCCATTGAAAAATAAACACATTTCCACAGAAAATAAAATTAAACCACTGCTGTTCAAAGGTCCAGAGGCTCAGATAAAGGACTTCCGAGCCTAGAAACACTCGGACGTGCCTCCAGGCAAATAAAAAAACGCATTTCGCATTGCCTAGCGCATTCGCAGTCCAAACTCTCTGGGCGTGATTTACAGAGACGCTGAGTTCAGACAGACGGGGGTGGAACTGCATTTGCATTTCTTTTTTTGATCTGACGTCAATAAGGTGCCTTGTTCAAACTCGCCCGTTTGAGCTCCGATTTTTTCTAACGCAGAAAAGGATCGCAAATGCTCAGTTTAGACATTTGACAACTTTTAACCATGGGGGGGGGCTAAACAGTGTAGGAGAGCTCACATTAACGTTCAAAAACCCCCGAGTTTTAAGTCTAGTCTTAGGGTCCACGAGCTGGAGCTGGCCCTCTGACCTCAGAGCACCGGTCTGTAGATTTGGATGAGGTCAGAGATGTATTTTGGGGCCAGTTCATTCAAAGCTTTAAAAACAAACAATACAATTTTAAAATAAATCCTAAAAGGAACAGGAAGCCAGTGCAAAGACTCAAGAATAGGGGAGATGTGCTCATATTTCTTCCGTCCTGTTAAAAGGTGCGCAGCAGCATTCTGGACTAACTAATTGATCACTGATAAACTCTGAACTCTAATCAAGATGTAAAACAGGACTGACATAAACATCATTGGTTGAGTGTTCAGATCCACTGGTTAGCGGTGTGATGCATTTTTGTATGAAAGCGCTTTATAAATATTGATTGATTGATTGATTCCAGCTCCCACAGATGGATACTGCCACTGTGTCCTTGGGCAAGACACTTAATAGGATGAGATGAGTTTGAATGTGAATGGATGAGTGGTTCCTTGATACCTTGAAGGTGGAAAAGCTTTATATAGAAATAATAATAATTAAACCACTTACCTTTTACTGTGAGTGGGATTGATAGTAAAATTATTTCACAAAGATTTTTAGATCTAATCAACAGATAATATAACGAAACAAGTCAACATTTTCTTTCTGTAGCATATACAGTATTTATCACTGATAAACTGAACTCTAATCAAGATGTAAAACAATTTTCTGTAAGTAAAAAAAACAAGAATGATCAAATTGATGTATAAAAATGTATGTATACTTTCCCTACTTATACTTATAGTTCTCTAAAATAAATGTCATTGTTTGAACTTCACTATTACTGATAAGACAATCACCACATTGCCTAATATATATAGAACAGAATCCCTTTTATGATCACTTTTGTACAATTTACATCACTCACAATGAGTTTGAAAGCATCTCACTTCAGAGCAGACATTTAAGTAGACATTTAAGATATACACAGCACAGCAGGATATTTACAACCCACGACAGAAGAAATAGAATACAGTGGTACCTCACCTTACGAAAGACCCTACATACGAAAAATCCAAGTTACGAAACGCCTTCATGTTAAATTTTGGTCTCTAGATATGAAAGAAAATTCAAGTTACGAAACGCGAAATCTCAAAAATTCAAATAATGCGCGCTCAGGTGCACGGCCCGCTGTTATCCCCGCTCAAAAAGCACCTTTCTCAGCCTCTTAGCTCTAGCGCCGAACACGCAAGATTTTCAACAAAATGTATTAAATAGTGAAGCGTGGGGGGAGACCGGCTGGTTTGTGGCCCGAGCCACAAACCAGCCGAGGAGCACCCCTAGTCCTGGTCTGCACGACCGGCACCGGGGCTGTGAGCGCGGCATAGAACCGCGGCGCCCGGACCGCGTCCTCTGGAGCCCGAGCCACAAACCAGCCGCACGAAACCAGCAAAGAGCGACACGTGGTAGTTTAATCCTGGTCCAGTTCTGGTTTAGTCCAGGTCCAGTCTAGGTTTAGACCTGGTCTAGACCTGGTTTAGTTCTGGTCTAGAGTCTAGACCAGAACTAAACCAGGTCTAGACTCTAGACCTGGTTTAGTCCACGTTTAGTCCTGGTCTAGTCTCTTAGCCAATCAGGACACAGAACCAATGTTACACTATATAAAAAAAAAAGTTACACTATAAAAAAAAAACCTTGGAATGGATCAGGCCTTTTCCATTGAAATAGCTACTCAACTTACGAAAAATACACGTTACGAAACCACTTCTGGAATGAATTAATTTCGTAAGGTGAGGTACTACTGTAGTGCAAAAAATGTGTGCAAAAAATGTGTGCAAAACCACCATGTGCCTAAAACTTTAAAACTTTAAAGGTTAATTGACAAAACAAGCAAGATGATAAATATACTTTACAGTTTACTTTGCAGATTCCACTGACGTGACTTGACACAATTACAGTTCTTGATTGCTTGTGGTCTCAAAAATTAGGTTTAAATTTCAGGAAGACCTGTCCTGGAATGCCCCGTCTTCATTTTGTTTAGAAAAGCTTTTGTTTGACTGAGTCTTTTATTTTTATTATCCTGTTTTATTGTAATTTATTGCAGTGAGTCTTAGCCACAGGGCCAGGGCCAAAAATCAGATATGAGACTGGGCCCAGAGTTAGTTTTTACTGAAAAAGTCGGACCCCAAGATTAAAAAGGTTAAGAACTCCCGATTTAGAGTCACTGCTAACTGCTGAGGAAAGCACTTTGTGATGTTTATCAGCGAAAAGCACTATATCCTCCTGGGACCCCAAGAAACAAAGTGTTTTTGTTTGTTTGTTTGTTTGTTTGTTTTTGTGATTTTCTATTTGGAGGTAAATGAACATCTTAGCATTTACATTTTGTTAATTTAATTTTTATTTTATTTTATTTATGTCGTAACACGTCCTCTGTAATGGACTGTAATAATGTTAAATCCACATGAAGTTAACAACGTAACAAAAACATTTTTTTTTTGATGACCAACATTTCTGACAAGCTTCTACAGTCGCTTCAAAAATTTTTAGACTCCCTTTTAATTTCTAATTTGTTTATTTATTTCTTATTTTTATTTACTTTTTTATTTTTTACTTCATTTTATGAAGGGGGCGGCAGTAGCTCAGTTGGTAGAGCTATGATAGAGTGATCCAGGGGTTAGCGGTTCGAATCCTGCTCTTGACGGGTTGACCGCGTGTGATCCCAGCTCCCACAGATGAGCGCTGCCGTTGTGTCCTTGGGCAAGACACTTAACCCCACCTCGCCCCCAGTGTCTGTGGACACTGGTAGCCCCCATGACAGAAGATACATCAAGGCCTGTGGTGACGTGAGCCGTCCTCCTGTGGACCCACCACCTGCGGGAGGATTCATGGGGCTGGTGCATTGTGTTCTGGGCAGCAGAACACTGCTTGGACTGCTGCCTCCGCGACCCAGAAAATGGAAGAGCGGAAGAAAATGAATGAATGAATGAACTTGAATGAACATGAATGAATCGTCTTTGACCCCAGGTCCATAGGAAACCATCAGGGGAGGCAGTGGAGCAGGTCTCCACATATAAATACTTAGGGGTCGTATTTGATTCCCAATAAAAATGGGGCCAGCATGTTGGCCCCATGTCATGATTTTTTAAGCAGACGAATTAGCCAACGTCTGCACTTCTTGAGGAGGTTGAGAGTGTTTGGGGTGGAGCAAGAAATAATGATGGCCTTCTATAGGGCGTCCATTGAATCCATCATTAGATATGGGATCATTATATGGTTTGGGAACCTGTCTGTTAAACTGAGAACTGAACTGCAAACTCTCGTTAAGAGAGCGGGGAAAATAATGGGCATGCCCCCTCCCACATCACTGCAAGCTTTATTTGATGAAACAGTGAAAAGGCAGGGTTTGAAAATCCTACAGGATGACGAGCACGTTTTGCACAGTGAATATGAAATACTGCCATCAGGAAGAAGATACAGGGTCCCAAACTGTAAAACAAATAGGTTCAAATTTTCATTGGTTCCCTGGTCAATTAAACTACTGAATAGTAGGTCTTAGCGGGTGTGTGTGTATGTGTGTGTGTGGGGATGCAACTTTTCTGTAGGGTTTTTATGTGTGTGTGTGTTTAAAACAGGTTGTACTAACAATGGCAGTCTTTTTATATGTTGCATGTTTCCTTTGTTCATGTGTTATACATGTTTCTTATGTGTCTGTCTGCTGTGCTGTTTTTAGTGTTTATTATAAATCACACTCTCTCATGTCCAAACAAAATTTCTCTCCTGAAGAGACAATAAAGGCTTATCTTATCTTATCTAACTTTATTATTATTATTATTATTTTTTTTTTACTTTTTATTTATTTATTTATTTATTTATTTATTATTATATGTATTTAATTATTTATTTTTAAATCAAAGTGCAGCCACAAACTCAAAACACTTAATAGACTGGTTAACTCAGTGCTTCTCAATTATTTTCTGTGACGCCCCCCCTAGGAAGAAGAAAAAATTTCACGCCCCCCTCCCTGCGCGTGACTATAAATAGTATTATTTGTCTAGAAAATTGTTATTAGTACACCTCTGCATAACACTGTATCCTTTTATTAAAATTAAAAACAAAAAAGAAAGAAGAAACTTACAACAAAGACTGCACAGTCTTTTTGCACTGAGGACTCAAATATTAATGTGTTTTTAATGCAGCTTTGAGCACATTTGTTTACATTTTACAGAAACGAAACTTAAAACCACATGGTCCATTTGCATAAACTTAAAATGCTGGAAAAAAAAACAACAGTTCTCTCCTTGTGCTGCTGATGCGTCAGCTTCTGTCGGACTAAAGGACACGACTGAAATATACGTGTTTTTTCTGTGACAGAGGATGTTCTGATGGTGAGTCTGTTCTGTATATCGCATATTTAAGGTTGCCGACCCCTGCCCCAGAGCAACAATGAGAACGCCACTGCCAACTACTGTTGTTTATGTGCAATTACACTTAGTTCTAGTACAGTACGGCAAAAAGCATGTTTCCCAGGGTTTGAGAAGCACTGGGTTAACTCAACGTTCACTATAAAGGACACACATGAATGGGCGGGTCTCAGGAGGATATAAAAGAAGTTTATTTACAGAAAAATATACTATTAATCAGTTAATCAAACTATTTGAAACAAATACACCTCAAATCTTCTATCTGCTAAATGACTGAGTAAACAATAGCAATAACTGACATAATTCTGCTTAATAACACTCAACAAACAGTTGATAACAGTCCATAAAGTGTCAAGTCTCTGTTCTATTACTGCTGTAGTGACATGTCTAATTGCATGTGCTTCATTTTATTTGTCTTCACTGGTGTCTGTTCATATTTGTTTTTAATGCTCGGATGATGCTCGGGCGCCAGTGGATATTGTTATTGTTTTATCACCCAGGTTTAATTGGACATCTCCCTGGCACTGGCACCGCTTTATTCTGGTGACTGGACTGGAAAAACGGCTATTAAAATGACACAAATAGAAGCGGGCATGGTGGGAACACATTAGCGCCGTGTTAGGTCTCGCCGATACCAAAACCGAAAATAAAGTTGTGCAAAAAACTAGCATTTGTGGTGATGTTTTGGGTACTTAAAGTGGCCCCTGTCAGTATAGTGCGTCAGTGTCAGAAGGGCCCCTCACGGCTCCAATTTCTCCCATTGCTGTGACAGACTGATGCAATAAAACTAAGTGTAGCGGATAAGCAGAGCATCAACCTGCACATAACAGCCTTCTGGAGGTGAGACTGTGCCTCCGAGGGTTCAGCTTTGGCATAATTTAGATGTTTGAATACAGAAAGTAGTGAAAAGTTATAAAGAAACATTTATCAATAAACAAAAATAATACAACTTTATGTAACTTTTCTAGTGGTGGACAGGCACTTGCTTGTCCCCATGGAGATATAATTTGCCAGAAATGTTCCACAGTATGTTTATCCACTTTGGATCTATTCAATTACAGGTGATTTTTTATTTTTAAACTAAAAAGTGTGTAAAAAAGGTTGGTGTTCGATTCCCGCTCTTGACATAAACATAATTGGTTGAGTGTTCAGATCCACTGGTTAGCGGTGTGTGTTACATTTTTTGTATGAAAAGCGCTTTATAAATATTGTTTGATTGATTGATTGAGCTCCCACAGATGGATACTGCCACTGTGTCCTTGGGCAAGACACTTAATAGGGTGAGATGAGTTTGAATGTGAATGGATGAGTGGTTCCCTGATACCTTGAAGGTGGAAAAGCTTTATATAGAAATAAATAATTAAACCACTTACCTTTTACTGTGAGTGGGAGTGCATGTGCGCTGATCTGACCTGTGGCCACCTGCTTGTCTCCATGTAATAAAATTAGTAAATCAAAGGAGGCACCAGAAAAGTTGTACACAGAGCACCTTCAATCACTTCAATCGCTCTACAAAACTTCTCAAAGTGTGAAAATCATTCTCAAGGAGAATATGGTAAAAAGAATAAACCATTAGTTCAGTTTTGTTACTTTTACTTTTTAATATCAGAAAAAAAAACACAGAAAAAGAATCACCTGAAAAAAATCTATGTAAAAGTATTAAAGTACCCATTTAAAATGTTAAAAAGCAGAAAGTAAAATTATTTGACAAAGATTTTTAGATCTAATAAAGTATACTTTTCAGTCCATTTCAAAAAGGTAGTAAAGTAGAAAGTACAGATACCTGCTCTCAATGTGTAGTAAAATTAAAATGTGTAGTAAAATAAAAAGTTTCCACTTTAATATCTACTAAAGTAGTAAAGTACAGATGCCTGAAAATATTACTTAAGTACAGTATTTTACCATTTTTACTCCGTTACTCCACTGTAAACTAATGTGGCAAAAACAAAAAATAAAAGAGTAATGTTCAAGAATTAAAAAGTTATTTTGAAATTTAATTAATTAATTAATTAATTAATCATTGCATTTATATAGTGCCTTTCAAGACACCCCAGTGCTTTACAGTTCATTGTTCATTCAATCCACATTCAGTGATGGTAAGCTACTGGGAAGTGAGGTTGCCAATCTGCACCATTGGCCCCTCCAATGTGGGTAGGAGGTAGGCAATGTGGGTGAAGTGTCTTCCCTAAGGACACAATGACAGTTTTTGCCACTGGCGCCCCACTGTGACACCAGCGGTCTCCCACCTGAGTACTGACCAGGCCTAGCCTTGCAGAGCTTCTGAAATCTGATGGGATCAGGCTTTGGCCAGCAGGTATGGCCATGAAATTCAATGTACTTTGTCTTCCAAACTTAACAGTTACTCTAAAAATGCCCTAACTGACAAATGTCCCCTGGTGGTTTTGAATATCAATATCATATCCATACTGAGTATCTTGTAAACACACTGCAATCTGATTTTATTACTGGATTATATTAATCTATTTGATTTTTTTTTAACCATAAATAACCATAAATTCTTCTTGGTTGCATATAACGCAGCTTCAGCAACAATCAAATAGTCGAATTATTCATAAAAATCATCCATCTTTTCTTGAAGTGATGAAACTCTGTAAGTTCAGGGCTTGTGTTTTCTCCACTATAGGGAGGAATGTGCACTTTAACAAGAGAAGTGCAGAGGAGTGAAAACCTTGTCATCTTGAGGTATCCAGCCTACAAGCCCGAAGCTCTTGACATTATCCATCATGCACACTGTATGGTTTTCAAACACCAAAGACCTCTGAAAAACACTTTAATATACAGTACTAATTTCAAATGCATCCACATTACTGACAGTGCATGCAAACATTTGAGGTTGTATAAGCGTCATTATAAATTACTTTCATTTTCAAGCGGAGGAAAGCATGTCAACTTGTCACTCCCCTCGACACATGCACACACATAAAAAATACATACATCATTTCCATATTAGAGTGAAGCATATTTTCCACTTGTGTTGAAAGAAGTGTAAGTGAATGCGCGCTGTCAGAGGATGTCAAAGCACATATTAAGAGGCACAGTTCTTTTCGTCAGTTAGCAGCCATGTCACTGTTGCTAAGCGTTGCATAATTTTCGATCCTTTGTACTGGAGATGGGTCGGTTAAGCGGACTCTGGAGGAGCTAAGAGCGGAGTGGTGACTGTCAGGCAGGGCTCAAACACAGAGGCTGACATGGGGCTGACATGAGGCTGACATGGGGTTGTCTGGTTTAGTGAGAGAATATAAAGAAAGACTTATTCAAAATGAGTAGGAACTAGGGATGTCAACAATTAATCCATTAACGATTAATTGTCGATTAAGACGTTGGTCGATCAAAATGCATTAATTGTAATTAATCACTAATCGCCGAGTTTCGTGCCCGAGCCACAAACCAGCCGCATGAAACCAGCAGTGGCACGTGGTGGTTTAATCCTGGTTTAGTCCAGGTCTAGACCTGGTCTAGACCTGGTCCAGTCCTGGTTTAGTCCAGGGTTAGTCCACGTTTAGTCCTGGTCTAGACCTGGTTTAGTTCTGGTCTAGACCTGGTTTAGTAGTAACAGTAGTACTGGTAACAGTAGTCGAGTTATAAAATGAAACCAGGGGGGATGGTGGAAGGGCAGGGCAGAATTAGAAGGTACTTTGTTAATATGGAAATGCTTTTATAACTAAAAGTCCATATTATCATTCAATAATGCAGGATAATATGTTATCACACACAGTCTTGGTTTAGTCTTGGTCAAGTCCTGGTTTAGTCCTGGTTTAGACCTGTTTTAGTCCTGGCTTAGTCTTGGTTTAGACCTGATTTAGTTTTGGTTTAGTCCCGGTTTAGTCCTGGTTTAGACCCGGTTTAGATCTGGTTTAGTCTTGGCTTAGTCCTGGTTTAGACCTGGTTTAGTCCTAATTTAGACCTGGTTTAGTCCTGGTTTAGTGCTGGTTTAGACCCGGTTTAGATCTGATTTAGTTCTGGTTTAGTCCTGATTTAGTCCTGGTTTAGTCCCGGTTTAGTCCTGGTTTAGACCCGGTTTAGATCTGGTTTAGTCTTGGCTTAGTCCTGGTTTAGACCTGGTTTAGTCCTAGTTTAGACCTGGTTTAGTCCTAGTTTAGTGCTGGTTTAGACCCGGTTTAGATCTGGTTTAGTTCTGGTTTAGTCCTGGTTTAGTTCTGGTTTAGTCCTGGTCTAGTCCTGGTTTAGTTCTGGTTTAGTCCTGGTTTAGACCTGGTTTAGTCCTGGTTTAGTGCTGGTTTAGACCCGGTTTAGATCTGGTTTAGTTCTGGTTTAGTCCTGGTTTAGTCCACGTCGAATTGCGTGTTGAGAGCCCTGTTTGTCTAAAGAGCAAAGTTATTACCTGATGGTTCTCAGTTTGTTTTATCATCACTGCACTTTGTCAGTGCGCGCTGAGAGGGGCGGGGAGGAGGGACCGGGGCGGGGGGGAGCGGGACATTTTTAACGGATTCATGTAAGAGTCTGGTTAATGCACCGGGCCCGCGTCTCACCGCGTCTCACCACGTCTCACCATGGGCAGTTCGGCCCTGGGCCGCGCGTATTCCGCGCGTAAGCCGTCGGGGGGGACACGTTACGCACAGATGGAGACACCAGGACTGAGGCTCAGCACGTGCCCGGGGGACGACGCGTCTGCTCCGGCCTCGCTCGGACCGTGCGCCCGGAGCAGGGGGAGTTTTTTTTCCGCTGAAACCGCGCGAAGCCTGCATAAACTAAGCCACACAGACCGATTTTCTGGGCACAAAAAAAAGAAAAAAAAAAAGAAAAAAAAAGAAATCAGCGTGAGAAATACCATGTGTGGCATGTGAGCGTGTGAACAGGTCGAATTGCGTGTGTCACACTCTCAATGTGTGAGACTTGAGAGCCCTGCTAGTAGGAACTAGGAAGTAGTAGTATTGCAGGTTCAAGTATTTGTTGGGAGCCCTGGAAACGCTACTCAGTGACTAGTAATTAAGTGTATTTAGTCAATATTACAAGAACCGTGTACAGCATAAGTGCTTAACATAATTTCCTCTTGCTGAAATGGAGCAAAGGATCATTCAATATATTGTGAAGGCTGACAATATGTACATAATACAGACCCCCCGGGATTTCGCGAGCATTTTTTGTGATTGTTGCGGGCTAAAATGCCTGAATTTGCGTGAACTTTTCCAAAAAGTTGCGATGAAAGTTGCGGTGCTTTTAAGGTTTTTGTTGCGATTTTGTTGTGGGAGGAAGTGAAAGTTGCGATAAATAGTTGTGATTTTCCCTTTTTGTAATTAAAATTGAGTAATAGTTTGAATACTGAGTTATTACTGACAAAGAATAATACAAGGACACAGAGATCACAGATATGGTCCTAAAACAACCTTACCAACATCGAAAATAAATTACTACTAGGAGGGGAACTGTTTCGCCCGGTCTTTTGCTGTTACTTTTTGTGGGCAAATGGCGCCACAGACATGTTTCTTTGCCATTAGAAGCCATGTCCCAATTCCCAGAGTGCACAGTTCGAAGCGTGGTTTGAAGGGCATGTGCGTCATTTCTTTTTTGTCCCATGCGCAGTTAACACGCGTTCGCAGACCACAGTCGTTTCCATGGAAATCGGGGCGTCATATATCCCAGCATGCACCGTGCGCTACTTCTTCTACGGGAGAAAATGGAGTCGGCGGCTGCTTCCCGTAGTTGCGAGACCTGTCGCATTTCGCACACAGCCATGCGGTCCGCGGAGTGCACTCAGGGCTGAGCAAGTGTGCACCGCCTTGACTGCAGTCTGAGCCCCCTTCAAACCACGCTCCGAACTGGGGACACGGCCGCAGTTTCGTTTCGTCACACGGAAGTAAGGCAGAAGGAAGTTGGTCGACGTGAGTTCATTACATCGCCGATGACTGGTCAAAATTGGTAAAAAATGCTGGAAAGTTGCAGTGATTGGTCAAAATTGCAACACCGCCCTGAATTCACGGGGATTGGCTGAAGTTGCGTTGAAGTTGCAAATCGCAACATCGCAAATTCCTGGAGGGTCTGATAATAACACATAATGTTTCGATAAGTATGAAAGTGGAGGGTGCATGAGTGTTGGTGGTGGTCGGAGGCACAGATTGGCAGCCTCGCTTCTGTCAGTCTGCCCCAGGGCATCTGTAGCTAAAGTAGTGTGTGTGTGGAGTGAAGGAACAATAAACTGTAAAGCGCTTTGGGTATCTTGAAAGGCGCTATATAAATGCAATGATTAATTCATTAATTGTTATATCTTGGTCAACCAAAATCTAATATCCTGCTGATCGATTAGTCAACTAAAAAGGTCTGACCCAAACTGTATTCACAAGACTACAACAGCACAGGAGTTCTTGTGAATATCTTCATATCTTATCTTGTCTTATCTTATCCTACTTTTTCCGTGCTAAACTTTTTGAAGTCTTTACATAACTGTGTTGGTAGTTTGTTCCATTCTATTAAAGTTTTGAAAGATACTTTAAAGTATGCTAGGAACTTTCACTTTTCTATCATCAATCATATAAATTCTGTCTCTGAAATGCAGTGAAAGGCAGTGTCAAAAAAAAAAAAAAAAAGTTCAGCTCAGTACAATAAAAAATATACATTAAAAAGTTGACAAACTGCAAAGGTAGACTATGTAACTTTTCTGGTAGAAAGTTCACTAGTGTGGAATGTTCAACAGTACGGCATTAATGTGTTTGATTGTTATGTAAGATTGTTATGAATGATGGATGGATGAATGAATGATTGATAAATGGAGTTGCTGTCCACGTATTTCAAATGGCACAAAACATGACCAAGGATTATCCATGATAAAAGGAGAAGTTCAATTTGTCAACTGGACAAAGTTTGTTTGAGAGATGCTAAACGAGACGCCAGAGAAACAAAAGATACAGATTAGTTGAGATAGTTTCAGAACGATTTCAGTGTAGGGAGCTCCTCCTTGCAGCTCGATATAAACAGGGTCTAACCAGCACTAGAACCAGAACTGAAGAAGCCTCTCGGATGAGCGGCGAAACGTTTTCGACCAAACAAACTTTGTCCAGTTGACAAATTGAACTTCTCCTTTTATCATGGATTCTACCTGGACGACTGAGGGACTTTTCACGCATCTCAAGGATTATCTAGTTTACAGTAAGCTACAAGATAAACTCTAGGTACAATTCTCTACTGAACATGTAAGAAGTAACTCCACTTTGCTATACCAACAGAACTGCTTTTATTGTTTGCATTATTTTATAACCAGACATGCGTATTGTAAGTTTTTATAGAGCGTCAAATTCTGTAATCACAATCACAGTGACAAATAACTATTACAAGTTTGCAGTGATTCTCAAAAGCAATTTTGGCTATGCAGGTTTCAAGCCACATTAGCCTTATCTATTCAACGGATGTGAGAATTACAAATACTATTATTGTTTGCAATCTTCTGTGACTATAAAAATATTAATATAATATAATATATATATATATATATATATATATATATATATATATATATATATATATATATATATATATATATATTTTTTAATTTGAATTGTATAATATAATGCTTAAAATTTCCCCCACAGTGTTACATTCTTCACTGGATACTCAAAACATAAAGGAAAGAGAAATAATAATTAAAAAAAAAAAAAAAAAAAAAAAAAAAAAAAGTAGCAATGGGCTACTTTTATCCTGTCTCTCTGCAAATCAAAGTATACAAGCTTGACAAAAATAAAATAATCAGTAATAAAGAGGGGGTATTTTATTTCTATGGTGTATTAAACTGTGAGTGCAGTGAACCGACTCACTAGCCTCGGCCTCGGTGTTTCTTGAAGTTTCTTTCCGACGCGTCACGTAATGTAAATAAAGAGTCTTGAATCAAAAGGTTTGTCTTTTCTGTTTTTACTAAAGTGAAGGTCATACCGAGTGGATACAAATAAGGTGAATAAAGAGGGAGATGGAAAGGTGAATTTCTGAGGTTTGTGGTTTTCCTATGCGTGTTGTGTTAGGCTCTGTGTGTGTTGTGATGTCCTTCTTGACGTCCGTATGTGCCTTGTAGCGGTGCGTATCCCGTCTGTCACCCGGGAGACGTCCGATGTTACACTCTTACGTGACTTTGCGCGGCGTTACATGACGACCACATGACATCCTCATGTGCTCCTTAAACGTCGTTCTTGACTTCCCTACGTGACGTTTCACGTGACCTCCTTGTTACGTGACGTCCCACGTTGTTACGTGACGTTTACGTGACGGTCAAACGACTGTGTAGCTTGTGTGGTCCAGGACGTCCTAATACCCCGACATCTCGGCTCATCCGATACTCTGTGGTCTCGGGTATCCTCCTGGCCACCAGACCGCGGCTTCTTATCCACACTACCTACGTAGCGTAGTCGTTTCCCCTTGTGTGTGTATATGTGTCTTGGTGTGGTGTGTCTTCTGTCTTCTGGTGTGTCTTCTTCGGTGTCTGTGTCCTCTCTGTGTCAGTGTGGTTCCTACGTCTGTATTTATAGTAGGTAAGATCAAAGATAAAAGAACAAGGAATAAAGATCAAAGTGGACCAATCACAATGCATTTCTTGAACCTGAAGGCGGGACAGGAAGTGCTGTTATAAAACAGAATATTCCAGAACACAGAATGTACGAAATGGCTCCTACATAAACAATAAACCAATACATATGTTATATTTTATTCTTTTGAAAATGCTATATTCACCAAATAAATTGTATTAACATGTTTAATAACACTCCCTTTGTTCCCCACATTAAGTCACTTCCTCTTCAGAGCACTAGCACATCAGATTTGTAAAGTTGTGGAGTATTGATTTGTAATATGTTTTTGTATATTTATGGACAATTACCAGGTAGGAGCATGGGTGATGCAGGTTTGTGGACTGAGCATTGGACCAACACTTAGGGGTAGCCATAAGGAAGGATTGAATAGGGCCCGGGAGAGACAACAACACGAAAACCTCTCCAGACATGCTTTTGACGAGGGAACAACATTAAAATGGAAGAAAGCTCCAAAAAGTTTTCCAAAAAGTCACATTTTGCACAATACCCCTTTTGTAAAAGCACATAATTGAAATTACACACTGTCTGGATCATGCAAAAAGTGGACTTGCAACAAAATAAGCATAGTAAAACTGCATGTCTCAGCAACAAAGACAAAACTGTTAAGTTCCATACTAGAAAAACTGTTTTATTATGATTAATGTGGTGTATGGTTAACTCTGTATCTTATAGGAAAGTAGACAGGGAGAATGTGATATGTCATATTGGAAGGTGAATCCAGATATACAGCCAGACCACAGTTTTACTTAAGAAGCCATCACTCAATTTTATCAAGTAAGCAGTTGTGAAAATGGTTGGAAATAGTTGCAAGCAGTGTTCTCTTTGTGCCATTGTGAGACTTTTACAAATATACAAAGAGGAGATAGAGTGTGTGAGTGTGTGAGTGTGTGAGTGTGTGTGAGTCCATCTTCATTGTCATAGAGCGTAGAACAACACGCGCCATGGAAACGGTAAATAAAAGCTCCAGGCAACTTCCTGACTCAGCGCGAAGCAGACAGTGGAAGAATCATACTATAGGTTATTGGGTTGTGGAGAGCAAAGAGGATAGAAAATAGGAAGCAATAACAGGCATACCCATACAAAACATGGGACTAATAATATAACTTCACAATAGAAAATTTAACTATAAAAATTACCGTAATAATAATGCAATAGTCTCATAGAGCTTTTCCGGATGCATTTCTTTACATTTTTGTTATTTATTCACTCTCGATACAGTGATAAAAATACTAACCAGGCCGTGCCTTGTTTAGCTTCTGAGGTCTGGCTTCTGGATTGGCCTGGGGGATGTTTTCTGACCCATCACTAATTGGAGCCGAGCGGATAAAAAGAGTCCCGATCCGCCGGACAGTCATTTTACGGGGAACTGCGAACTCGGGGGGGCAACATCAGAAGGAAAAACACAGACGAACTGTTTCATCCCATCTGTGGGATCCCCCTGGCGCTGGATAACATCGCGGATAAATGGATATGGAACTGTGGGGTACAGCGGCGCAGTCCGTATTCATTATCATACATGCCAGGGGGAGGATTGCGAATCGCACAGACATGCAGGAATTGGGGACCTCGCAAATTGCAAGATCTGACAAATTGCCTGTTTGCCTGGGTTCTAAAATGTATTGATTATTAAATTTCCCTTTCGTAATCAATTCTCCTGAAAATGTGATCCAACTGAACTGGACTGTTTTGACTGCATCTTCTGCACAAACATGTCCAAGGCCGACAGCTGCCGCTTATCTCATGGACTCTACAAAAACATTGGCACACACTATTGGACTCACACTCACATGTATTAAAGGTCCCATGGCATGAAATTTTCACTTTCTGAGGTTTTTGAACGTTAATGTGAGCTCCCCTACCCTGTTTAGGGCCCCCCCCATGGCTAAAAGTTACAAACGTGTAAACTGAGCATTTGTGGTCCTTTTCTGCGTTTGAAAAAAAGACAGCCCAAACGGGCGATTCTGAACAAGGAAACTATGTGACGTCACATTGAAGAAAAAATGCAAATGCAGTTCCACCGCCCGTCTGTATATCTACCCACCGTCTCTGGAAATCATGCTAGAGAGTTTGGACCGCGAACGAGCTATGCAATGCGAGATGCGTTTTTTTTTATTTGCCTGGAGTCACGTGAGAGTGTTTCCAGGCTCGGATGTCCTTTATCCGAGCCTCCGAACCTCTGAAACAGCAGTGGTTTAATTTTATTTTCTGTGGCAATGTGTTTATTTTTCAATGGAAAGCGTCTCATATCTTCAGCCAGCGCACCAGCGCACCGCTAAACGAGGAAAGAGCGGAGAGTTTGGCCACAACCCACCCGCTGCACTGGCCTGTCTCTGTCCTCCTCATTTGCATTCAAGCAGCAACGCCCATGATAAAGTGTTTCAGAGAGATATTTTTTACTCTGTGTTCATGGGTCTTTCTCATGCACCGAGTCTTGATTTTGAAGGATTAATTTACAGTATTAGGGAACCATTAAGGCGCCATATAAAAGCATCCAGAAGTACCATGTCATGGGATCTTTAAGTAATACTGCCCTGTCTATTTTTATAATTTCTGCTTCTACTTCAATTTTCAATAAATTTAATTGATTTCTGATCTGTTCCCTTGTCCCACCCTTCCCCCTTGTCGCCAAAGAAATAAAAACACCGTATGTTACCTCTCCAATTGTTTTTCTGTCATTACAAGTTGTGAATGATTGTCATTGATTGTATTGCATCTATTCTACTCTGCATCTCCCAGTCGGTGGCGCGAGCAAGCGCATCGGCCCCTCCCCTAGCCACTCTATAACTGTCCTGCCTGGTTAGTGTGAAATTTTGAACTCACTCTATGTACATGTACATATGGTTGTTTTTCGACAATAAAGCAAACTATGACTATGACTGTGACAATTGATCAGGATTTGATGAGTTTTGGCCACACACACACACATATAGTACGGGCTGGAGACCCCAAGGTCAAGGTGGGAAACACCTCCGAAGGTTGCAGAGAATGACCGAGCCAAGATCCTGTGGGACTTCCAGATACAGACTAACAGAATGGTGATGGCGAACCAACCAGACATAGTGGTGGTGGATAAGCAACAGAACAGAGCTGTGGTGGTGGACATTGCAATACCAAGCGATGGTAACATCAGGAAAAAGGAACACAAGAAACTAGAGAAATACCAGGGGATCAAGGAAGAGCTGGAGAAGGCCTGGAAGGTAAACGCATCAGTGGTGCCCCTGCTGATCAGAGCACTTGGGTCTGTAACCCTAAAACTGGAGGAGTGGCTACAGTAGATTCCAGGAAAAACATCAGACATCTCAGTGCAGAAAAGTGCAGTTCAGGAACAGCAAAGATACTGTGCAAATATATGATATATAAATATAAAATATATGTCCCTGACAGACCTGGCTTTTCAGGGACAGACACCAAAGTGTAAAGCCTCTAAGGTAGGAGACCGTTTGGAGTTGCCTTACGACGTTCCATAGGTCAAAATCTGCTTTGGAGTGGCTGAAAAGTCAATATTTCAAAATTTCTCAGCTTGCAACACAACAAGTGGAGAGACACCAAAGGACGTCATGGTAGAGGGTTCAACTCCAGAAGATCCTCAAGTTCAGGAGCCAGACATTGAGAAGGTGCTTCCAGTAAAACAGTGGTTGGAGTTACCTTATAAAACTCCAGCAATTAAAATCTTCTTTGGTGAAGTTGACTGGACATCAAGCCCACATTGAAAAAATCTCCATTGGGCAACACAAAAGAGACCCCAACAAGAGTGAGGAGAGAGAAAAGGAGAGAACAGAGGAAACACAAGCGCAGATCAACTAAGGTGAGAGAAAGTTTGATGTTGGAGTTGCCTTAAAGGGATATGCCACCCCCAGGTCAAATTTGGGCATCTCCCCACAGTCCAGAGACTAAAATAAGTGGTGGAAAGCGTTTTCCTGCTCACCCAGCCATTGTCCAAGTCTGTCGCCACTGACCGCCGCGGTATCTGCAGCTCCTCCGCCTTAGACTGGAGTCTAACGTCGCCAGAGAAAGATTTCGGCCAAAAGGAATTAATTTGCTCGATGCGTTTCCCAATTACTTTCTGTGTAGTGCGCATTCATATCGAGTGCAAATAAATGTGCAAATCAACACGGAGAGCTTGCCTTGGTCATTTTGGGTGGGAACTATTTTCCAGTGCGTAAGAATACAGCCGTATCACGCACCACGTTGTGCAACAGGGGAACTCCCTTCCCGGTGCGTAACTGGGATTCCCCTGGCAGCGTGCTGCGTGATACGGCTGTATTCTTACGCACTGGAAAATAGTTCCCACCCAAAATGACCAAGGCAAGCTCTCCGTGTTGATTTGCACATTTATTTGCACTCGATATGAATGCGCACTACACACAAAGTAATTGGGAAACGCATCGAGCAAATTAATTCCTTTTGGCCGAAATCTTTCTCTGGCGACGTTAGACTCCAGTCTAAGGCGGAGGAGCACCAGATACCGCGGCGGTCAGTGGCGACAGACTCGGACAATGGCTGGGTGAGCAGGAAAACGCTTTCCACCACTTATTTTAGTCTCTGGACTGCGGGGAGATGCCCAAATTTGACCTGGGGGTGGCATATCCCTTTAAGATGCAGACAAAGTAGTTTGGACTGGACTGGTCTATCATCAAGCCGCCTTTGAAGAATCCTTCAATAGGAAGCAGAGAGAGCGGCATCTCAAACAAGAAAGAGGAAGATACACTAGACTCACACATCGTCCAAGTTCCTCTGGTAACTAAGACGTTAACAGTGAACCCAGAGCCAAAGGAACAAAGTGGACCTTCAAACTGTGGTATCATACTGTATAGAAAGAAATGCAGTTTGACCAAAGTAGGAGACAGATTTTGGTTTGAATTGCCAGACGAGGATTCTGATGACAAGATTTTGGACAACTCTGCAAGCATTAGATCCAGGTCTCCTGATTCCATCTTCTCTCAAACTAAATACAGTGGTACCTCACCTTATGAAAGACCCAAACGAAAATTCCAAGTTACGAAACGCCTTCACGTTAAATTATGGTCTCTAGATACGAAAGAAAAATTCAAGTTAAGAAACACGAAATCTCAAAAATTCAAATAATGCGCGCTCAGCGACACACATTATACGCTTTTCTCAGACTGGATTTAAACATTTCTCACATTTGTCTCTGTTTAAACACTCAAACTTTCATAGATTTTCAACAAAACGTATTAATAGTGAAGTGTGGGGGGAAGGGGGAGGGCGGAGAAGTGTGCGCGGCGGGGACACATGTGTGATAGCACAGCATGACCCGGCGCGGGGCTGCGAGCACGAGACCCGTGCTCAAACCGTGCCTCCTCTAAAACAGGATTAAACCAGGTCTGAACCAGGTCTAAACCAGGATTAAACCACCGCGGCTCTTACCTGCGTTCGTTCATGAGCTCGGACTGTGTGCGGGGAGGCACCTCTCCTCCCCTCCTCACTGCTCGCCTCAGCCGTGAGGTACACCGGCAGAGCTAGCACGAAACCAGGAAATAGACCCGCACGTGGCACTTTAATCCACCTGGTCTAGTCCTGGTTTAGTCCAGGTTTAGTCCTGGTCCAGTCCAGGTTTAGACCTTGGTCTAGACCTGGTTTATTCCACGTTTAGTCCTGGCTCTACAGTCTCTTAGCCAATCAGGACGCAGAACACAGTCTTACACTATTAAAAAAAAGTTACACTATAAAAAAAAAAACTTGGAACGGGGCCTTGGAACGAATCAGGCCTTTTCCATTGAAATAGCTACTCAACTTACGAAAAATTCATGTTACGAAACCACTTCTGGAACAAATTAATTTCGTAAGGTGAGGTACCATTGTAAATCATTTTCAAAAAGCATTTCAAAGGATATGCAGTGTTTTTAATTATTATTACACTTAAATTATTTAACATGTAGGTTTTGCCCCCTTCTTGGTAGGGGAACAACTGCTTTATATCACAGACTACTGTAGCTAATCAGTGACAAATTGCCTATAGTTTGCATTGTTTAATTTGTAAATTCAGAAATCAAAAAGTAATTAAATAAAACACAAAAGCATGTTCCTGATTTGAGTGTCTCCGTCTAACTAGAGAATTAAAAAAAATAAATTTTATTCTAATCTATTAGCATACTAAATGTTGCTAATTTACCATCAGTATAAACTGGGCTCATGCTTCTGAAAATTGTTAACATCAAAATTAAAACTATAAGTGCACTGTAAACCTTTACAGACTTATACAAACTAATTATAATAAATAATTAGGATGGACCTCATGTCAGGTAAGTGAGGAATAACCACTGCAGTTCTGTTTTTTATTTTTATTTTAGTAAAAAACATAAAATAGGACAAATATAGCACCTTTAAATACTTACAGTAAACATTTCAAATTTTCAAATTCAAATTGCCAAAATGAAGTCCAACCACATAAATACAAGTTAATTTGGTGGGTCATTATTTGCTATAATGACAGAAAATTACAAAACACACACTGACAAATGCTTACAACTGCGACAAAAAAGAAACCCAGGAATTTAGCATTACAAATAAAGACATAACCCAATAATATGCCCATTCTTAAACACACAAAAACTGCAATTCTGATCCCACGTAAATAACTTTTCTACAGTGTTCTGGCGATTTGAAAAGAACAAAATATGTCAAAGGAGTGTCATTTTATCTGAAAGAAAGCTTTTCATTGCTACATCATTAGCTGTTCTTTCTACACCGTGCCTCACTTAAAGCCATCAAACGTCCATTACACATCCCTCTCCATCTTGTCCCATTGATCGGGAGAGCTGAGGATCAACAGCAGTTACCAGAACATTGCAGCTATTACCGCGAGTGCTGGTTATGTCTAGTGCCTACTGACAGACCATTTGGCTGGAGAAGGGTCAGCTGTACTTTTACTTACAGAAAGAGGGGATGAAAGAAGCAACTAAAAGTGCCACAGTTGAGTTTCTTTGTTTGCTAAATATCTTTTAAGATGGCGTTTAAGATTTTGGGGGGTTCTGATGGCTTGTAGCAGTTGTTCAATAATAAAATGTAATATTGCACTGTCTGGATCTTGTCGCAGTATTTTATAGACTGCTGTGATTGTATATAGGGCTATATTACTGTATTTGTTTTTGTGACTCAAAAACTAGTTCATTCATTTGCACTCTCTGCACTTACACATAACTTTATACTCAAGACTTTGTGGTGTAGCTATATATATACATAGATCTAGGTATTATCTTGCGTACTGGGAATATCAACACATACAAACTCAAAATGAACTCTATAACTTATAGTATAGCCACTATGTTAACAAAGAATTCCTGCGACTTTAGTCGAACGAGCGCTCAATTTATGTGAATCTACAAATTATAGTAATAATTCTTGGAAACAATTAAATATGACTGGATATGGATGACTTGACTACTTAGCATAGTAGATCATGTTTTTGCAGTCCGGTTTAAAGGAGAATTGCTTATTATTTACCTTAAAGGAGAATTAACGTTTTTTACAATCTGAGCCTTATTTTGGTAATAAAACAAGTTGTTTTACTCACCCATAGCACTTTGGTGTCATATGGAGCACTTCCAAAGATGTTTTAGATTAGCAATTAGCAATTAGCGGTTAGCGATTAGCGTTCTCGGGGCATAGAGCATGTAATATATGCCCCAAGCGGTCTCCAAATAACACAAACTTTAGCACTTTTCAAATCAGAAGCTCAATGTCTTAGTCTACACCTTCGTTTGAGTCAAAAGTGGCCTGTAATCCGAGATTTAGCCATAATTTACAGCTTTGCGTTTCATGTTTGTGTCCCGAGAGCTGAGAGCAAAATAAACTGTGACTCTGCACATGCGCACTGGCCTCCTCATCTACTCGAAACTATGGATAAATCTCGGATTACAGGCCACTTTTGACTCAAATGAAGGCGTAGACTAAGACATCGAGCTTCTATGATTTGAACAGTGCTAAAGTTTGTGTTATTTGGAGACCGCACGGGGCATATATTACATGCTCTATGCCCCGAGAACGCTAATCGCTAATCGCTAATTGCTAATCTAAAACATCTCTGGAAGTGCTCCATATGACACCAAAGTGCTATGGGTGAGTAAAACAACTTGTTTTATTATGAAATAAGGCTCAGATTGTAAAAAATGTTAATTCTCCTATAAGGTAAATAATAAGCAAAAAAAATTATCTCATTTTGATTGGTCTTAATAGGTAATTTCTGTATCTTTTAAAGTAACATGAACTCAACTAACCCATATTGATGTCTTTAATTATAATGCAATTGATTTGTATAGCACTATTTGAGCACTCAAAGCTGCTTCAAATTGCAACATTCAATCAATCCACATTTGGTGGGAGTGGGAAGCTGCTATTGTAAACACAGTGGCTCTGGCATACACTGATGTTAGCAAAACTGCCAATCTGCACTCACCGCCAATCAGTCACGCAGGCACAAAACTTTCCTAGTCCTAGTGTAGTGTAGCCCAATGACACAACAACAGTATTCCTCACTGTAGACCAGGCATGGGCAAACTACGGCCCGGGGGCCATATGCGTCCCGTTAAGCTTCTTAATCCGGCCCGCCGAACTTGAAGAAATTATATTAATAATCCTTGATATTGTTTTAATGTTTTAATTTCCCTGCAATTCTGGTGCTTTCCAACAGCTGATGGACTACATACATTGACCTTTGTTGAGGTGCGGTGTTTTGCTCCATGTTTACTCAGAACTTTCAGTACTTTAAAACTATTAATAATTTTAAAAAGCTGTATTTTATTAATAAAAGTTTCTGTGTTTTAAGAGTCATTTCAATAAAAAGCTAAATACTGGGGAACTTGAAAGATGGACATTTTGTTATAATGTTTTTGTTCATTTTTAATTGAAATAAAGCACATGTTTTCTACATATCCCATGTTATTTATAGTTTTTTTTTTTTTTACTTTTTATTTATGCTTTTTCAAAAACAGAGGTATAGAACAGCAAAATCTGTGGGGTTCTACAGAAAAAACAAACAAGCAAACAAAAAGGGAAAAAAATACATTTCTCTTGTTCTTATAGTCTCTCCATTAGACCAACTTTTCTCAAATTTGCCGCCTTCAACCTTAGATAATGAGTCATTCTTTCCATCAAATAAATTTACTCAATTATTTCAATCCACTGTTTCTGTTCCAATGAGTCACTTCAAATTGCAACAGTTCAATCGATACAACTTCCTTACTGGCCATCAGCATGGTTTTAAACAAATAAAGGTCTTCGTATTTTTAGTGTTTTTACCAAAACACTAAATCCAGCTGCTCCTGGTCCGACCCTTCTGTCAAATTTTAGAACCTTTTGTGGCCCACGAGTCAAAAACTTTGCCCACCCCTGCTGTAGACCCTAGTATTCCCAGTGGTCTCCCATCTCAGTACTCGCAGGCCCAACACTGCTTAGCTTGCAAGATCAAACAATTTATTGTCAAAGTGGTACAAACAACACTAAATATCAATCTCCTCTGTTGTTTGCCCACCTCCTGCAGCCTGTGCGGTGTGAGGCGTGACTTCAGTGTAACATAATCCCGGGTGTTAGCCTGGCGCTGGTCATGGGGCTTCCTTCAGATGGCTCATTAAAGCCCTCCTATCTGCTCCCCTTCTCTCTCCTCTTTTTAAAATTGCCTTCCCCGGCTTCATACGGCGCCCGGGCCAGAGGGTCAACAGATTATCTCCCTAATCCCGCTAATCCGGCCTCACATCAGTCCGCCATGATTCTCACCGTAATTGTATTGGTTGCCTCTTGAATTAGAAAGAGGAAAAAAATTGGTTGAATGAAACGTCACCGGAGATCCGTGCGTATTGTGTGGTAATATTTTCAAAGTCTTCGAATGATTTGCTTGTCTGGGCAGGAGGAGCAGACAGCGGTAGCAGGACAATAGCTTGACCGCCCATTGCTCCCATCATTTCTGGTTTAAAAATGAAACCACCGCAACCAAATGAACTTGCTTAGAGAGTCTGGGCGGGGTATAGTTGACGGAAGTTCAAAGTTTACAGGCGTCCGTGTTCCCCGTTGCTGTGTTGGCTTCTTATTATCCCTGTCAGTGCAAGGGGTCAGAGGTTAACTTTTCCTAATGGTCAGACATTATGCTAATTTGGGAGTATTAGCGGCCTGTCGGATTAAACCCAGCTGTGGAGACGCTCGGTCAACGGGTCAACAGTCAGGGATGAAAAAATAGCTGGGAGATGTTTGTGGCGTCTGGGTAACTTTCATTTCAAAATGGAGACGAACTGCGGTGTCCAAGTTGGAGGGTTGTGAAAGACATAAGAATATAGAATTGCATAGTACCCGTGCATTAGATTGAAGCAAACTTTATTGATTCACAAGGAAAATTAGTTGGACACAGTAGCTCAAATAGTACAGCCCAAGAATATTCGGTAACGCTTTATATTAAGGTCCTGTAATAAGCATTAATAGTCAATAATTAGAAGGTAATAAGCCCTTATAAGTGCATATAAGATGCTTATTAACATTATTATGTGTTTATAAGACTATATAAGTATTAATAGTCTCATTATAATATAGTTAATAGCAGACTAAAAGAGATTTATAAGAATTTATAAGAAATTTGTTTGTTAATGCTTAAAAACATTAATAAAATACTCACGAGTATTTTATAACTGTTCATAATATTACAAACACATGACTCAACTAGCCCAGCCATTGCCATGCCTTTATTAATCTTTATTGTTTGATTTATTAACATTAATATATACTTTACTGCTTATCTGTTATAAGTCAACTATGCACTTGTTAACAGTTAACTGTGCTTTTTGCAGGTACCAGATCTAAAGAGAGAACAGTGTCTTATGAAGACTGATAAATATTTTATTGTGCTTTATTATGCCTTTAAGAATACTTTTTTGATTGTTTTATTAAAATAAAATGTACTTTATTATTCACTTATTATCAGTTAACTATGCACTTGTTAACAGTTAACTATGCTTTTTGCAGCTACCAGATCTAAAGCGAGAACAATGCCTTATTAAGTGTAATAAATCTTCTATTATGCATTTATAGCCAATGATTTTCACAAATTCTACATCTGGAATGAACAATACATGTGGCCAAGGTTAATACTGTATGATGGAAGGAAAAAAAAACACAACAATTTTTTCAACAGTGAAGCCCAATTTTTCATTTATTGCTGTGGAATATTTTCCTAAGAATGTCAAATAATAATAATTTTAAAAAAAGGCTTCTTTTGCACCACCAACACGCCAACAATGCTACTTTCACACAAAAAAATGGATGGACATCAGAGATGTCTATAACCTAAATGCCAGCAATTTAAAGAAATAAGGTGCCCAATCCCTACCCCTATTTGGCTTTCAGAATAGGTGAGTCATTTAAGGCAGCACTGTGGGGGTAACAAAAAAGGTAACATTTACAAAAATATAAATGTCCTAAAACAGGTGATTGAACATTTAAGTTCAACATAAATCTTAGGTAGATTTTAATTTCCCTGAACATGAACATGTAACATTTCACATTTAACATTTGTATTAAACAATTCAAAAGTCCCCCTTTCCAACAGGCAACAGCTTCCTTGCCTTCTTAAGTGCCTGCACTTTACTCTGAATATCTGGGTCGTCACGGATGCCCAGCAAACATTTCCCAGTAAAATCACCAAGCTTCTGTTTTGTGGAATGCTGTTCTCTGAATTCAGCAAACTTTGCAGGGGCAGCAATGGAAAGCTCAGCAATTGGTGCATTCAGTGTAATTGTGTTGCGATCTACTCCCACTATTTTGCAAGCAGCAGTGATGCTCTTCTTCTTCTTGTACGCTTTCAACACTTTCCGGTAACGTGCAATTACCTCATCTGGCCCACGTGCTCATGGAGAAGAAAAAAGAGGGGAGATATTAGTCTCTATGACAAAAAGGATCTTTCATTCAATAATCTTAAACCATTCATGAAGTTTACTATGCAACACAAACTAACAGCATTCAGTGAGCATAGCCTGTCAGTCACAGTCACAACAGTGTCCCAGCTTTCTTGCACATAGTTGGACTACATAAAGTTCACTCATATTCACTGAAATAGATAACAATACCTCTTAAAATACTGCTCCTTTTGCTTTGTCTCTCCCTTGTTCCTTTCTTCCCCCTCTTCTTCTTGGTGTTCTTCTTCTTCCTCTTCTTCCTATCATCAGAAGTAGAGGAACTTGAGGAGTCTGAGGAAGGGTCGGTAGACTCTGAGCTTAACTTGGAGGATCCAGAAAAATCAGCATCTGATGGAGATGCTTCAGGGGATGGGTCATCATTTCTCATGCTTCTTGTGTTGGTGTTTCTTGATGCTGTATGAAGACAACACAATGAAATATTGACCACAATAGATTGATAGGAGACAGGTTCAACTGTTTGGAAATAGGTATTACTACTGAACTATTATAGTAGGACAGTGTCCCTGTTGCTTAGGACACAATGTACACATTCATTAAAAAAAAAATACAACACCATGATTTGTGCAACAAACTATATTAATATAATACTCAATATAATACTCAACATATTGATGAACACCACTGACTTACAGCTGGTCTTTTAAAAAGTCTCTCTCCTTGGTTAGCTCCTTGATCAAGTCTTCCTGAGAAGATATTTTCATTTTAGCCAGCTCCATGTTTGTGCTTCTGGAGTTTGGCAGTGGGGGCCATTTGGACAGCACAGAAATAACAATTCAAAGTTAATGCTAATCATGGATTATGCCTTCTGGGAGGGCAATCTAAAACACAGTTAAAAACCACAACATCAACCAAATTACATGAAAAAAATTACATGTTAAAGAGGGATGAAAGACCTGTACCAATGTTAATAACTCATGTGGCATTCTTTGTTACAAATATTAGACATGTGGCCATGATTTCCATATTTGATTCAAATCACCGTGCTGTTGATTAAAATGTAAACAGCAAAAAAAAAAAAAAAAAAGGTGTATAGGTATGAGTGGATGTCCGACTACTGAAGTTTGAGACGTTTCTTGTCGTCATTTACGCCTCACCTGCATTTAACGCATACGGTCATTAAGACGTATCCCTCTCACTAATCATAAGCATCATAACTTATTATATTACATGGTAATAAACTGTTTTAGTGCTGACAACATCGCTAGCTAGTATTGTAACTAACTCTAAACCATGTTAACCGCACAAACAGCGGCGTTTTCTGCACTTAGGCTGCGCACGCATCCGTTCATAAATTAGCCGCATTGTTACGGTAAATTACGGTATTTTAATTGGACAGGCACTTTATCCCTCACTAGTACATATATGAGCAACCAACTCAAGACTACACTTCTATTAGTAGCAACAGTAATGACTAGCTTTGTTGAATGTACACTAACTAGCTGCAGTTAAAACTTACCAGAAGATAAAAGGAGAAGTTCAATTTGTCAATTGGACAAAGTTTGTTTGGTTGAAAACGTTTCGCCGCTCATCCGAGAGACTTCTTCAGTTCTGGTTCTCGTGCTGGTTAGTCCCTGTTTATTTCTAGCTGCAGGGAGGAGCTCACTACCCTGGAATCATTCTGAAACTATCTCAGCTAATTTGTATCTTTTGTTTCCCTGGCGTCTCGTTTAGCATCTCTATTCAGCCCTATGAGGAGCTCACTGCTCTGAAATAGCTCTGAAACTATCCCCTCATTTGTTCCTTTTGTTATTCGAATATTTAGCATCTCTATTCAGACTACAGACCGTTCTGTCCCTGACTTGTCTGCCCTAATGTTTCTTTCCGTCTGTTATGACTTGGTTTAAGAATCGAATTATAAATGGGAGACAAGTTATGTCTAACTCCCCCATTTCTGTTTAACAATGGCCTAACATCACGCATCTTACCAGAAGAGTCATCCCGGCTCCTCTTGTCAGCATTATCTTTTCAAGATCCAGAACGGGTTTTTATCCTCCTCGAGGATGAAGATACTTGGTCCTCTCCCTCCATTTTGCATGCGGGATCAGAAGGACGTTCACGTTGATCGCCAGAAAAAGTTTAGAAGTGTGGCTCAATATTGACTATTAATGCTTATTACAGGACCTTAATATAAAGCGTTACCGAATATTCCTTAAAGGGCCCATATCATGCCATTTTTTGATCTATGTTATGTTATTTCATCACAAACATACCTGGAGTTGTGTTTTGTTTTCACTCACACACAAATCCTGCATATTAATTTGTTATTCTCTCAAACTGAAAACAGTCTGTGCCTCCTTGTGATGTCAAGTAATACAGTACTCCATATACCATCACTAGAATGATACGAATAAAGTCAGCCTTGGAATTGCCCATCGCTATTGAACTAAAGATAAAAAGGTAGCCGTTCACTGGAAAACTACCATTTCATGATATCACAAGGTGAAAAAGAACATTTTAATCTTTGCAAATGTAGACAGGCTAATGATAAAGAGTCACTCAACATGGGAAACAAAACACAACTCCAGGTATGTTTTTGAACATTGCAACATGGCTTACAGCTCACAAGAGTCAATTTGGAGAACTATACAGACCCTCCAGGAATTCGCGATGTTGCGATTTGCAACTTCAACGCAACTTCAGCCAATCCCCGTTAATTCAGGGCGGTGTTGCAATTTTGACCAATCACCGCAACTTTCCCGCAATTTTTACCAATTTTGACCAATCATTGGCGACGTATTGAACTCACGTCGACCAACTTCCTTCTGCCTTACTTCCGTGTGACGAAACGAAACTGCGGCCGTGTCCCCAGTTCGGAGCGTGGTTTGAAGGGGGCTCAGGCTGCAGTCAAGGCGGTGCACACTTGCTCAGCCCTGAGTGCACTCCGCGGACCGCATGGCCGTCCGCGAAATGCGACAGGTCTCGCAACTACGGGAAGCAGCCGCCGACTCATTTTCTCCCGTAGAAGTAGCAGCGAAGCGTGCTTTTTCACGCGCTTGGTCCACGCCCCGATTTCCATGGAAACGACTGCGGTCTGCGAATGCGTGTTAACTGTGCATGGGATAAAAAAGAAATGATGCACATGCCCTTCAAACCACGCTCCGAACTGTGCACTCTGGGAATTGAGACACGGCTTCTAATGGCAAAGAAACATGTCTGCGGCGCCATTTGCCCACAAAAATAACAGCAAAAGACCGGGCGAAACAGTTCCCCTCCTAGTAGTAATTTATTTTCGATGTTGGTAAGGTTGTTTTAGGACCATATCTGTGATCTCTGTGTCTTTGTATTATTCTTTGTCAGTAATAACTCAGTATTCAAAATATTACTCAATTTTAATTACAAAAAGGGAAAATCGCAACTATTTATCGCAACTTTCACTTCCTCCCGCGACAAAATCGCAACAAAAACCTTAAAAGCACCGCAACTTTCATCTCAACTTTTTGGAAAAGCTCACGCAAATTCAGGCATTTTAGCCCGCAACAATCACAAAAAATGCCCGCGAAATCCTGGAAGGTCTGACTATAAGACCTTTAACCAAACCAGTGTGATGTTTCCTTAATACTGTCTAGGAACTTATTTGAATTAGCATAGTTATTATTTACAAGTAAAATAAAAATGTAAAACTAATATATATTGTTCTAAATAATTACCTCTATCTAGATAGACAAAAATACTGTAAAAGAATTAATTCAGGTACACTTACTACACATGCATTTTTAAAATGTTTGCTCCTTGGCTGGAAAATCCCAGCGCTGATCATTGGTGATTTAGAACTATATGATCACTGTTGGGTTCATATTTGATTAATTAACACGAACAGCCGTATTCTTGGCTCTTACCTAAAAATAACCCATTTGAAGTGCTGTTGGAGTATTGTTGGAGTTTTAATTTACTTCCGACCAATACGTTTCAATCCAATAAACCTGCTTTGGCTTTTTAAAACACCAATTTGTGCCAAGTTTCTCCTGTTGTGTTTTGATCACCACCACCTGCTCTCCTACAGTCTGTCGCTATGTGGTAATGGTGAAAGAACTACAAAAAAGTGTTTGAAAAAATGAAATGAGCACTTAGGGATCTGTTTTTGTTTCTCTTCATTTTCGAAAATTCCATTTGTTGTGAAGAAAGAAAAGTAAAACGAGCGCTTCTCCCTGGTTAGTTCCTTCAAGGCAATCCCGAAGCTTCCACCAGCTAAATTGGATATATTAGGTTTTCATCATGTTCCGGGGCACGTATTGAGATCGTGTCCCAGCCGCATGTAATGTACCTTAACTGGCTTCTTTCTGTGCAAATGAGCAAGGCTGTGGCAGCCAACTCCCCAGACATTCACAGCACATTTAAGAAAGCTGGACTAAAATTATTTCAGTTGCTGCTTATGTATCTCATTAGGGGAAGAAAAGCACTGCATAATAAATCAAGGGATCCAACCTCACTTTAGTCTCCTTTTAAGCACAGCTGGGGTGTAGCCTGCACAACAGAGACTGGGACTAAAGTCAGTTTTAAGAGTCTAGGGACCTTAACATTTTAACGAAATATTACGCTTAAGAGATGAGCTTAGTAGTGTTACAGTAATGTCTGTTTCAGTTTGACCTATATGGATTCAGCCCCAAAAGATGTAATAAAAAGTAATGTTAGAAGCAAAAGGTTGTGCAAAATTAAATATCTGACTAAGGTATGTAAGAATGTCTATATAGAAAGAGATTTCAAGTGGAAAAGTTACCACCTGCTTGTCTCATTATTATTACTTTGTCAACGATGTTCCACAGTATTGCATGATATACAGTATCTTGCACTTGTGTCTGCTCTGTAGTTATAATCTATGACATCCATGGCTCATTATGTTATAATTTGGACATTTTAATATATTCATCTAAGAAGAAGAAGAAGACACGCTTTATTCATCTCCGTAGGGAAATTATTTCTCTGCATTTGACCCATCCTTCAGGAGCAGTGGGCAGCTCGTCTTTCAGGCGCCCGGGGACCCATCTCCATGATCTTATTGCTCAACTTGGTCAGGACCTAAGCTGGAGGATTTTACCTGGAGCATGTTTTGGGTTGGTGGGGGAAACCGGAGTGCCCAGAGGAAACCCATCCAGACACGGGGAGAACATGCAAACTCCACACAGAAAGGCCTGGGTGACCCGGGGATCGAACCCGGAACCTTCTTGCTGTGAAGCATGAGCGCTATCTTCTGTGTTAGAAAACTGCAGTGTCCAGTGGGAGCAGACATCAATGTAAACATCATCACAACAAAGTACGGTGAAGTCGGCACCTCTGACTGATAGCTGCGAGTCACAGATTTTTTTCATTTGCACCACAATGATGCAACGCTGCTGATTCCTAAGTGTATCACAAATTAAGAAAATAAGATATTAAAATTACCCAAACATGAACAAATCACTAAATTTGGGTGAGTAAATGGTGAGGAGAAATGACTATAACATGTAACGTCTGTTTTAATGGGGTCGCCTCTACATAGATCTGACCTGTAACTTCGTAAACTGGCATCACCTGTTTGTCTCTATTGAGAAAGATAAGTAATGCCTGTGAGATCTATTCTTTTATGCTTGAAGTGTTCTTCATATCTAGTCTAGTTACTGTGGGAACCATCTCACCTCACCATTTGTTTCACGATATGTTGTATACCTCACTTGTGGGTATAGGTTATAAAAGGCTGTAAACTAACTTGGGGTGTGAGACCCTTCCTGTGGGTTGTATACACAGGGTGCTGTAAACAGCTAATGCTACATTTACTGTGGGGTTGTGTTGTGACAGTTGTTGTCTGATTGGCTGACCTCACTATTGGACACTCTGCATAGTTAAACTATTCTCTGATAGGTTAGCTGCTGCTGATGTCATAAATATTCAACAGTGTACTGTATTTAAAGACAGCCCCTTGTGGTGTGTGTGTATGATCTGCCCCCACTGGGGAGGTCCCTCTTCACGTCTCTCTGCTAAGCTGCAACATGAATGCTGAAGATGTCTGATGTCACCATTTCGTTTGTATTCTGCTATTTTCACATTAAAATGCTGAATAACCTCAATTTCGACTAATGCCTTCCTTCAGACCGCCTTCTGACCCATGTTTTGAAACTGACATGCCATACTGTGAAACGTTTCAGGCAAGAAAATGGCAGAGCCTCCAGCCTACCAAAAAAATGCCTTAGAGCACCTTATACAGAGGTTCATCAGCAGTCACAAAATCACAAAAGAGTATACAACCCCTAAATGAACAGCACACCCAAGAATACTGTATATAATTAATAATAATGATAATAATAATTCATAGCATTTATATAGGGCCTTTCATGCCACTCAAAGCGCTTTACAGTTCATTGTTCATTCACTCCACACTTGGTGGTGGTAAGATACTGTTGTAGCCACAGCTGCTCTGGGGCAGACTGACGGAAGCGAGGCTGCCAATCTGCGCCACCGGCCCCTCCGACCACCTCCAACACTCACACACACTCCACTTTCATACTAGGCAATGTGGGTGAAATGTCTTGCCTAAGATGTGTGAAGAATCCCTCAGTCGTCCAGGTAGAATCCATGATAAAAGGAGAAATTGACTTTGTCAACTGGACAAAGTTTATTTGGTCGAAAACGTTTCGCAGCTCATCCCAGTTGCTTCGTCAGTTCTGGTTAGAGTACTGGTGGACACTGCTTATATCTAGCCGCAGGGAGGAGCTAAAGATACTGTAATTATTCTGAAACTATCTCAACTATTTCTTTTGAGTTTCTGTCTTTTGTTTTTCCAGTTTCTCTGGCGTCTAGTTTAGCATACCCATTCAAACCCTAATGTCTGTTTTCACACCTCTGGACCTGACCTGGCTGCCCTATTGTTTCTTTTGTTTGTTTTGACTTCGGTTAGAGAATATATATAATAGATATATAATTCCATTCTCAAACCGAAGTCAAAACAAACAAAAGAAACAGTAGGGCAGCCAGGTCAGGGCCAGAGGGGTGAAAACAGACATTAGGGTTTGAATGGGTATGCTAAACTAGACGCCAGAGAAATTGGAAAAACAAAAGACAGAAACTCAAAACAAATAGGTGAGATAGTTTCAGAATAATTACATTATAGTTAGCTCCTCCCTGCGGCTAGATATAAGCAGTGTCTAACCAGCACTCTAACCAGAACTGACAAAGCAGCGCGGATGAGCTGCGAAACGTTTTCGACCAAATAAACTTTGTCCAGTTGACAAGATATGATAAAAAGAGAAATTCAATGAATTTCTCTTTTTATCATATCTTGCCTAAGGACACAACAAAAGTTTCTGCGACTGGCGCCCCACTGTGGCACCTGGAATTCCCAGCGGTCTCCCATCTGAGTACTAACCAGGCCCTGGCTTGCTTAGCTTCTGAGATCTGACAGGATCAGGCTTTGACCAGCAGGTATGGCCTACATTTTTTACTATTGCTTAGAGATTTTAGAAAAAGATTAAGATCTCTATATTTAAATTATACATTAATATATGGCATAAGATTGTGTTAAATGGCATGGAAACGAAATATCTGTACATTTAACTTTAACATAGCCGACCTGACCAGTGGCCGCACGGCATAAAAAAGTCATGTGTCTTGCTGCTGTGTGGCTGAGTGAGGCTGGAGCAGTGTTAAATGAAGGAGGAAGGTAGAACAGTGTAATTCACGTGAGCACTGGAGCATCGCTGGAAGCTTCTATGTGTAGTGGGCCTCATTATGAGCTGAGAGAACTGGCTCTTGTCTCAGTGCATGTACTTTGTAGTAACAGAGCTGTGGGCCAAAACTGCTTCGTGTAATAATGATGAGACAAAACTCTTGGTTAAATTTGTATTTAAGGACTGTGGAAGTAGCATTTTAGCGTCAATAACGGGTCTGCGGGATTTATCGCAAATTAACTGAGATTGCAGTTTTTATTTGAGTCACAGTCTGTAAAGGCTTCAGTAATGTGTGGCTGTACATGAGAATGCACAATCTGGTCTGATCACTTAGAATACTGGAGCCAGTGTTTCTACTGCACTTCTACTGTGCTTCATCAACTTGTGTCCTCATTGCCTAATGTAGTATCAAAGTGAGTCTTTGTTGGTGTTCCAAGCTGCTGCGCAGATTGGCAGCCTTGCTTCTGTCAGTCTGCTTCAGGGCAACTGTGGCTATAATACACAGGAATGAATTATACAGTGTAAAGTGTCTTAAAGGAGAATTAACGGTTTTTACAATCTGAGCCTTATTTCGGTAATAAGTTGTTTTACTCACCCATAGCACTTTGGTGTCATATGGAGCACTTCCAGAGATGTTTTAGATTAGCGATAGCCGTAGCGCTAATATATGCCCCGAGCGGTCTCCAAATAACACAAACTTTAGCACTTTTCAAATCATAGAAGCTCGATGTCTTAGTCTACGCTTTCGTTTGAGTCAAAAGTGGCCTGTAATCAGATTTAGCCATAGTTTCAAGTAGATGATGAGGCCAGTGCGCATGTGCGGAGTCACAGTTTATTTCGCTCTCAGCTCCCGGGACCCAAACATGAAACGCAAAGCTGTAAATTATGGCTAAATCTCGGATTACAGGCCACTTTTGACTCAAACGAAAGTGTAGACTAAGACATTGAGCTTCTATGATTTGAAAAGTGATAAAGTTTGTGTTATTTGGAGACCGCTCGGGGCATATATTAGCACTACGGCTATCGCTAATCTAAAACATCTCTGGAAGTGCTCCATATGACACCAAAGTGCTATGGGTGAGTAAAACAACTTATTACCGAAATAAGGCTCAGATTGTAAAAAACGTTAATTCTCCTTTAAAGGTCCGTTATTACACTATTTTATGATCCACATAATGACACTGTTTCCTTATCACAAACATACCTGGAGTTGTGTTTTGTTTCATTCACACATGTTTTACACACAAACCTGCATATGTAGGCTGTGCTCTTCTCTTAAACTGAAAATACTCGGTTCCACCTTGTGATGTCATGTGGTAATACAAGAAGTGTTCCACTGTGTTTTTAAACTCCATACACCTTCACCAGAATCATTTGGATGATTTCAGGCTCTCTGAATGTACTGGTCAACTTGAAAACTACCATTTAATGACATCACAAGAATATTTTGAGCTTTGCAGTTTTAAACAGACTAACAATAAACGATTACTCAAACGTGTGTGAATGAAACAAAACACCAGTTCAGGTAACAAAATTACAACATTGCTTAAAGTTCACAAGAGTCAATTTTGCATAATAATGGACCTTTAAATCACATGCACTATTATTATTATATATTATATAACTTCTCCGTGGAGTCGTGTTCTGCATGAAACCTGCTAACCTAGAAAAAGTCATCGTTTACCAAATCTATTCAGGAAACTGCATCAGGCAACAAGACACAAAATATACCATATCCTCCTGAGACCCGCCCATTCATTTGTGTCCTTTATAGTGGACATCGAGTTAACCAGTCTGTCAAAATAAATAATACATAAAAATGACAATAAATAAATAAAATACTAAAATAAATAAATAAATAAAAAACTTAAATAAATTAAAATAAATAAATAAATAAATAGAAAATAAATAATACAGTACATAAAAAAACTAAAATAAATAAATAAATAAATAAAAATAAATCAATCAATACAAAAAAATAATACATAAAAAAATAAAAAAAATACTAAAATAAATTAAATAAATGAATACAAAATAAATAATACATAAAAAATAAGTAAAAAAAAAACTAAAATAAATAAATACATAAATAAGAAATTAAAAGGGAGACTAAAAACTATTTGACGTGACTGTAGAAGCTTATCAGAGATGTTGGTCATCAAAAAAAAAAAAAAGTTTTTGTGAGGTTGTTAACTTCACATGGATTTAACACCAAAATGTCCCTGACGTCCATTACGCAGGACACGTTACGAATATTATTATTATTATTAATACAAATAAAATTAACAAAATGTAAATGCTGAGGTGTTCATTTACCTCCAAATAGAAAATTTAAATAATAATAATAATATTTCAGATACACTTTTCTTTTTCTTCAGGTCCCAGGAGGATATAGAGATATTTTTTCAGTTGTTTTTTCCCCCTTTTTCCCCCCAAACTGCACAAGGAGATAAAATACCATTTTTTATTTCTGCCATCTTCTCTGACGTTTCCAAAATCACTTGTCCCCATCTCTAAAATGCTTGGCAGAGCTCTGTATCTTAAATGAAGGTGCTGACACTCATTCCAGCTTCATTTGGCTACAGGAAGCCTAGGTGCCCGGCAGGGTTCAAAGGTCAATGAGTCCGGCAGAGGAGCTACTGTGGCGGCTAAAAGCGCTGATCCAATCCGGGGGTCGCTGAACTGAGCTGCCCAGTGCTCACAATTCTTTTGTTCCGTAAAACCACTCGCAAAATTGCCAACATGGGACAAGCTCGACAGCCTACATTACCCGTAATTCCATCAGATGAGAAGAATTAATTGAACTCGATAATGCAATTAATAGTTCTGACCTTCCCAACATGAGTGAGCGCTAGCTTGATTGTCGTCTTTCATCTTCACAAAGCAGGATTTTGCGGAGGGGAGCAGTGGGAGGAGAGGAGGTGGTCCAAGTTTGCCTTACCGTGTTGGCGTTGGTGATAAAGTGCCGTGGAGACCTGCACTGTCAGAAGCTCTTGCGGTTTTTATTTATTTGTTGGGAATGACCCGAGCTGCACAAACAAAGCACGTCCACGGAGTAAATGGTCCGTAGTGTGAGTCCAGGGGAAAGCAAACAGCCAGAGGTGTACTGCAGTGGAGTTAGTCCCAAGAGGACAGCAGGGTAGATATGAGAACAGGAAGTAAACACAGGTTCACAGTGCTTAACCTATAGATCTGCTATTGTATTCACAGTTGGACAACATGACTACAAATACTTTAACCTAGGTTGACATGGACTCTACTCAACTGCACATGTTGTCTACAGAGCCTAGTACCCCCAATTTACACCAAAGAGTAACAGCGCGTAAGCATAGCACAGGAGCAGCACACACGCAGGTTTGGTTTTCCATTTTAAAGGAGAATTAATGTTTTTTACAATCTGAGCCGTATTTCGGTAATAAAACAAGCTGTTTTACTCACCCATACACTTTGTTGTCATATGGAGCACTTCCAGAAATGTTTTAGATTAGCGATAGCCGTAGCGCTAATATATGCCCCAAGCGGTCTCCAAATAACACAAACTTTAGCACTTTTCAAATCATAGAAGCTCAATGTCTTAGTCTACGCTTTCATTTGTGTCAAAAGTGGCCTGTAACCCAAGATTTATCCATAATTTACAGCTTTGCGTTTCATGTTTGGGTCCCGGGAGCTGAGAGCGAAATAAACTGTGACTCCGCACATGCACACTGGCGTCCTCATCTACTCGAAACTATGGATAAATCTCGGATTACAAATGAAAGCGTAGACTAAGACATCGAGCTTCTATGATTTGAAAAGTGCTAAAGTTTGTTATTTGGAGACCGCTCGGGGCATATATTATATGCAAACTTGTGCTACGGCTATCGCTAATTTAAAACATCTCCGGAAGTGCTCCATATGACACCAAAGTGCTATGGGTGAGTAAAACAACGTTTTATTACCGAAATAAGGCTCAGATTGTAAAAAAACGTTAATTCTCCTTTAACCGGTCAACCAGACAATTTACACCAGCAGTGTCATACGTGTGTCTAACAGTCGTCATTACGCGAGTTCTAATTTTGCGGCATCAATGGAGCGTCTCCAGACTTTTCAGCAGGGAAAAGACAGGGAATGTGCACGCAGTGTCGAAGTAAACTTCCAATGCCCTTTCAAAATGCGTTCTCTAAAACCACTACAGTCGCGTAAATACCATACGTCGTATCCAGGAGCTCAGGAAATGACGTGTGATGGATTACGGCCGTCACGGCATCAGACAGCAACTTTACAAGAACAACTTCTGAAGGAAAAGCCTCATGGTGCAGACAATCAAACTGAAGTGGTGAGTAGCTTAATTAAGGAGAGCACCGCAGATATGGCTCGTTATTGCCGCAAATCATTGTTTCTCTTGTTGTCACCTTTTATGTTGTGATTTAAAACTCAATTCAATTCATCCAATCAACAACGAATACAGAAGCAATGTAAAAAGTTTAGTGTTTAAACATGAGAATACACATAGCCTGGCGTCACAGGAGCAGGTCTGCTGCCTCTGGTGTAAACTGAAGATTTTAAAAGTGCGTGTGCATATGCAGCTCTGCCGACGTTAAAGGAGAATTAACGTTTTTTACAATCTGAGCCTTTTTCGGTAATAAAACAAGTTGTTTTACTCACCCATAGCACTTTGGTGTCATATGGAGCACTTCCGGAGATGTTTATATCCATAATGCGAGTTCTCAGGGCATATATTATATGCCCTGAGCATATAATGTATGCCCCGAGCGGTCTCCAAATAACACAAACTTTAGCACTTTTCAAATCATAGAAGCTCAATGTCTTAGTCTACACTTTCGTTTGAGTAAAAAGTGGCCTGTAATCCGAGATTTATCCATAATTTACAGCTTTGCGTTTCATGTTTGGGTCCCGGGAGCTGAGAGCGAAATAAACTGTGACTCCGCACATGCGCACTGTCCTCCTCATCTACTCGAAAGTATGGATAAATCTCGGATTAGAGGCCACTTTTGACTCAAACGAAAATGTAGACTAAGACATTGAGCTTCTATGATTTGAAAAGTGCTAAAGTTTGTGTTATTTGGAGACCGCAAACATGTGCCCCGAGAACTCACATTACGGAGATCGCAAATCTAAAACATCTCTGGAAGTGCTCCATATGACACCAAAGTGCTATGGGTGAGTAAAACAACTTGTTTTATTACCGAAATAAGGCTCAGATTGTAAAAAAACGTTAATTCTCCTTTAAGTGCTGCTGAAGCTCCTGGTGTTACTTTCAGTGCGCCAACAGGGCCCGGCAACCTCACTGTTGTGTCACTACTTCCTGTCCAGTTTTATCTCTATGAGGTTTTGTCTGAAAATGAAATAATATTTAAAGGCAGTGAACAGGGAGCTGTGGGTTGATGCCATGTTAAAAAGAAGAAGAAGAAGAACACACGCTTTATTTATCCCCGTAGGGAAATTATTTATCTGCATTTGACCCATTCTTCAGGAGCAGTGGGCAGCTCGTCTTTCAGGCGCCCGGGGACCCATCTCCATGATCTTATTGCTCAGCTTGGTCAGGACCTAAGCTGGAGGATTTTAGCCTGGAGCATGTTTTGGGTTGATGGGAGTGCCGGGAGGAAACCCATCCAGACACATCCAGAACATGCAAATTCCACACAGAACGGCCCAGGGATCGAACCCGAGTGCTACCGTGTCGTGATTTCTGAAAAAGTTAAATACTAATACTAATCAAATTAATACTTCAGCAGAAGATGAACACTAATGCTAATTTTAATAGGTTGTTTATGTTTATGTTTTACTATGCTCCGCGTACAGACAAAAACGTGCATGCTGACATATTCCAAGGTGTCTGAGTTCAGGAAAGGGCTTGTCTCCTTTTACGTACTTCTATGGGACACTACTAAGCTGTAATATTTTTGGAAGTGGTAGTAAGGTGTCAGAGGGGTGGACAATGTTGCCCTGAAACTTGTCATGACCTTGTTTACTTGCTATGGACTTGTTTACTTGCTGGACTAGTGTCAGATAGTTTTCTATTGTGCCCTGCCAGCCTCTCCCTCACAGCTGTTATGTACCTGATTAGAATTTGACTGGCTTTGTGTTTTTTAACACCAAGGCTTTGACCAAGGTTTCAAAAACATTGTCCAGATGACTACCCTTGAAAACTTGAAAAATTCATTTCAGAAGAATGCAGATGTAAAATCCACCACTCACTTCAAGTGTTTTAATTTTTGCATAATTTTTGAAATGTTTGTTTTTACCCACTGTGTTTGAGTCTGATAAATAGTTCATCTTTGACACCAGTGAATCATTACGTTATAATTTGGACATTTTAAATTATAAATAAATGTTCATCAAAAATGACTTAAAGGTGTTGTGTAACTTTTTCTGGAGATGTTAATGCTTTGATTTAAATTGTCCACAGTACGGTATTAAACTAATATGTTTTGCATTTATTCAACTACAGCTGTTATTTAATGCTCAAAAATATCTTTATAAAAACATCCATTGTTACCGTGATCGCCTCTCCACAAATCACTGAAAAAAAAGGTTGCTGGTTCGAATCCCGCTCTTGACGGGTTGACCGCGTGTGATCCCAGCTCCCACAGATGAGCGCTGAGACACTTAACTCCACCTCGCCCCCAGTGTCTGTGGACACTGGTAGCCCCCATGGCAGAAGATACATCAAGGCTTTTGTGACGTGAGTTGTCCTCCTGTGGTCCACAGGAGGACCAACCGCGGGAGGATTAATTGGGGCTGGTGCATTGTGTTCTGGGCAGCAGATCTGCTTGGACTGCTGCCCCCTTCGACCCAGAAAATGGAAAGCAGAAGATGATGGATGGAAATCTGTTTGTGAAATTTTTCTCTCAGAATGTAACTTTTTCATGTTGATGAAATGTGATCAAATCATGCTGAATACGCATATTTATCATACATTACCTTATCATGAAAATTACCCTTTTTTATGGTTTTATTTTTTAATATTTAATTCTGTTGACACAATTACTTTAATATGCAATGTCAAATGTCCTTAAAGGTCCCATGACATGGTACTTCTTGATGCTTTTATATGGCTCCTTAATGGTTCCCTAATACTGTAAATCAGGGGTCTTCAACATTTTTCAGGCCAGGGACCCCCAAACAGATGGCGAACTGGGCCAGGGACCCCCTACTATATATACGGCATAGAATTGTGTTTTATATTAAATTGAGCTTAGTGTCATGTATAAACATTGCTACTCTGTTATGGTACATCCAATACAAGGAAATAATACACAGGTTAATACTGTATTTTACACTATAAAATATAAAATGATATTATTTTAAAGTGAAATCAAAAGATTTCGCGACCCCCCCTGCAGTACCTCCGCGACCCCCCTAGGGGTCGCGACCCCCCTGTTGAAGACCTCTGCTGTAAATGAATCCTTCTTCAATATCAACACTCAGTGCATGAGAAAGAGAGATAAGATGAGAAAGAGTCATAAATATCTCTCTGGAACACTCCATTATGGGCATTGTTGCTTCAATGCAAATGAGGAGGACAGAGATAGGCCAGAGTAGAGGGTGGGGGCGTGGCCAAACTCTCCGCTCTTTCCTCTTTAGCGGTGCGCTGTGCGCTGGCTCCACTTCCGCGTTTTTGCGCAGAGGAAGAGATGAGAAGCGTTCCATTGAAAAATAAACACATTTTCACAGAAAATAAAATTAAACCACTGCTGTTTCAGATATCCACAGGCTCAGATAAAGGACTTCCGAGCCTAGAAACACTCGCACGTGCCTCCAGGCAAATAAAAAAAAGCATTTCGCATTGCGTAGCTCCTCCGCAGTCCAAACTCTCTGGGCGTGATTTACAGAGACGCTGAGTAGAGAAACAGACGGGGGGGTGGAGCTGCATTTTTCGATGTGACATCACATAGTTGCCTTGTTCAGAATCGCCCGTTTCAGCTGTGTTTTTTTCTAACGCAGAAAAGGATCGCAAATGCTCAGTTTAGACATTTCGCAACTTTTAGCCATAGGGGGGGGGCCCTAAACAGGGTAGGGGAGCTCACATTAACGTTCAAAAACCTCAGAAAGTTAAAATTTCATGCCATGGGACCTTTAAAGGGTTTTAAAGTAAAAGAATACAAAACAGTCTTTAGTTTCCACAGTTCTGTACTGTCTTGAACAGAATCAGATACAGAGAGAGTGCAGATGAAGACTTTTTCCAGTGAAGACACTGTGGTTTCTGCTTGTGGACACATGAATAACACATGATCACATTATGATGATCTACTCTGTGTTGTACATGTTTAAATATACTTAAAGCACTTATTACTCTCTAATACAATAATGGACCAGAACAGAATCACAGTGAACATTAGAATTGTACATGCAGAACAATACTCACCATCTGCTACTACTACGCAGTAACAGGTAGGGCATCTGGTACAAAGTCCTCCTAGTGCCACATTACCCTGCAGAAACACGTTAACGTTTCACTAGGAAGTCTTCTTACTTTGTTCATCTGTGGTCTGTGTTTTGATGATTCTCAAACATTTTCCTTTGTTCTGAAAGATTTTATTTTGTTTTAGTCTTTTTTTTATAACTAACATCAACTATAATGTTCATGAACTTACCCACAGCTACAGCTAGTGCTCTGAATTTCAACACAACAGCAACTCATTCCAAATCTTAGTACAACTGTCCCACTCTTGTAGATGGACAGTCTAACAATTGTTTCAGGAAAAAAGTCCTTACATTAACCCTAATTTCAAATAAACACCACAAACATGTGTTTACAAGGACTACATTCTAGGCCAGAGAAAGTGTATAAAGTCTTATCACCAGACCAGCAACGCCTCTCAGACCATTTTTTCAGTGTAACCTCCACCAGACAAGTTACATAGTTCACTTTTAATAAAAGAAACAAATCTGCTAACTTCAATTTTACCATCCTGCTAACTTCGAACATCACAACAAAGTGCTGTGTAGCTGTCGGCATCTGCTATGGATAGCTGCAGATCAAGCTAGTATGCAACAGATATTTTTCATTTCTACCAAAATGACTACAACGACTACAAGTATCACAATTAAGAAAATAAAATTGGAGAACAGTAGGTACAGAGCATTGGGCATGTGGTGGCAGTGAAAATGGGCACTGATCGGCACCATGGCGCCTTGAGATTAAAGATTGCGCAAAGATATACAAATCACTCCAAATCCAACTTCAACAAAAGAAATGAGAACGGGAAGCAACTATAACATTTGAAAAGCTCTTGATTTTCCATAATAGGTAAGCTTTACTGTAAATCAAACATCCAGTACCCAACTAGCCACAAAGCGTGCAAAAACTATACGCACTTGTCTCTCTGTGATCGGATTAGCCTTCACATTCGTTGACCTTCCTTGTGTGTGGTCAAGCTCCGGTGACCTTTTGGATTTCTGACGCACTGCTTTGCCCCACGACGCACGCCCTTATCTGTCCCGTGGCGATAATGCCTCCACTCTCCCTCAGATTGGTTGTGATGCGGAAAAGTCAGTGAAGAAGATTATAACTGCCTTTGTGTGTGTCTGATACGAGTGTGTGTGGGGAAAAAGAAGTACAGGAGGTTAGTTAAACGTTGGTGTAATAGCACCACTTTTCAAAGCGTTTAGTTGAGAATGGAATAATGAGTCAGTGCACTTTGAATAATAATCGGTAATCATAAAAAACTGGATTGTAAAATGTGATAATAAGACATGCTTGGACTATAATGAGACAACTTTGTGATAAAATTTCATCAAATTTGTGATCATTGCAGCTGTGGTGCGGATTTCACCAGCTCCAATCTAAAGATATTTTCAAATGATTTTAAGCAGACATCTGGCATTGGAGTGAAAACACACACAAAAAAACTGATAGCTTTTTATCATCATCTCGTCTCTGTGAAATATTATTTTAGCAAGTTTTGCAATGAGATTTTCAATTTATGTTTCGAATTAAGGTTTCAGTTCACAGTGCACTTTTGTCCACCAAATCCAGGAGGATTAACATTTGAGAGAAGACTGAAATATGAACTGCTAATATGAATCACACGTATACTAGAAAGTGTAGGTCTATATATCGGGTTAGTGAGTTAGCAAGAGTTTTTTTTTTTTTTCCCTTTACCACAGAAGATCAGATTTCTATAATAACTTACTGCATATTACCTAAGTAACTGCAGCTTTTGATATGGTATATGGTCACTTTTGATAGCACGTATACACACACACACACACACACACACCTACACACACACACACACACACACAACCATTGCAACCATTTAAATTGCAATTTCAATTTGATTGCAATAGATTGTGTAGCCCTATAGACCCCTTTACCGTTAGTAAACAGACGTGACGTCACCGGCATGTGCGCGCATTGTTGACCCAGAATCAACCATGGCGGACCATAGTGGAGTATCTGAACGATAGGGAAAGCTACATTCAAAAGCTCACGTTGAGCAACGGGGTTCGACTACCAGATCCTTATGCGATCACGGAGTGGCAGTACGACCGCAGAAAGTGGCCAGATTTACAGTGGACAGATATCCACTGTTATTTAGTGGAGAAGCCCAGCGTGTATACAAGAGAGAAAGTGCGCGCATACAAATCCATGGATGCCTACCAGTTTGCCGTGTGTGGCCATGTACAGGAGGTAAAATACCACGATATCGATGGGGAGTTTTGCGTGTTGGCATCTGATGCTCTCCCCAGTCAAAGACAAGGCCACAAGACGACCATGTACAATGCTTGGGCTATCATCAACAAGCGCGATAACTACGTTCTGACCGCCAACTGCACTTGCATTGCGAGGTAAGTAACATACTACGACTTAATTCACGAGTCACAGATGTGATCTCAGTCATGTCAAATGTCATTGATGATGGTCATGTGAAAACCTATCATGCATTTTAACAAAGTTATTTGTGTTCGTTTACATGTGTCTGTCGTACAGGTTACCTGGTTAATATGTCTGTGAGCTTTGCGGTGTCCTGTGCTTGCTAGTTAATCATGCTGCTTGTTCAGGGTAATTTGCCCAGGTGTTCACTTGTGTGTATGTCAGTTGAATGATATGAACTATCATTTATTCCATCTGTTTCTCTTTATTTCACGTCGAGTTCTTCTCTTCTCTTCTATATCTTCGCTGGGGGTTTTATGGCGGCATTGGCTTTGTTTTGAGTCAACACTGCGTGCGCATTCAGTGATGACGTAGCTTTGAAACAGTCTATTAGAACTTACAATCACATATTATCTTCCACTACATTTTAATTCATCACACCCAGTTAAGAACAAGGCTGCGTAACTACTTGTAAAAACACATTTTCTTTTGGTTAGAGAGTTTGGGATCAGTCTTGGTCAGGTGTAATGCTTGGTAAAGATTGCATTATCAATTGAAAGGAGTGGAGGATCTTCAAACACAATTTCCAATGCAAATTACCTTAACCTGAATACAAATAATTCTTTCTGAGTAGAAAATTGCGCTTCACTGTCTTTGGCCCATTGTGAGAGCTAGATTAAAGGTTGAGAACAAAACATTCTGCTTGACAACTCAGATTTGTACAGTGTGTCTTGTTTCTCAGCATAATTTTCATCTGTCAAAACTTCACCTTGAACAATAGAACCAAAATTATGTTCTATTAAACGACACAGCCACAAGACAAAAATGATGGCTGGTTTCACATTTCACAAAGCCATTTGAATCATAGCTAAGATTGTCAGTTTTTCTCCTGTCCCTGTTGTTTTTACGCCTTTGAGAAAGCCAATCAAATTTGGGCTCTCAAAGTTCACTTGAAGTTCACTGCTTGGCAAGGATTAACTATTGATCTGCTCATCAAGTCTCTAGAATTTTAACAACTTTTGACCAATTAAAACTAGCTTGTAAGCTCAGAAAACTTATGCACAATATGGGTAGACACCAATAAGGCACAATGTTATGACCATCTAGCTAAAATGTGGACTTATATGAAAAAAAAAGGTCTGTCACATATTTTTCTCCATGTAAATGTTATTGCTTTGTTTGGAATGTTGCACATTATGGTATTAAACCTTTCTTCTTCACTGAGACCAAACCAGATAAATCTGTGATCAGAATGCCTGTTTTCTAGGTATTTGAAGGAGAATTAACTTTTTTTTTTTTACAATCTGAGCCTTATTTCGGTAATAAAACAAGTTGTTTTACTCACCCATAGCACTTTGGTGTCATATGGAGCACTTCCAGAGATGTTTTAGATTAGCGATAGCCGTAGCGCTAATATATGCCCCGAGCGGTCTCCAAATAACACAAACTTTAGCACTTTTCAAATCATAGAAGCTCGATGTCTTAGTCTACACTTCCGTTTGAGTCAAAAGTGGCCTGTAATCCGAGATTTAGCCATAATTTACAGCTTTGCGTTTCATGTTTGGGTCCCGAGAGCTGAGAGCAAAATAAATGGTGACTCCGCACATGCGCACTGGCGTCCTCATCTACTCGAAACTATGGCTAAATCGCGGATTACAGGCCACTTTTGACACAAACGAAAGTGTAGACTAAGACATCGAGCTTCTATGATTTGAAAAGGGCTAAATTTTGTGTTATTTAGAGACCGCTCGGGGCATATATTAGCGCTACGGCTATCGCTAATCCAAAACATCTTTGGAAGTGCTCCATATGACACCAAAGTGCTATGGGTGAGTAAAACAACTTGTTTTATTACCGAAATAAGGCTCAGATTGTAAAAAACGTTAATTCTCCTTTAAGGTAGAACTGTTTAATGTCATACTGTGGAATATTCCAGGCAGACGAATGACGCATTCCATAGAAACAAGCAGATGACAGACCCTCCACCAGAAAAGTTACACAGTGCACCTTCAAAGTTAGCATTCACCGGTAATATTAGCTGCCATTAGCACAAAGTTAATTTGATAAGAAGTAGGACGTCTCTAAATGTTCACACTTCTTTGTTAGGGCCATCTTTTACTCAATATTTAACCCCTTGTTGTAGCCTTGGTGATTGCACCTGCTTAATGTGATGATCACTTTCTACTAGGAATCTTAAGATTAATCGTGTAATGGATGATCATGATTTTTCAAGTCACAAAATAATTTTTTTATGAATACAAATTTTAGAAGCAAAATGTAGTTATTTGAAAACTCAAGTGCTTTTGGTCATTGAGTCAGTACCTATTATAAACTACCCATTTATTGTTGTGAAGTACTAAAGATACAAACTTTTCCATGGTCGTGCTGTTTTGTCTAATCATTACATTCTAATCATTATTAATGCCATGCTCTGGAATCATGGAATTACCAACATATAATTATTCCAGTTCGCTGTAAAAGATAATTACCATCAAAAACAAGCCATTAAATCACAATTGCAATTTTACGAAGTTTTCTAATCAAAACCTGCCCTGGACTCACTTGTGTTATAGAAGGCGTATTTATGAGGCCATTTGCGAGCTTTTAAAGGTCCCATGGCATGAAATTTTCACTTTCTGAGGTTTTTGAACGTTAATGTGAGCTCCCCTACCCTGTTTAGCCCCCCCCCCCATGGTTAAAAGTTGCGAAATGTCTAAACTGAGCATTTGCGATCCTTTTCTGCGTTAGAAAAAATCAGAGCTCAAACGGGCGATTTTGAACAAGGAAACTTATTGACGTCAGCTTGAAAAAAGAAATGCAAATGCAGTTCCACCCCCGTCTGTCTGTACTCAGCGTCTGTGTAAATCACGCCCAGAGAGTTTGGACTGTGGAGGAGCTACGCAATGCAAAATGCGTTTTTTAATTTGCCTGGAGGAACTTGCGAGTGTTTCTAGGCTTGGAAGTCCTTTATCTGAGCCTGTGGATATCTGAAACAGCAGTGGTTTAATTTTATTTTCTGTGGAAATGTGTTTATTTTTCAATGGAAGGCTTCTCATCTCTCTCTCCGCGTAAAAACACGGAAGTGGGTCACAGAGCGGAGCGGAGAGCTTGGCCACGCCCCCAGCCCCTACTATAGGCCATCTCTGTCCTCCTCATTTGCATTCAAGCAACAACGCCCATAATGGAGTGTTCCAGAGTGACATTTATGACTCTTTCTCATCTTATCTCTGTTTCTCATGCACTGAGTGTTGATTTTGAAGAAGGATTCATTTACAGTATTAGGGAACCATTAAGGAGCCATATAAAAGCATCAAGAAGTACCATGTCATGGGATCTTTAAGCTATGTTATAATGCTGTTACTTCCTTAAAAGCTGTGTTTTGTTTCATTTACATTGTTTGAGTAACACATTATTATTGGTCTGTCTACACATCCAAAGCTCAAAATGCTCTGTTCCACCTTGTTGTGGTGTACCTTTAGTTCAGTCAGAGGTGGCAATTCCAGGGCTGAAATTATCCAAATGATTCTAGTGAAGTTGTATGAAATTTAAAAACACAGTAGAGCACTTCTTGTATTACCACATCTGTGACCAAGACGGGTAGAGCGGCTGGATTGCAGTGAGTTCCACAAACAGATACTGGAGGCAGGATTGACGTGGTCCACAGTTTTTAATGTTTTTTTCAGTTTGCACAAAAAATATGTAAAGTGCTCACGTGCAAAGTGCAGTGCAAAATAAATTAAAGTGCAAGAAGGATCAGAGCGTGGTTCTTCTCCAGCAACAGAGCTATGAATGATAGAATACAGGTGGCTTAAATACTCCTAAGTAAAACCATAAAAACTTCAAGGGGTGTATAATTAACATTAGCTGTTTAAAACTAAGTTAAAATCCTCCAATAAAATACCCATCATCAAATAAACCATATAAAACCCACATACAAAAATAAACTCTTAAAAACCAAACACCTAATAAAGTATAAAGTGAATAAACCCAATTAAAATTGGTGGCATTTCCCCCCCCGATGTCCACTGTCTTGAGCTGGCCTGGAACTCTTAAACGGTGTCTGGTCCCCCGGGGAATCTTTTGGCCAGACACCTGGACATGAGACACGGGTAAGTAAAACCACAACTCAACCCACGCATACCACTTTCACACTTTAAAATATCCACATCCCACACACGCAAACACACACAAGACACAACCAATTTAAAAAGCGGCACATATTGCACATTGATTGTTCTTGTTTGTCTCCGCAGACCGGCGGCCACCATTACCGGAAGTACCCGCCCGACCGGACTCCGTGACAAACGTTAAAAAGTTTTCAATAAATACTTTAAAACAATACAAATATGTGCAATCTTATATGTGCAAATTAGCGTATCTTGTAAGTGCTCCGTGCTCTAAAGGTGCAATGTAAATATATATAAAGTGCAAAGTCTATGAAAGTGCATGTGTGGACACTCATTCAGTAATGAACGGCCTGTTCGTTACAACATCACATCACAAGGTGGAACAGAGTGTTTAAAATATGCTGGATTATTATTATTGTTAAATATACAAATGAAACAAAACAGAATTCCAGGTATATTTGTGATGAGTAAATATTCATTCATTCATCTTCTGCTTTTCCTTTTTCTGGGTCGCGGGGGCAGCAGTCTAAGCAGTGTTCTGCTGCCCACAACACAATGCACCATCCCCCATGAATCCTCCCGCGGGTGGTGGGTCCACAGGAGGACGGCTCACGTCACAACGGGCCTTGATGCACTTCTGCCATGGGGGCTACCAGTGTCCGCAGACACTGGGGGCGAGGTGGGGTTAAGTGTCTTGCCCAAGGACACAACGGCAGCGCTCATCTGTGGGAGCTGGGATCACACACGGTCAACCCGTCAAGAGCGGGATTCGAACCGCCAACCCCTGGATCACTGGACAAACGCTCTACCGCCGCGTAAATATAAAATAAGTAAATATAAAAGAGAAAACTAATAATATGGGCCTTTTAAACAGCTATAAGAAAAGGGTTGGAGGAGGGAGTAGCTGTTTCCTCCAACCATTAAAACCCCATGCAGCACACTCAGCATTGATTTACCAGAACCATCAATCAACACTCCCCAAGTTGAAGAAACTTTCACTCAAGGCTGACAGGAAATGGTATTATGGCCCCGCTTGGAGGATTGAGCTGGCCGATCGGAGGCAGCGGCAGTGGTCACGGTTGGGGTCAGGAGTGTGAACAGACGCTCACATCGGGGGGAGAGGGACCCTTCCCCACTGGCCCATCCAGCCATCGATCTCACTCTGAAGGCTGTGCATCTCCCTGATTCAATTGTACCTCAGTCAAATGCAGTCAGTGGTGTTGCCTTCAGTCAGACTGTTTTTGTTTTTTGTTTTTTTAAGATGGAGGTTATTAAAGGAAATGTATGTAGTTTGTGCGCTTAGATCAGGGGTGGGCAAACTTTTTGACTCGTGGGCCACAAAGGATTCTAAAATCTGATAGAAGGGCCGGACCAGGAGCAGGTGGATTTAGTGGATTTTTGGTAAAAACACTCAAATTAACATGGGATATGTAGAAAACATGTGCTTTATTTCAATTAAAAATTAACAAAAGCATTACAACAAAATGTCCATCTTTCAAGTTCCACAGTATTTAGCTATTTATTCAAATGACTCTTAAAACAGAGAAAGTTTTATTAATAAAATACAGCTTTTTTATTACTAACAGTTACTATTTTAGAGCACTGAAAGTTCTGTTATTCTTCAGGTTCTTTCATTCTTTCGTTGACTGCTTGCTAGCATAGTTAGCATGTTTTGTGGCAAAGTGACGGCTGATATTATATTCTTTAAAAACCGCTACAGTCTCTCAGCATATCAGGCATACAGCAGCTGATAAGGTGAAAAAATATTTACTTGTCCACTCCTTATTAAACACTCAACATTTTTTTCTTTTCTTAGCTCCGCTCATCTTTACAGGAGGGCTGAGGGGTCAAAGAGTAAAGCACAAACGTGGAGCAAAACGCCGCACCTCAACAAAGGTCAATTTATCTAGTGCGCCAGCTGTTGGAAAACGCCACAATTGCAGGGAAATTAAAACATTAACAAGGTTTATTAATATAATCAAATTCGGCGGGCCGGATTAAGAAGGTTAACGGGCCGCAGTTTGCCCATGCCTGGCTTAGAGTTTTAAAAAGGTAAAACAGTCACAACTGACCTGTAACTTGGCCTGAAGATAGAAATGTTTAATGCCATACTGTGAAAAATTCCAGACAAAGCAACTACGTCTCCATGGAGAAAAGCATTTGATGGTCCCTCCACCAGAAAAGTTGTACCTTTAACCTGCAGACGACACATACTAGTACATGTTTTTTTCATTCACAGCATATGGGCAGGAGATACTGCAGCAGGAGAGGTACTGAATTAATGATTGGCTGCAGCTGCTGGGGTGAGTCCTTTAAGGTTTTAATCAGCTGTATTTCTGCATTGAAACAGCATGAGGACCCAAACGAGAGATTGATGTGGGGCTCATTCTGCGAAATTATAGCAAACAACTTAGTCATCATGTCCAATGTTTTTGTAACTAAGAATAAATCACAATTATTATCAGCAAAAGCTATTTGATTTGAATTGTGGAGTTGTTTACCTCATATCTGGGAACACAGTTAGGTCAAGTTTATAAAATATAAAAAAAATAATCTTATGTTACCACAAATTTGCACTCACAAATTAACTTTCAGATATTAATTTACATGGACAATATAGACAAAGTGGGTAATATGTCATGCTCAAAGACACAATGGCAGTATGCACTAGCTTTAGTGGGGTTTGAACAGCAGATTTTCAGGTTGGTTTGAGCACTAATCACTGGACCTACAGAACCTAATACTCCCAGCAGTCTCCAATACAAACTAGGCCTAATGGCGTGAAGAATCCCTCAGTTGTCCAGGTAGAATCCATGATAAAAGGAGAAATTCAATTTGTCAACTGGACAAAGTTTGTTTGGTCGAAAACGTTTCGCCGCTCATCCGAGAGGCTTCGTCAGCTCTGGTTCTAGTGCTGGTTAGACCCTGTTTATATCTAGCTGCAGGGAGGAGCTACCTACACTGAAATAGCTCTGAAACTATCTCCACTAATCTGTCTCTTTTGTATTACGAATTCCTCTGGCGTCTAGTATTAGCATATCCATTCAGCCCTAGGAGGCGCTCACTACACTGACATAGCTCTGAAACTATCTCAACTAATCTGTCTCTTTGTTTTTCAAATTTCTCTGGCGTCTAGTTTAGCCTCCCTATTCCCTAAATGAGGGAGTTAGACATAACTTGTCTCCCATTTATAATTCGATTCTCAAACCAAGTCAAAAACAGACAAAGAAACATTAGGGCAGACAATCCAGGGCAGAGGGGTGGAGAGGGTCGTTAGGCTTGAATAGGGAGGCGAAACTAGTCGCCAGAGAAATTTGAAAAACAAAGAGACACATTAGTTGAGATAGTTTCAGAGCTATTTCAGTGTAGTGAGTTCCTCCCTGCAGCTAGATATAAACAGGGTCTAACCAGCACTAGAACCAGAGCTGACGAAGCCCCCCGGATGAGCGGCGAAACGTTTTCAACCAAACCAATCCAATCCACTTTATTTATATAGCACATTTCATAAACTAAAAGCGTTTCCAAAGTGCTGCACAGAAACATCATTTAAAATAAACAAATAATCACAGAAACAAGTGTGCACACAAATAAATATACCATAAAATAATAAAAACAATATAGAATAAATAAAAAATAAAAATAAAAAAATAAATAAAAATACAAACGCTAAAAAATAAATAAATGAATACTCTAAGAACAATAAAATAATAAAAAAACCTAAAATACAATAAAAGACAACAGAGGACCACACAACTCAGGCGGTGTTAAAAGCCAGAGAATAAAAGTGGGTCTTAAGACGAGACTTAAAACACTCCACTGAGGGAGCTGCTCGGACATGGGGGGGCAGGGCGTTCCATAGCTTAGGACCAACCACAGAAAAAGCTCTGTCCCCTCTGGATTTAAGTCTGGTCCTAGGCACCACCAGCTGGAGCTGGCCCTCGGACCTCAGAGCGCGCGCCGGAGTGTAAATTTGGATGAGGTCCGAGATGTAATCCGGGGCCAGTCCATTCAAAGCTTTAAAAACAAACAATAAAATTTTTAAATCAATTATAAAATGAACAGGAAGCCAGTGCAAAGACGCAAGAATTGGGGTGATGTGCTCACGTTTTTTGGTTCCTGTTAAAAGTCGTGCCGCAGAGTTCTGGACTAACTGTAGGCGTGAAAGAGCATTTTGAGATATGCCAGTATAAAGAGCATTACAGTAGTCCAGACGAGAAGAAATAAAAGCGTGAACGACTTGTTCAAAATGCTTAAAACTTAAAAACGGTTTAACTTTGGATAAAAGACAAAGATGATAAAAGCCTGATTTAACGACTGTGTTGATCTGCTTGCTGAGTTTAAAATCACTGTCCATGGTGACGCCAAGGTTGGTGGCGAAGGGATGAACATTATCTTTAAAGGGGCCCAAGTCCAATGAGGGATCAGTGGGCCCAAAGAGCACAATTTCAGTTTTCCCTTCGTTCAAGCAGAGAAAATTTTGGGCCAACCAAGCCTTGACGTCACCAAGGCAGTTCAACAAGGGTGTCAGGGGGCCTTTCGCGTGCTTAGAAATAGGCAGATGAATCTGGCAGTCATCAGCGTAAAAATGATATAAAATGCCATGCTTTTTAAAAATTGCACCGAGTGGGAGAAGGTAGAGGGTAAAAAGAATAGGGCCAAGAATTGACCCCTGGGGGACTCCACAGTGCAAAGGAGCAGCAGACGAGGTGGAGTCCCCCAGCCTGACAGTGCAGGATCTCCCAGACAGGTAAGACCTGAACCAGTTTAAGGCAGTCCCCCTGACACCCACACAGTCTTCAAGGCGGTTTAAAAGAGTTGCATGGTCGACTGTGTCAAAAGCAGCAGTCAGGTCTAAAAGCACTAAAATGGCAGAGCTACCACCATCAGTCATTAAAAATAGGTCATTAAAAACCTTTAAAAGTGCTGACTCCGTGCTATGCAGGGCCTTGTATCCTGACTGAAAACGCTCTAAAATGCAGAACACATTTTTCTAATGACCAAACAAACTTTGTCCAGTTGACAAATTGAATTTCTCCTTTTATCATAGGCCTAATGGCATTATTCAGTCTCATTAGTGATAAGTTTCTCTTGCGGCTTCAGTTGCCCTGGGGTGGACTAGAAGAGGGGCTAACAAGACCCTTTCAACCAGCAACACTCACTCACACTCCAAATGTATACACTGGCAATCATGGTGAAGTGTCTTGTTGTGAAGCGATAGGGATCCAAACACTGAACCTTTCACGTGTAAAGGCGATAATTACTACATTAACTTCTATATCTTTAACTGTGTAATGTTTGGTTATTTTTTTGCCTATATCCTCCTGAGACCCGCCCATTCATTTGTGTCCTTTATAGTGGACATTGAGTTGACCAGTCTATCTTTTAAGTGTTTTGACATAGACTCTAGTTTGTGGCTGCACTATGATTAAAAAAATAAAGAAAGAAATAAGACATAAAAAATAAAAATAAATAATAATACATTATTTATATATATATATATATATATATATATATATATATATATATATATATATATATATATATATATATATATTAATAGGGAGTCTAAAAACTTTTTGAGGTGACTGTAGAAGCTTGTCAGAGCTTGTCATGTTGGTCATAAAAAAAAATAAAAGGAAAAAGTTTTTGTTAGGTTAACAGGGATTTAACACCAAAATGTCCCCGACGTCCATTACAGAGGACATGTTACAACATTATGAATAAAAATAATTAACAAAATGTAAATAATAATAATAATAATAATAATAATAATAATAATAATAATAATAATAATAATAATAATTTAGATACACTTTTTTTCTTCAGGTCCCAGGAGAATATTATAAGATTCAAATTATAAAATGTTGATTTAATACATTTTATGACTCATTACAGATGCAAACTAAATACTTAAGTGTTTAATTCTGCCGGTTATTTATTGCAGCTCATGGCTTGTAAAAATATTGTACATTTAGATTAGTTTTTGTCTTTTAAATCTGTTTGAGGGTCACTGTATCAGTGGCATAAATTAGTTTAGCGTCATATATATATATAGATATATATATATTAGGAATATGTAACACTTCAAAATGTGTTATTGTGACAGGCCTACATGTGCAGCTATCATTGTAACCACTGCAACATTGCTGCCTCTAAAGTTTGAGAGAGTCAAGTCAATCTATAATGATTTATTTCTGAATACTGGTCCCTGCACTCCCTGCACTCCACTACACCATGTCACTTCTATATCCCTACATATCCCCATATGCGCACGTCTACATGTTTGACAAGTGCTGCTGATTTATCATGCAGTAAAACACTTGTTATGCAAAGCACTTATTAAACCGTCCACTCTGGAGATCAATAAACCATTCTTTACGGCGACGGCCAAAGAAAACCTGCTCGTAGCGGACGTGCAGCAAGGTTTACGGTGATATACGGGCGTGCGGGGTCAAAATTAATTTACTGATGTGAATGTGAGAAACACCACGCCAATAAAAAGCCAGAGAGAGAAACTAATATGAATCAGCGTGGAGGCAGATCGCTAACCGTAAATAGTAAAAACATCATTAGAAGCTTCCACGGAAAACATGAATTATAACGATTATTGGCATTCAAGACGGAAGGGATTGCGAAAGTATGACTGAAATCCTGCTGGGAACGTAATGGCTTGGAGATCAGAGTTGTTTTGACTGATGTTTGCTAGTACAGTATATAATGTTATGGTATGTCTATAGGGGATGGTGAGAAGGATGAAGGAGGAGAAAATCCAAACACTATCCATGTAGCTCAGTTATTATAGATGTCTGCAGGTCCAGTTTGTCAAGCTGGTCTCAGATTAATTCACATTAGATGGTATGTTTTAGTAAATGGCTCTGAAATTGCCCATGCATCACACGATGGTGTCTGGGTGAAAAAGCTGTTTACAAGCGAGGTGAGGACTACCTGTGCAAGTGTGGACAATCCGTTACCGTGGCAACCAGGAAAAATGGCCGACAGCTGAACTTTTCACGGTCGGCAACAGCTGGTACAGTCGTGAGTTTGGATCTTATCAACGGCCAAGATATGAGGAAAAATGTGATGTGCCTAGAATTTTTGTGTTTTGTGTTGAAAGGATTTAGAAAAATACACAAGGTAAAGCAATGTCAAGCTATACAAAAAGTGAGGAAGAAATATTAAAGGTGGATTGTATAACTTTTCTAGTGGAGCGGCCATCAAACGCTTTTCTCCATTGGGATGAAATGTTTCACTGATTGGTATTAAACCTTTCTGTCTTCATGGAGACCAATCCAGACCAAGTTACTGGTCAGATCTGTGGAGAGGAAACCCCGCTTAGTCAAAATGCCAGTTTTTCTAAGTATTCTTGAGCAATAAAATCACCTGTAAGTTGTAGCTAGACCTGCTAAATGTCATACTGAAGAACTTTCCAGGCCAAGCAATGCCATTGTGTTGCCCTTACGGCAATTATTCCTTTAATAAATAATTTCATTAATTTCATGTTTTAAAAAGAAATGTATTAAAAATCACAGATAGGTTCTTGTAACGAACAGGCCGTTCATTACTGAATGAGTATCCACACATGCACTTTCATAGACTTTGCACTTTATATATATTTACATTGCACCTTTAGAGCACGGAGCACTTACAAGATACGCTAATTTGCACATATAAGATTGCACACATTTGTATTGTTTTAAAGTATTTATTGAAAACTTTTTTAGCGTTTGTCACGGAGTCCGGTCGGGCGGGTACTTCCGGTAATGGTGGCCGCCGGTCTGTGGAGACAAACAAGAACAATCAATGTGCAATATGTGCCGCTTTTTAAATTGGTTGTGTCTTGTGTGTGTTTGCGTGTGTGGGATGTGGATATTTTAAAGTGTGAAAGTGGTATGCGTGGGTTGAGTTGTGCTTTTACTTACCCGTGTCTCATGTCCAGGTGTCTGGCCAAAAGATTCCCCGGGGGACCAGACACCGTTTAAGAGTTCCGGGCCAGCTCAAGACAGCGGACATCGGGGGGGGAAATGCCACCAATTTTAATTGGCTTTATTTACTTTATACTTTATTAGGTGTTTGGTTTTTAAGAGTTTATTTTTGTATGTGGGTTTTATATGGTTTATTTGATGATGGGTATTTTATTGGAGGATTTTAACTTAGTTTTAAACAGCTAATGTTCATTATACACCCCTTGAAGTTTTTATGGTTTTACTTAGGAGTATTTAAGCCACCTGTATTCTATCATTCATTGCTCTGTTGCTGGAGAAGAACCACGCTCTGATCCTCCTTGCACTTTAATTTATTTTGCACTGCACTTTGCATGTGAGCACTTTATATTTTTTGTGCAAACTGGGAAAAACATTAAAAACTGTGGACCATGTCAACCCTGCCTCCAGTATCTGTTGGTGGAACTCACTGCAATCCAGCCGCTCTACTCGTCTTGGTCACAGTTCTATTAGAGGTATTATTCAGAGGTATTTCATTGTATTTATGGCTTGGATTAAGAAAAAATTGTGGAATATTGTCACTTCCGGTTTACCAATGGCAAATGCCTTTATAAATTCAAAGTTCAAAGTTCAGCTTTATTGTCAAAAAACATATGTACAGGTTGGATTTGAAATAGCAGCGCTCCATAGGCCCACAGTGCACAATAAACATCTGATAAACAAGACAATAAACACCATGACTAAAACGTCACATATACCTGTAGCAAAAGTACAGTAAACTTGTATATACAGTGAACCCTCGCTGTATCGCGGTTCACTCTTCGCGGCCTCGCTGTTTCGCGGATTTTTTTTTCCTTTTTTTTTTTTTTTTTTTTTTTTTTTTAATAGTGTAACTTTTTTTTACAGTGTAACATTCTGTCCTGCGCCCTGATTAGCTAAGAGACTAGACCAGGACTAAACCAGGTCTAAAGCAGGTCTAAACCAGGACTAAACCAGGTCTAAACCAGGACTAAACCAGGTCTAGACCAGGGATGGTAGGGACAGAGTCTCAGATGTCCTTCACGAGAGCGCCTGGGTGACAGGAGGTGTGGCCTTTGTTTAAGATAAGATAAGATATGCCTTTATTAGTCCCCCAGTGGGGAAATTCCAGTGCCGCAACGCACAGATCAAGAACAGCACGAAAAAGTAACGTCGGCCTCTGCGCGTCCTCCATAGGAGCTCCTCCGCACATAGCAACGCACATAGCAACGGTGAAAAAGTTAAAATCCAGAGAAAATAGAGGTTGAAATGGAGCAGAAACATCGCGTATCTGAAGCACTTAGCCTTATACACATAATCTTCAAAGTGTGCAAACGAACAAGCAGGTAAGAGCAGAAAAAAAGTTGGAAAATAAGGGAGCGCGTTGCAACCAGCTCCGGCTCTCGCCGCGCCAGATCAATTACTTGCACGAGCCATGGAAGAGAGTGTGAGCCGGACCATGGAAGAGCCAAGAATCAACACGGACAGGCGCAGCGGGGAGAGGACACTCGTGCGCACAGAGGAGACAGTGGCTCTTCCCGAACGAACCCGACCCCGTCCTAGAGAACTGTGGAGTATTGGCGACGCATTGATAGCGGTCTGATTTTGGAGCCGGGGTGAAATGCAACCAACTCTTGTGAGCGCAGGTTAGTCTTACCTGGTCTTGTGGTGCTCAGAGGCATCTGTTAGCGGTTTGGCACTGTTAGCATTGGCTTGAGTCTTGCCCAAAATGATATCCAGGTCGCTTTCCACTCGACTTTCGCACATGGCATGGATATGTGGTACCAAAACAAACACACGTGTCCGCGCGCACGTGTCCGCGCGCACGTGTCCGCGTGTCACGTGCCCCCCCCCCACTATTAATATATTTTAATGAAAATCTACAAAAGTTTGAGTGTTTAAACAAGAGAAAAATGTTAATACCAGTCTCAGAAAGGTGTATAATGTGTCTGGTGAAGCGTTTTCAGCCTTAAAACATGTAGAATAATTGTAAAATATAAAATTGTCCTACTTCGCGGATTTCACTTATTGCGGGCTATTTCTGGAACCTAACCCCCGCGATAAACGAGGGTTCACTGTAATACAAATAGGTAAAACACAATGTGTGGCGTAATAAATGGTGTCATTTAAGCAGCAGTGTCAGTGTCCTTTAAGTGTCCTTTAAGCAGCAGTGCTGTTATGTCCGGTTCTTACTTTAGATGACCACACTTTAGGAACAAAACACAGACACCGCTTGTCAGGTGCATGCCATTGATTTACTCTGATTAGAACTCGAACTTACACACATACATATGATTGACACAACCACAAGGAAAGCGCCAACCCGTGGGGCGGCATACGCAAATGCAACACACACACATCACAAGTGTCATTGGGGGAGGGAGGGAGGACAGGGCAGGGAGAGAGTTGAGCATCCTGACAGCTTGGTGGATGAAGCTGTCTTTCAGTCTGCTGGTCTTGGCCCTGAGGCTCCTCAGTCTCCTTCCTGATGGCAGCAGACTGAAGAGGCAGTTGGATGGGTGGGATCACCTACAATGCAGAGGGCTTTGCGGATGAGGCGGGTGTAGTAAGTTTCTAAACATTTATATTTTTCTATTATTCTTCTTTCTATAACATTTATATTTTTTATTCTTCTAAATATGTAAAGTTTTATATAAGATGAAAGTACTTCGTCATTCGGCTCAGATTCTAAGAGCAATACTGTTGTATGTTACAGTTTTCACCATCTGAAGAGGAAAATTTAAGTACAAAACCTTCTCCTTCACCTTCAATGGTTTAACTCACTGTCATATAGAGGACATCATAGCCATATCCATAGAAACAGCAGGTGACAGACCACAACAAAAAGTTACATAGTGTACATTTAATGTCTAAACTCTTACAGAATAAAAATCAAAAAAACAAAACAAAATAAAAAACAGCGAGCAAGTTGTAATGGTGCAAGGTGAATTTAATTATAACTGTGCACAGCTATACAACCTAACTCAGAATCAGAATCAGAAAGGTTTTAGTGCCATATGAGTGAACAGGTTCACAACATTAGGAAATTGCTTCGGTACTCGGAGCGGAATGTAAACAAACACTTAACATGCAGCAAATAAAATCGAATAAAGTAAAAAGACCAAGAAGCTATAATATAGCACAAAACTTACAAATATACAGGAATATAACAGTGCAGGTAGTGATCAGTGCAAACAGACAGGAGCAAAAAATACAGCACAGGGTCATGTGACTGACACAGTGCGGGGGGTGAGAACAGTCCAGGATCCAATCATGTGATCAGAAATCTGCCCCAATCACGTGGTTTCGGATTGGATCGGAATCAGACATTACCTCCCGATCAGTATCGGATATACTGGATATGTATATATATTCTTATTATTTTTTAACATATCCTAGATGAGATCTATGGTTATGCGGTGGCAGAGAGTGAGTGACTTCACACAGAAACATCAACACGTGTGGCATGACACGCTATTGGTTAAATACACAGAAGCAGGCAGCTCGAAGTGCGAGTACAGAGGAGATGAGAAGAGCGCTATAATGAGCGCTATAAGAACGCTATAATGTTTAGCGAGTATGTCTGGGTCTGGAAATACTATAAAGTTGATGACAACAACATTGCCACAGAAACGGTGGGATATGTAAACTTGGATTGCAAGGGGTGAAAAGGAAAGGGCGACATTTAACACAACAAACCGATACGGCACCAGCCAAAGACGAGTCAGCTCATGCTGCAGGAGAGTTTGAAAAGGAGAGAACCTTGGATTTCTTATGCTTATGGAGCACGTCGAACCTCGATTTGAAGTGCCATCTCGCTACTATTTCACAGAGAAAGCTCTGCAGCTCTTTATTAGAAGATTTCTGACAAACTACATGTCCTGTTATCAGATGTACCCCATGTTTCGTTCACCACAGACATCTGGAGTTCATCCATGACACCCAGAAAGATAAATAATAAGTAATAAGTGTACTTAAATAATAATAATAATAATAATAATAATAATAATAATAATAAATATAAGTGTACTTTTTTATGTATTACTCAAAATCAAATGATCGGAATCGGAACGGAGGGCCAAAAAACCTGATCGGGACATCCCTAGTTATTATTCAAGAGTCCAACTGCAGAGGGGAAGAAGCTGTTTTTATGGCGGGAGGTTCTGGTCCGAATGGACCGTAGCCTCCTGCCTGAGGGGAGCAGGTCCATGGCCAGGGTGAGAAGGATCGGATGCAATGCGACCTGCACGTGTCTGTGTCCTGGAGGTGTACAGGTCCTGAAGAGATGGAAGGCTGCAACCAATCACCTTCTCAGCAGAGCGCACAACACGCTGCAGTCTCTGTTTGTCCCTGGTGGTGGCTCCAGCAGACCACACGGTGATGGAGGAGGTGAGGATGGACTCGATGATGGCCGTGTAGAACTGTACCATTGTCCGTGCTGGCAGGTTGAATCTCTTCAGCTGCCTCAGGTATACAACCTCTGCTCGGCCTTCTTTATGACGGAGGTGATGGTGGGCTCCCATTTGAGGTCCTGGGTGATGGTGGTCCCCAGGAAGCGGAAAGAGTCCACAGTGGTGATGGGGGTGTCGGTCAGGATGATGGAGGGGAGTGGGGCTGTGTGCTTCCTAAAGCCCACAATGATGAAACTATCCCTACGTCAGTCCATGTCAATTCTATCCCCAGTCTGAGACAATGCAATGAGGACATGGAACTCAAAGACAGGTTCAGTAAGTAAGACTTTATTTATAGAGCATTAAGATTAAGATTAAGATTAAGATTGGGCTTTTAGCCTTTATTGGTCTCACACACAATGACACACAGTGACACACGGGAGAAATTTGACTTCTGCATTTGACCCATCCTTTTTCAGGAGCAGTGAGCAGCCATGTTTTTCGGCGCCCGGGGGGCAGTACCGTGAAGGGTCTTGCCCAAGGACCCACACTGGTTAGCTCATTGCCCAGGGGGGGTTTGAACCTACAACCTCCAGGGGGATGCTCCAGGGAGCATCTTTCATGGATTAAAAAAAAAAAAAAAGTGTTTTACAGAGTGAATGGATGAGAATAAAAAATGGTTACAAAAGAGAAGTTACAAACATAAGTTTAGACTTGTATAAGGAGCACAAGGCCAGGACCCTCTATCACACAGAATAATGGCTCAAGGGCTCATGGTCACCTTGAATAACATGAACCATCTTATACTGTTGAAAACAGAAGTTTACATACACTATATAAAAACACACATATGCCCCCCCCCCCCCTCACTGCCAGAAATGATATAAAAATAAACATTTCCATTCTTAGGTCAATTAGAATTAACACAATTATTTATATTTGCTAAATGCCAGAAGAATTAGTATTTTTTATACAGTTTTTATTACTTTTTTCCAAAGTCAAAAGTTTACATACAGTTCATATTTGGTACTATTGCCTTGAAACTGTATAACTTGGGTCAAACATTTTGGATATCCTTCCACAAGCTTTCCACAATAGTTTGTAGGGATTTTGGCCTATTCCTCCTGACAGAACTGGTGTAACTGAGCCAAGTTTGTAGGTCGCCCTACTTGTATAATAATTAATAATAATAATTCATTGCATTTATATAGCACCTTTCATGACACCCAAAGCGCTTTACAGTTCATTGTTCATTCACTCCACACTTGGTGGTGGTAAGCTACTTTCTGTAGCCACAGCTGCCCTGGGGCAGGCTGACGGAAGCAAGGCTGCCAATCTGCACCATCGGCCCCTCCGACCACCTCCAACACTCACACACACTCCACTTTCATACTAGGCAAATGTGGGTAAAGTGTCTTGCCTAAGGACACAGCGACAGTTTTTTGCCACTGGCGCCCCACTGTGGCACCTGGAATTCCCAGCGGTCTCCCATCCAAGTACTAACCAGGCCTTGCCTTGCTGAGCTTCTGAGATCTGACGGGATCAGGCTTTGACAGGCAGGTATGGCCACATGTATATGCCTTTTCAACTCTGCCCATAAATTTTCAATAGGATTTAGATCTGGGCTCTGTAATGGCCACTCCTAAACATTGACTTTGTTATCCTTGAGCCACTGTGTAACCATTTTTGCAGTATGCTTCAGATCATTGTCCATTTGGAAGACCCATTTGCGCCCAAGCTTCAACTTCCTGGCTGATGACTCAAGATGTTGTTTCAATATTTCCACGTAGTGTTCTTTCCTCATGATGCCATCTATTTTGTGAAGTGCACCAGTCCCTCCCGCAGCAAAACAACCCCACAACATGCTACCACCCCAAGTTTCACAGTTGGGATGGTGTTCTGAGGCCTGCAGGCTTCCACTTTTTTCCTCCAAACAGAATGATGGTCACTGTGGCCAAACAATTCAATTTTTGTTTCACCAGACCACAGGACATGTCTTGGCAGTGCCCGAGTGGTCTGCAATGTATATTCTTGGTATCACATATTGCCTCAGAATCTCATTTCTGGGAGGCTTTGAGTCTTGAGTTGCTCACCTTGGTGATCATCTCGGTCAACATGCCTTTTATGGGTGGCTCCACGACCCCTAACCAGGGGTTGAACTGGACCCCCAGGTATTTTATAGTGCTCTTGTAGTTGACCATCGGGATATTGGTCTCCTGGAGCTTCCAACCCTGGCACTCGTTTAGGACCGAGTGCCGTTCTTTCCTGCTCAGTAGGAAGCCTGAGCATTTCTTAGGGTTTGTGGACAGTCCGACCAACTTTGTGAATTCATCCAGGGCCCTTAGGTTGGCCGGCATCCCTTCTCCCGTATTACTTAGGAGAACCAAGTCATCTGCATAAGTCATTGCCGTGATCCTGTTGTCTTCTCCGAATTCAAAGCCCCATCCCCTTGCCTCCAGCCAGTAAAGGAAGGGATCTAGGGCCAGGTTGAACAGTAGAGGAGAGAGGGGGTCGGTTTTCTTCACTCCTGAAGTGATAGTGATCGGGGGGGTGGAACCGCCTACCAGCCTGATAGTGGTAGTACTGCCCTTACACGAGTTCCTTACAAGCTTCCTCAGTAGCTTGTCCACCCCTCTTCATTCGAGTGATGCCATAATGAGGGAGTGAGAGACCGTGTCGAAGGCTTTTGCTAGGTCAGTGAAGGCGACGCCCAAGCCAGTCCTCCTTTGCTTGCACAGTTTATGGAGGCCTTTTAGTAGTGTCAGATTTTCTGCACAACCTGGCCCTTTGATGAAGCCTTTTTGTCTGGGATGGACCAGACAGGCTTCAGCGAGGCACAATGCCAAGGCCCAAGTGCACATGTCGCACATGTGTGGACCCGCCTGGAGGGGTTTCCATTTCATTTGGAAGTTTGGCACATGTCTATTAATTGCTGTGGCCTCGGTCCTGTAACTGCCACACCGTTTGCAGAGAAAGATGATTTTCGTCATTGTGCGCTCCTTGGAAGTGTCTGAAAGCTTCCTCTAGTGTGCCCAAAATCGTGTGGCAAAGCGGGCATTAGGCGCCTGACCAAGGGACCCTTAGACCGACCCATACTGTCGACTGGATCCTCCCTTTTAGTGATTTCAGCTTTTCGCCCTTTTTGCTGTTCATAATGAGGATCTCTTTTGATATGGTCGGCCTCTCGAAGAGCTTCCTCCTGGCAGAGGGGACCCTTTTGGTCGGGGTGGCTCCTGGGGAGGAGTTTTTTTGAATAACACACGGGACTTGGGGTGTGCTCTGCATGTTAAGGGTGTGGTCAACTCAGGGGTAGAGAGGTGCCCCGTGTCTTGTGTCTCATTCCCTGTGGTGGAGTTCACAATTCCCATCATTGGTCTCTCCAGGCTCCGAATTCTCCTCAGAACCCTCCCAGGGAAGCTGTGTTTTGGTGTGGAGAGTGGGGTTCTCCGTTCAAACCCTTTCAGCCTTTCTGGGGAGCGCTCGTATACCTCCATGGTGGAGGTTGGAGTCTGCATCGTGTTAAGTTTGGACGTTCCAGGGACACCGTCTGGAGGAGAGGGAAACACACATAACATATTACTGATGTGTTTCGGTTATGCTCTAAAAATAACCCACGATAAGCGAAATCCGCGAAGTAGGACAGCTTTATATTTTACAATTATTCTACATGTTTTAAGGCTGTAAACGCCTCACTACACATATTATACACTTTTCTCAGACTGGAATTAATGTTTTCTCACATTTCTCTCTCGTTTAAACATTCAAACTTTAGCAGATAAAAAAAAAAAAGTATTAATAGTGACGCGTGTATTTCACAGTTCCTCTGACCGTGCCTCTTCGTCCTGGCACCGCTCTGCTTTGGTGCAGGCGTCTTTTACCGAGTGTGCTCTTTTTTCTTTTGGGCGAGAAGATTCTTATAAACAGACATTCCACCAGTGACGGACTGAGTGGTCTGGCATTTGGGCACATGCCACACACCTGGGGGCCCGCGAGTACAAGACCGTGCAGAGTCTGCACCGAATACCTTGCGGGTGGGCCGCGGCAATGCAGCCCATCTGCTAGATATTCGGTCGTTAGCCGTGGATGCGGTCCTGAGAAGAAACACGATCTGGACACTGCCGGCCTCGGTCTCATACTCGCGGCCCCAGGTGAGACGCACGGCCTCGCGCCGGTCATGCTGCTCTACCATGGATTTGACCACGATGAGCAGGTGCACGTGTCCACGTGCTCACTTCTCCGGGTGGTCAATGCGCATCAGGAAGTAGCGGCAGTGTTTCCGCAGAACGAACTGGTGAAACCTGGAGTCCAGGTGGCGGAACCAGTCCTGAGAGCGCACGGAAGCGTTCTCACTAACGTTCTCAGTTCTGAACCTGCGCGTTGCTGGACCTGCGCCCTACTCTGTGGGTTCAGCACTTCACAGCACTTCAGAGTCACACTATGAGCAATCGAACATCTATATAAATCTGGCAAACTAAAGTACAGAAACCATAGCTTACTTCAAAAACAAAATTATCATAAAGTGAAAATATATTACATAAATTACTTATAAAGTACATTGTTACTATTCATATTTTCAATATGGACTTTATTTTTAAAATGTGAAAAGAACTGGAAATAAAGTCAAGTTAAAATTTAATCTGTAAATAATCAAAATAAAACCTAGAATAATTAGTGTAACATTCGTGAACGTCAACTCTGCCAAGGCACTAGTATATGTGTCAATGTCTTATCACTGATAATCTTGAATTTTAGGATTAAAGGGCATTTATTCAGTGTTCAAAAATCAATGCACCACTCTACGGCTGAAACAAATTAATCACAGCCAATCCACTGTTGAGATAATGGTTAAAGTTGGGGGGTCTGACAGAAATCAGGGTTCTGGCAAATTGTTTGCCTGGGTTCTAAAACTGTATCGATTATGTTAAATTTCCCCTTTCTGGTGTAATCAATTCTCCTGAAAATGTGATTCAACTGGACTTTGTTTTGAGTCTGCTTCTGCACAAACACGTCCAAGGTCGACAGCTGCGGCTTATCACACAGCACACTACAAAACAAGGCATTCCACATTCAGCTCACACTGATATGCTATATGTAAAACACTCTGCCCTGTCTAGTTAGTAATGTTTGCCTCTGCTTCAGTTTTCAATCAATTTCATTGATTTTTATGGACTGCTCCCCTTCCCACCCGCCCGTCTGTCACCAACAAAAAAAAACGCTGTGTGTTTTACCTGTCCAATTGTTGTTGTCGTAATATGTTTGTGAATAATGTCACTGATTGCATCTTTTTCAACTCTGTATCTCCGAGTCAGCGGCGCGCACATTAGTAATTGAATAATAGTTTCTGGACAAAACACAGGCTCCAACACGTGCCACATGCATTAAAAAATGACATAGGAAACATTTAGTGTTCATCAGGATGTCCTTGAGTGGGATCACTTTAGCTTCATCTGGGTACATTTTATGAAAAGGCAGATGCTATTTACACCTGGGTATAAATAGCAAACATTGTTATTGACACATGGGGCAACTAGTCATTGTTGCTATTTACACCCGACCCGGGTGTATTTAGCTTGGCACAGTAGACGCACCTGAGTGTTCCTAGACAAAAATGCTATTTACACCCAGGTCTTCATAGTCAGTTATGCTATTTACACCCAGGTAAATAGTAACTAATAAATAAATAGTAACAGATAAATAGTAATAGTAACCCAGGTAACTAGACAAAAATGCCCATCCCCTTTCATTCAATATTTTGCATTGTTATCACAAATGTTGATGTCTTTTTATACTTTATGAATGAAATAAACAAACAAATATAAAATATATCTCCTTAGTGCCTGCTGTATCATAGTTAAAGGGATATGCCACCCCCAGGTCAAATTTGGGCATCTCCCCACAGTCCAGAGACTAAAATAAGCCATTGTCCGAGTCTGTCGCCACTGACCGCCGCGGTATCTGCTGCTCCTCCGCCTTAGACTGGAGTCTAACGTCGCCAGAGAAAGATTTCGGCCAAAAGGAATTAATTTGCTCGATGCGTTTCCCAATTACTTTCTGTGTAGTGCGCATTCATATCGAGTGCAAATAAATGTGCAAATCAACACGGAGAGCTTGACTTGGTCATTTTGGGTGGGAACTATTTTCCAGTGCGGAAGAATAAAGCCAAATCACGCAGTACGCTGCCAGAGGAATCCCAGTTACGCACCGGGAAGGGAGTTCCCCTGTTGCACAACGTGGTGCGTGATTCAGCTTTATTCTTCCGCACTGGAAAATAGTTCCCACCCAAAATGACCAAGGCAAGCTCTCCGTGTTGATTTGCACATTTATTTGCACTTGATATGAATGCGCACTACACAGAAAGTAATTGGGAAACGCATCGAGCAAATTAATTCCTTTTGGCCGAAATCTTTCTCTGGCGACGTTAGACTCCAGTCTAAGGTGGAGGAGCACCAGATACCGCGGCGGTCAGTGGCGACAGACTCGGACAATGGCTGGGTGAGCAGGAAAACGCTTTCCACCACTTATTTTAGTCTCTGGACTGTGGGGAGATGCCCAAATTTGACCTGGGGGTGGCATATCCCTTTAAGTCCAGCTCTCTGTCTGTTGCATTTATTGTTACACATTAGAAAAATGCAGGATTGATCATGAGAAATAGAGAATTACAGTATTTATTTAACTGTGGTAACGTAGAGAGTAATAACAAATAATACTGAATTAAATAATGTATATGTGTATTTAATACGTGAAATTTAAAATTTAACCTGGCACCTGTATGAGTGTAGAGCATGCTCAGAAGTAAAACTTAAAGAACCCAATAAAAGACCACAATCTTTTATTAAACAACATTAACAGAACAAATTAAGCGAACCCCCCCCCCCCCCCACACACACACACACACACACACAAACACTATGCACGCACGCACACACACACACACTATGCATGCACAGACACACACACACACTATGCGTGCACACACTGCACACACACTATGTGCGCGCACACACACACACTATGCGGCACAGTGGCTGAGTGGGTAGCGCTCATGCTTCACAGCAAGAAGGTTCCGGATTCGATCCCTGGGTCGCCCAAGCCTTTCTGTGTGTGTTCTGTGTGGAGTTTGCATGCATGGTCTGGGTTCGATCCCCGGGTCGCTTGGGCCTTTCTGTGCGGAGTTTGCATGTGCGGAGTCTCCCCGTGTCTGGGTGGGTTTCCTCCGGGCACTCTGGTTTCCCCCACCAACCCAAAACATGCACCATAGGTAAAATCCTCCAGCTGAGGTCCTGACCAAGCCAAAGCAAGAAGATCATGAAGATGGTCCCCGGGCGCAGGAATGTGCTGCTCACTGCTCCTAATAACAGGATGGGTCAAATGCAGAGCTGGAATTTCCCCACTGTGGGACTAATAAAGGCATAGCTTTCTTTCTTTCATGCACACACACACACACTATGTGCACACAAAATTCTGATTAGGTCATTTGGGCTTCAATCAGTCTTTGCCAAATGTATCTTCTCATTTGTAACATGTGCTCCTGTTGGACCATTGCCTCCGGATTCTGGAGGGAAAAAAGAACACATTAATTTAAAATCTTTCCATAAGGATCTATTGCATGTTCTATCCTCCATTGGCATCAGGTCGATTAGCCTACTACTGACATGCAGTTTACAGCGTTCTCAAGTCTCACGCTTTGAGAGTGAGACACACGCAATTCAACGAGTTCACACGCTCACACGCCACACATGGTATTTCTCACGCTGAAATTTTGTTAAGCAATTCAAAACTCTAGCCACTGGTCACAGCGCTTCTGTGCCCAGAAAATCGGTCTGTGTGGCTCAGAAGAGTTTGTTATGCAGGCACCGCGCCCTTTTCAGCGAAAAAACAAAAAAGCTCACACGCACCACCCCCCTGCTCCCCCAATATAAAACTCACTCCAACCAAACTTCAAAACTTGAGTCAAACTAGTTTACCTTAGTAAGCTAGTGTTAGCAATCTTTGCTAGCTGTGGCCAGTTTAAGGTTAACTTACAGCTTTAAAGGAAAATAAATACATTTTTAAAAAAGCACATTTATTGGTGAATGGGGCTTAGTTGTTACTTACGACGGCCAAATGCTTCCATTTGGATCACTATTAATGTTACCATTATCTTACTTGATTTGAACAGACTGACGAATAACAGGCACAACAGGCATGGATAGGCACTGCAAATATATTTTGTAGCAACGTTAACTTACCTTTTGTTAATTTTTTTTGTTAAATTATTTAGCTAAGCTAAGTTAGCTTTGCTCCGAAGGTCTGGTCGGATTCTGGTCGGATTCCTGCACTTTTCACAGGAAATGACATAGGCAGACATGTCACATTATTTTTTTCTTGAGACGGGTGTAAATAGAAGAATCGTGTCCATTTCACTATTAACACCCAGGGTGCAGACAGACACTCCGTTATGAAAATCCCATTTACAGGCCTTTTGTAATCTAAACAATGAATCAATTAACCAAAATAATAATTCCTAGACTAATCAATTAACAAAATAATTGTTAGTTGCCCTACACCACACATACTGATAAACTCGCTAAAGAGTTTATTCATCATCATCATCATCAAATCTTTATTACAGTGTCTTAGTCCAGAGTTAAAAACACAACACTCCCCCAACACAATATTCACAGCAAACAGCCGTACCACTGTCTCCTCAGTTCAGACTGGCACCGTGTGGCACTGAGTTTGACATTAGTCAGACTCATGATAATGCTGTTCTCACAGTCATTAAGGTCACAAATGAATTTGTGCAGTAAACAGAGCATATTCATAACCAGAACTTTATCAACACTTTCACTTTAAGTACAAGTGCTTTGCCTAATTACATTTCTAGTAACTTGTATCTACATATGTTGTGTCTGCCTGCTGTATTTACCAATGTCCCTTGGAAACCACTGTGCTCTGAACTGTGCACTTGTATAATTGTAGGTTGTCGCGAGTGAAGTCTGTTCCCCTGTCCCCGAGGGCACACCCAAATCCTCTCTGTTCCTTCACACAAACATTTGTTGAGGCCTAAAGCCATTTGGCTCAAAGTGTGACTCTGAATCCACCCATGGGTCCTACTTACACAGACTCCCCACACAGACAGTCTGCTCTTGTGTTTTTTTACAAAGGGTATTTACAATCACATGCACTGTAGCGTCAATAGTGACCAAAGCCGTTCAAGCAGGCTGTGATGCAGGGGCAAACTCTGATGCACTGTTCCTACATGCAGATGATTCTGTAACATCATCATGTAACTTTTCTTCTTCACCACAGAGGGTGTAGTGCACAAACTCATGATTCTGTTTCTCTGCTTCATTTGCTGTTGTGTTAGTCCACAACAGGCGATCAATTGGAGAATATCAGAAAGTAAATAAGTGTACTCAAATCCAAGTTTTACTCAATATGGTGGGGTGGTGGTGACATTTACAACATGTGTGCTTATGCTTTGTATATTAGCATTTTGCAACTTTTATAAAAAAAATAAAATAAAATAAAATAAAGCTAAAGCGTAGGGCCTATTGTTATTGTTCTGGTTTTTCTTATTATTTATTTTATTCTTATATTATTTTCCTTCCCCCCTTTTTTCAGGTTTCGGGTACTTCCCACCGACGAAAACTCACGAAATTTTGCACAAAATTCAAGAACGCCAAAAAATGAATTTACAAATAATCTGTATTAAAAAATCTTTAAAAATGGCTCAACAGCGCCCCCTGGAAAATCAAAATACATTGCGCCTATGGCTATACCCGTGTTGCCATGGCAACAGGCAAAACATCTGTCCTCGCCAATGGGACGCCCGGCAAAAACTTTGTCGTAGCCAAACCAAATTTGGTACATAGATGCATCATGGGAATAGGAACAAAAAAGTATATTATACCATTGCTAGGCGACCAACAGGGAGTCAGCCATATTGGACCGAGCACGTGACCCGGCGCCAAAAGCAAATTTTCCTGTCCTCCTATTTTAACGAACTCCTCCTCGGGTTTTTGACCCAGACTCACCAGAATCATGCTGGATCATCAGGACAAGTGGGACATTAAAAGTTATTAAAAGCGTTCTAAAAGACTCAACGGTGTTTCCGTGAAAACACCACAAATTTCAGGTTTGTTTTTGCAGCTCGCCATCAAATTTCGACAAGTGATAATCCATGCATACTTTGGCCGTTTTCACTCAAACTTTAATCGAAAATAAACTTTAATCGAAAATAACCGTGAGTGCAAGCGAGGGTCGATCATCGCCGCTTGCGGCTATATTGTTTTTTGTTATTATAAAATTAATGTAATTAATAATTGTTTTAAAACTGTAATTTTTGTCAGACCTATATTTAACTGACTACAGGAGTCTCTAAATCATCAATCTGAACACTAAATTAACCTAAGTGGTGTATTTCTGACAATCAATACAGTAAATTGAAGTTTGGGGCATTTAAAAATATAGCTGCCTATTCTGAAATTATAAAGAAAATACAACCCCGCGTCAAGTCTGAATTGTCTGGAGCGCTGTGTTCCTTGTTAACTGGAGTTTAATTGAAAACCACTTAGTTTTGGGAGAATGTTATTATGAACGTCGTCCGTGAATGACAGACATGAAGGGCACTTTAGACTTGTAATGTTTCAGAATTTCAAAAGGGCATTTAGGTCGATAAAGCATTCCGACATGGTTTTCCACGAAGCCTGTGAAATGCAAATAATTTTTAGTTCACAGCGGGGCGAGAAGTCTGTCACTGAGCTCTAGTTTTAAAGAAGGTGGGATTGTTCTTAATGCCCTCAAAGTATGTAGTGGTGGGGAGTCGTGCTGGAAATCCGGTTTTATTGGTTTGGGGATGTAGAACAACAAGCTGTGTAGTGCTGATAGGTTACAGTGGTCTGTGCTGGTGAAATCCTCTTACACCTGTCGGCTCCTCGTGCTCATTGACTCACCTGTCACGTTTGTTGTGCAAAAGAAGAACAATGTCAATTTATTTAAAAAAAAAAAGTTGGATCTCTGCAAGTTGGTTGGAAGGCTTATGTTCTTTGGTAAATATACATATTATACAACGTGTCCTCTGTTCCACTGAAGGGTGGGTCTAATGAAGAGGATAATTTTCCCTATGAGATGATTAAAGTATTTGAAATATTTACTGTCACTTTAGTGGTGGAGGGTCCCCCACCAGCAGAGGCACAGATCAAAAGCATTACACAAAGATATGAGAAGAATATTTTCTTCACAACATAAATACACATACATTTGTTGATTAACTCATGGCTGTGAAACAAAAGTCACTTTGCTTTGAATGTAGCTTTGTAATTCTGGTATAAATAATCTAAAGTGAAGGGGAGACTCAAGAAGACTTGCTTGGGATGCCAGAAGGCTAGCAGTTTTTTTGTATTTCATAACTCACCAGGCTTTTGCAAAAAAATGTTCTTCAACATATGTGTAAGACAGAGGTCTTCAACAGAGGGGTTGCGGCCCCTAGGGGGGGTCGCGGAGGTACTACAGGGGGGTCGCGAAATCTTTTGATTTCACTTTAAAATAATATAATTTTATATTTTAATATTTTTAAAAACAATATACTTTTTCATTTTTCCCCAATCAATTTCTTCCTTGTCCCTCCACCCTTTTTGATGTCTTAAAATGAAAAAAGATATGTTATGTGCAACTCATCAGGGTCAGACATCTCACTGAAGTGGGAATTCACAGATGGTTTGGGGGTTCACTGTCCCCTGTATGTTCATGTATGTTCACAGTTTAAAGGGATATGCCACCCCCAGGTCAAATTTGGGCATCTCCCCACAGTCCAGAGACTAAAATAAGTGGTGGAAAGCGTTTTCCTGCTCACCCAGCCATTGTCCGAGTCTGTCGCCACTGACCGCCGTGGTATCTGCAGCTCCTCCGCCTTAGACTGGAGTCTAACGGCGCCAGAGAAAGATTTCGGCCAAAAGGAATTAATTTGCTCGATGCGTTTCCCAATTACTTTCTGTGTAGTGCGCAAGAATACAGCCGTATCACGCAGCACGCTGCCAGGGGAATCCCAGTTACGCACCGGGAAGGGAGTTCCCCTGTTGCACAGCGTGGTGCATGATTCGGCTGTATTCTTCCGCACTGGAAAATAGTTCCCACCCAAAATGACCAAGGCAAGCTCTCCGTGTTGATTTGCACATTTATTTGCACTCGATATGAATGCGCACTACACAGAAAGTAATTGGGAAACGCATCGAGCAAATTAATTCCTTTTGGCCGAAATCTTTCTCTGGCGACGTTAGACTCCAGTCTAAGGCGGAGGAGTTGCAGATACCGCGGCGGTCAGTGGCGACAGGCTCGGACAATGGCTGGGTGAGCAGGAAAACGCTTTCCACCACTTATTTTGGTCTCTGGACTGTGGGGAGATGCCCAAATTTGACCTGGGGGTGGCATATCCCTTTAACTTGATTTGTGTTAATTGTTCATTATTTGAATAGCTCTGTATTTGAGCAGGATGTCTGTGTAAATGGCAGAAGCACAGCCACTCTCTCCCTTGCACTTGTTTTTTGGTTGAATCAGTGAACGATCTTAATAGGCCTGTGTTATATGCAAGTTGTGTTTAAAAATTGCAGTAGCACATCCTATCCGGCCCATCTTTAAAATAAAAAAACATGAAAATACAGTATTAACCTGTGTATTACTTCCTTGTATTGGATGTACCATAACAGAGTAGCAATGTTTATACATGACACTAAGCTCAATTTAATATAAAACACAATTCTATGCCGTATATATAGTAGGGGGTCCCTGGCCCAGTTCGCCATCTGTTTGGGGGTCCCTGGCCTGGTGTAAGATAAACATAATTTTCCGCAAGAAAGGATCATGCAACAACACATAATGAAACAATGCTAGATGGATTGTTTTAATGCCTTACAGACAAAGCAATAATATTTCAGTGGATATGGTGAAATGTTCCATAGTGCACCTTTAAATTTCACATTGTCTTATATATTAGAAAATGTAGAAAACTAAACATTGATAGCAGCAGCACCTAAAAAAAAATCTAAAATGGTTAATACATCTTATTTTCCGCCGCCAAAATGCTGTGTAAATATTCCCTTTTCAAATTGTTATTCTTAATGGTGCTTTTTCCTCAACAGAGCCAACTGTTGTTTTTTTCCCCACTAACCCACACAAAGCACCTTCTATCGCCATTTACAAAACATTCCCACTCCATTAGCTCCTCCTAACCTTTTCCTTAAGAACTTTTATTTACTCCTCAATACGTTTGCTCACATGCAATCCTACAGGGTTGATGAAGAATCAGCCTCCCCATTCGCACAAGTTAATAATATGGAAATGTAATTCACAGGCCAGGCGCTCTGTACTGCACTGTATTGAATCACGGGTTGCAGAAGTGACTGTGAAGATTATTGTGAATGATTTTGGCGTTCGTTTGCTAGCCTGGCGTGACATGGGGGTCTTATCGGCACGTGGTTGGCCCCTCTGTTCAGGCCCTGAAGACCGCATGCATCTCCCCAAAGCCATTGGTGCATCTGAATAGGAGATGTCATTTTCTGATCCACTCTGCCTGTATGTTTCATCCAGTGAGGGTTGTTAGGGCTGCAGTTTTTTCTCTCCTTAGAAATGTTCAGGTCAAAGGGAAAATGTGGGCTTTCTGTTTAGTATGTATGTTGATGAGTTTGGGAGTTTATGATTGCAATGGTGTCTTCTCATTATAGAGAGTTATCACATTCGGGGTGTTCTGCATGTATGTGTATTGGCAGTACAGTGGTACCTCACCTTACGAAATTAATTCGTTCCAGAAGTGGTTTTGTAATGTGAATTTTTCGTAAGTTGAGTAGCTATTTCAATGGAAAAAGCCTGATTCGTTCCAAGTTTTTTTTTTATAGTGTAACTTTTTTTTATAGTGTAACACTGTGTTCTGCGTAGAGACTGTAGACCCAGGACTAAACATGGACTATACCAGGTCTAGACCAAGGACTAAACCAGGTCTGGACCAGGACTAAACCTGGATTAAACCAGGACTGGACCAGGTCTAGACCTGGACTGAACCAGGACTAGACCAGGTGGATTAAAGCGCCGCGTGCGGGTCTATTTCCTGGTTTTGTGCTAGCTCTGCTATTAGCAGCAGCACCGGTGTACCTCACGAGTCACGGCTGAGGCGAGCAGCGACTGCGTGCGTGGGGGAAAGGGGGAGGGCGGAGAAGTGTGCGCGCGGACACGTGTGATGCATGACCCAGCGCGAGGCTGCGAGCACGAGACCCGTGCTCAAACCGTGCCTCCTCTAAACCTGGTCTACTAAACCTGGTTTAGAGGAGGCACGGTTTGAGCACACGAGACCCGTGCCTCCTCTAAACCAGGTCTAAACCAGGTCTAGAGGAGGCACGGTTTGAGCACGGGTCTCGTCCTCTCAGCCCCGCGCCGGGTCATGCTGCGCTATCACACATGTGTCCCCGCCGCGCACACTTCTCCACCCTCCCCCTTCCCCCCACGCTGCACTATTAATACATTTTGTTGAAAATCTATGAAAGTTTGAGTGTTTAAACAGAGACAAATGTGAGAAAAGTTTAAATCAATCAACATTTGATGAAATGTTGTAAATGTCTGATTTTGTGTGAAAAGGGGGCAGATGTTATAAGTTTATACTTCTTTCTGCTCCTTTTCATTCATATGGTTAAATGTTACAGAACTATTTTGTATTCTTTTATGAATGAAACAAATAAAGAAAAGAAATTAAATGAAATGAAATCCAGTCTGAGAAAAGCGTATAATGTGTGTGGCTGAGCGCGCATTATTTGAATTTTTGAGATTTCGCGTTTCGTAACTTGAATTTTCTTTCGTATCTAGAGACCAAAATTTAACGTGAAGGCATTTCGTAACTTGGAATTTTCGTTTGTTGGGTCATTCGTAAGGTGAGGTACCACTGTATGTTCACTAGTAACCATCAAGAGATGGAATGCACACATTAGCAAACACTGGCAAATAAGTTTTAAGATTGTCCTAAAAACTTGAGAAAAACTTTAAAATGGTTTTAAACAACACATCTTCTTGAGTGTTCATGGTCCTGTTTATGTGATTGATTTTCAACAAAAAGGTGAGAGTGACTAACTGAAAAACTCTAATGCTAGCTAGATTGTGAGTGTAATGTTCCTTGAGAGGGACTTGTTTAACCGCACAAATCAGGTTACCTGTTGTAGTTTCAGTTAAATCCGTTTTTTATGGTTAGATTGTGTTAAGATGAAGCTTAGATAAAAGGAGAATTTACGTTTTTTACAATCTGAGCCTTATTTCGGTAATAAAACAAGTTGTTTTACTCACCCATAGCACTTTGGTGTCATATGGAGCACTTCCAGAGATGTTTTAGATTAGCGATTAGCGATTAGCGATTAGCGATTAGCGTTCTCGGGGCATAGAGCATGTAATATATGCCCCGAGCGGTCTCCTTCGTTTGAGTCAAAAGTGGCCTGTAATCCGAGATTTATCCATAGTTTCGAGTAGATGAGGACGCCAGTGCACATAATAATAATAATAATAATCAAGCTATTAAATACATTAATTAAATAATACAGCACATAAAAACAAGATAAAACAAAATAAAAACAGTGTAAAAATACAATGTGCGGAGTCACACTTTATTTCGCTCTCAGCTCTCGGGACCCAAACATGAAACGCAAAGCTGTAAATTATGGATAAATCTCGGATTACAGGCCACTTTTGACTCAAACGAATGCGCAGACTAAGACATTGAGCTTCTATGATTTGGAAAAGTGCTAAAGTTTGTGTTATTTGGAGACCGCTCGGGGCATACATTACATGCTCTATGCCCCGAGAACGCTAATCGCTAATCGCTAATCTAAAACATCTCTGGAAGTGCTCCATATGACACCAAAGTGCTATGGGTGAGTAAAACAACTTGTTTTATTACCGAAATAAGACTCAGATTGTAAAAAAAAAACGTTAATTCTCCTTTAAAGTCTAACTTCTAGCTTCAGACAGAGCAGAGCATACAGTTAGCAGTTGGCCCGACAGCTGCACTGCGTAATTTTTCTGGTGGATGTTACACTACTGCTACACTGCTTGTCTCCATGGAGATGTTCTTGCATTGCCCGGAATACTCTAACGCCGCTGATCTGGCCTATAACTTGACCTGATGGCGCCATATACATAAATAGGAGAAGAAATATCATCGCCATAGAGACAAGCAGGTGATGAGCAGGTGACCTGTAAAGTTACACAGTGTACCTTTAATTATCACTCTTGAAAACAGTGTAAAATATTACTTTTTCATAATGTATTTTCTACAGCAAAATGGAAACTAAAATTTAATGGACATAAATTACTGATGTGAACAGATTGAAAAAAAAGAGAAAAAAACAGATTGCCGTTTATATTATTCAATTAATAACAGTTTGCTGGGTCGATTTAGAAAAAAAAAACAATTTCATTTGGCTTATTACTGTCAGAAGTCTATTTTCGCTGTCACACTTAAACAACATCTTTAAGGTAGTTCTGCAAAGAAACATGATGATATTATAGCTAACTGTGCCTCCACAAAGGCATGGAAACCGGGCAATCAGATCTGACCAGCCCTGCCAAGTGGCCATTTGTCTTTAAGGGCCATCTCAAGTACTGCATTCAAACATGTATTTATGGAGGTGGGTAAAGGGACTGAGCACATGAGTATTATAGAACATTCATGCTTAAACACGGCCTGGTAATTCAGTCTCTTTTGCACAATAGGAGTGTTTAACAAAGCACGATGGCAACTGTGGTGAAAAATGAAAGGTTCAACGTCAAACGGAATGTTTTGTTCCATGTTCTGGTATTATGCACTTCTGAGATACCCATAGTAGTGATCTTAAAGCATTTGAAAGATTAGTTATTAAAGTAGTTATTGATGGTTGTGTGTTGAGGTAGAAAGTACCTTCTAATTAACTAACTGAAACTACTTTTGCTACTACTACAGCTTCTGCTACTACTCATACAGTTTTCTACTACTTCTGCTACTACAATTAATACTTTTATAGCATACTATGTTATTGCTACTGTTGCCGCTATTATTTGTAAAAATACTTAAAGGTCCTATATTATGCAAAATGAACCATTGTGAGCTTTAAAGGGATAGTGCGTTTTTTTTATGTGAATCTGTATTAGGGATGGGCGGATCGATACCAAAGTATTGATATTTCGATACTGATGGGGTATTGAATATGCATCGATCCTGGTATTAAAATATCGATACCAAGTCATGTTTTCTTACTGACTTAACTTTCAGTTTATTTAGTTCAAATTCATATGTGTTTTGTTCATTATTCAACCATTGCCAGTTGTCAGGCACTACTTTTCCTTCCGCGTTCTCACCAAACGTGGGGTAGTACGTCATCCCGCGATAGACTCACTGCTGTGAGATTTCAGTCAAAGCGGCGCGGGGCTGCGGGAGCCATGGGAGACCGCAAGAGAAGTGTGGTGTGGAGTTACTTCCACACCGTGGACGACAATGTTGTGAAGTGCAGTGTGTGCCAAAAAATGATCCGATATTGTGGCAATACCACAAATTTAAATAAACACTTGATCATAAATCATAAACCTCAGCATGACGAAATGTTACTGACCAAACGATGACAGGAGGCGAGTCAGGCAGCTCCCTCCAGCACAGCAGCAACAGCCGTACGACAGAGGTCAGCTGCCGAGGCGTTTGAGAGAGGGAGAATCCAGGGAACCATCAACCATGTAGAAGACTAAGAGTAGTGCATGTGAGAGGAGAATGTATGTATGTGAGAGTGAGAATAGCGATACTTCATTTGTTGTCTTTTTTATAGGCTGTAAGTGCCCAACTTACCCAATAGTTTTGATGTCTGCATTGCCGTTTTCATCAAAGAATTTTTGTTCAGATATCTGGTGTTAGAATGTGTGGCGCTAAGCCCCTGGTGGAGCTTTGTGAAGCCAAGGTATCTAGTTAGAGCCAGGTTAGTGTTTTTCTGCAGTATTAACCCCTTACAGTGGAGGGCGTTTTTTGAGCAATTGTCCCTAAAAAGACCTCTCCAAATTAAAATCATTCCTGTTATTGAAGTATATGGATTATATACAAATGTTTGGTCTCTGTGTAAAGGGAACATTCTCTAGTTTTACCCTCAGCATTTACATTCACTCCAAATGTGATTGGAAAAAAGTTACACACCTTGGAACACCAAAAAAAAAGTGTTTTTTTTATCCTCGCCTAATTTATTTCTAAATATAAAAGGTGTCTATAGCTGCTGTTCATAGCTGAGGCCTAAAATACACTATCTTTCAATACAATAAGTTGTTGACCACTCAAATTTCAAATTGGGAATCAATAGCTGTAAAAATAAACTTTTTACTCCACTTTTTGTGATACTTTGTCCAGGCGTTTTATACAGGGATCATGTCTTTATCCAAACCTATCCAAACCTATCCAAATTGGAAACATTTAGAAAACGTTTAATAACTTTTGACTCATTCAACCTACAGACATCATTGAGGGCTCTACTGAAAGCTTACAACTAGAGGAATCCATTTCTGCACACAAGGTCACTATATTATGTCCCTGAGAATTACATTCTATAAAAAAGTGTTTTTTTCTATCAAAAATAGACCAAACAAGTGTTGAAAATGAAAATATGTATTGAAAAATTCTATAACACTGCACACTGTATACATTTTCGAAAAACCATGGACACTAAACGTTCCACACATATTTACAGGTATTTTACACACTAAGAGTCTGGTGTGCGCCACTGATTGTAGCAGTCCCTTGTTTGAATAAAGCAGAGTGCAGTGTCACAGGTAGAACATTTTACAGCTGTCTTTGACTGACATCTTCTACACTTCAGCCTGCCATTTGTGCGCTCACCACTGCTGCCCATCCGTTCTTTGTTGCTCCAGTCGTGGTAGGGCTCCTTATCTGCAGTTGGGCTTTATTGGTACACAGTGATGACACTAGTAAGAAAAACACAAAAATATAATAGGAAATAAGCTCAAAATATGCTTTCTAAAATTTTATTTTCAAAGATCAAAGTCGGCTTTATTGTCAATTCTCCCATATGTGTTCAACATAGTGAATCGAAATTTTGTTTCTCTCTGGCCAAGTAGTGCAAAAACAGTGTACAAAATCCAATAAAGACAAAACTAAAACTATCTAAGACAAAAATCTAAATCTAAAAACTAAAATCTATTCTTATTTATTTTTCTTATTTATTTTATCTAAACACCCAATAAATAATAGTAGGTCTATTTTACAAAAAGTGATCTAAATGCACAAAAAAAATCTAATGTTTATTGTTTTATTTTTATTCAAATACTACATCAAATAATTCACACTAATTCACACTACATCAAATACATAATAAAATGATACTTACACACTCAGAAGTACATCCTTCATAAACAACGCCTCCTCCACACAGTCCATATCTGTTTCCTGATTCTCCACCTCCGACTGCTCCAGAGCTGAAATCGACTTGTGCAGTCTCCAAACTTAAATATTTTCTCTTTCCAGTCCTTTTAGCCATATTTTCAATCAAGGAAACTCAAATCAACAGCAAAGGCGCAAGACGCATGGCGCTGTGCGTAAATTACGCACAGTTTACGCACGGAGCAAAGTTTCGCGTTACGCAGCTGTTTCACGTGGAACTTGTTGTGAAAGGCCTAACAAACTATATGTCTCCCTGTTCAGCGCCTCATTGGCTGTTCGCCTGAACTGTCAACCATCCTGTGTAACCTAACTTGTTGACTCAGCAAGCGTGAAAAGTCGTACTTGATTTTTACCGGAGCGTCACACATGATTGGACCTTTATAGGTCTCGCTCAGCCCAGGCATCTTCTTACTGGCCGGTTTAGGTGTCAATTTTCAGTATACTCTCGTGTTTAGCTGCTGCTAGCGCGGTTTTAGCGAGGAAAGTTATATTTTGCTTGATTTAGGCTAAAGAAGTGAAAAAAAAACACTGGCGCTTATGTAAGTTGGGAAGACTTTCGCCATCGTATTGGATCTAAAACGTGTTTTGGACTAAATTGTTTTACTGGATTTTATTCGCTGGATCCTTACGGACAGAATGATACCAAGCTTGTGGTGAAATACAGATGTTTGACCTGTCCAGAGCCTCCAAAGGTAAGCAAAGTAACAAACCTCGTTTTGTGCTTTTCCGTATAAAAGCCCCATGTGCTCGGGGACTGATTGTTGTGCCGGGAAATGAATTGCATAGTCAAAAAGAGGAGACTGTAAGGTTTAATTTGATGTGTAGATGTCATGGGACACGTTGGGGAATGTGTGCTCTTATATGGAAAGAAAAAAAAAAACAGTGAACAAGCCCGTGCACGGGCCGGTCACAGCGTAAGAAGTTAAAAAATGTATGAAAGTATCGGTATTGATATCGATATCGGGATTCTAACCCTGGTATTACTTGGTATCATATCGAAACAAAAATAACTGGTATCGCCCATCCCTAATCTGTATGGCGTCCCCTTCAGCAGTGTCGTGCATTAACACTGACTTACTGCTGACTGTGTCCTGTGAGCCGAGTCCTGCCCGGTTCTGGAGCTGACGAGTAGTATTATTAGCCTGTTCACTTGTAAGCGGATGTTTACAAGTGAACAGGCTAATAATAATAATAGGCGCGCAGTGATACAAATCGACAGAAAATAGCACCAAGCGATTCCGACTGCTGACTTTTTCGTGGACAACTGTTTGTGACACAAATATATCACTTTTTGGACGAATATTGTTTTGAGAAGAAAAACAAGCTTTATTAAATGTCCCCGCTAACTTACCGGAACTACTTTTATCAGCTCCAGAACCGGAGCAGGACTTGGCTCAGAGGACTCAGTCAGTGGTAAGTCAGTGTTAATGCACGACACTGCTGAAAGATTCACATCCAAAAAACCGCACTGTCCCTTTAAAGGAGAATTAACTTTTTTTTACAATCTGAGTTTTACAATCTTATTTCGGTAATAAAACAAGTTGTTTTACTCACCCATAGCACTTTGGTGTCATATGGAGCACTTCCAGAGATGTTTTGGATTAGCGATAGCCGTAGCGCTAATATATGCCCCGAGCGGTCTCCAAATAACACAAACTTTAGCACTTTTCAAATCATATTTTTCTCCATGTAAATGTTATTGCTTTGTCTGGAATGTTGCACAGTATGATATTAAACCTTTCTTCTTCACTGAGATCAAACCAGATGAAGTTACAGGTCAAATCTGTGATCAGAATGCCTGTTTTCTAGGTATTTAAAGGAAAATTAACATTTTTTACAATCTGAGCCTTATTTCGGTAATAAAACAAGTTGTTTTACTCACCCATAGCACTTTGGTGTCATATGGAGCACTTCCAGAGATGTTTTAGATTAGCGATAGCCGTAGCGTGAGTTCTCGGGGTATATAATATATGCCCCGAGCGGTCTCCAAATAACACAAACTTTAGCACTTTTCAAATCATAGAAGCTCGATGTCTTAGTCTACGCTTTCGTTTGAGTCAAAAGTGGCCTGTAATCCCAGATTTATCCATAATTTACATCTTTGCGTTTCATGTTTGGGTCCCGGGAGCTGAGAGTGAAATAAGATGTGACTCCGCACATGCGCACTGGCGTCCTCATCTACTCGAAACTATGGATAAATCTCGGATTTCAGGCCACTTTTGACTCAAACGAAAGCGTAGAGTAAGACATCGAGCTTCTATGATTTGAAAAGTGATAAAGTTTGTGTTATTTGGAGACCGCTCGGGGCATATATTAGCGCTACGGCTATCGCTAATCTAAAACATCTCTGGAAGTGCTCCATATGACACTAAAGTGCTATGGGTGAGTAAAACAACTTGTTTTATTACCGAAATAAGGCTCAGATTGTAAAAAAGGTTAATTCTCCTTTAAGCCATGTTAGAAAAATGTTAAAAATGTCACATTCACATGATAGAAATGAACCTTTCCTGAATAGCTTTAGAATGTTCTTGAGCTGTGTCAGAACAAGTCTAAGACCATATTTTGGCACTTTTTTTTTTTTTTTAATCATCCCAATCATGGTATCGAACTGGTATCATGTATCAATTCCTTATTATAAAAAATAGTCAATGCTAAAAACAGTCAAACTTACAAAAACTTAGGGCAACCCTCATAGCTTAATACAAAATGACTTTCCTGAAACCTGATTCAAACCAGCCCCAAAGTTTATGGTGCACTGTGTAGTTGATATTCCAAACAGCCTGACGGTCGCAGCCTGAGTGAATGAAGTGGTGCGCTAAGTCAATTTTCAGTTAATCATTATAATCTCATCTCTAATGCTTTTCTAATGGGATTCTGTGTAGAACCAGTAAACATTAACATTTACATGATCCACTAAAATAAATGACTTTTTTTCCGTGGCCTCGCTATATCATTCCAGCTAAAATAGTCATATTAAGAGTTGTGCATTTAGCAGTCCCCATCATTATTGCTAATACGTTTTCAATATCTCTCGCTGTTTAGGGGTCTAATAGGATTTTTGCAGCGCTGTGCTACGGGTTGGGAGTCAATTTAGGTGATTTTACGGCAAATACGAATCATGTCCAGGCACGCTGAATGTTTCTGATTGCCTTCAAAAGCTACGCACCTGATGAAATCCTGTGTCCCCTTGTGTGTGACTGTAAATTCTGCTCTGTCAGAGGCTTTGTTAGTTTTTTATCTGGGATTTGTTTTAACATAGTCTGACCGTAAAGAACTGACTTAACGGGAACTACATCAGATGAGTTGATTTGCGCTCTTAAATAACATTACAGTCACAAGCTAGCTAGTGTTAGCCAACAGTTTTTCAGTTACTCCCACCTTTTTGTTGAAAAAAAACAAAACAAAATTGCTAAATAGGACCACGAACACTGGGATTTATCACAGGCTCCTGAAAATGTGTTTTTTAAAGGTCCCATGGCATGAAATTTTCACTTTCTGAGGTTTTTGAACGTTAATGTGAGCTCCCCTACCCTGTTTAGCCCCCCCCCATGGTTAAAAGTTGCGAAATGTCTAAACTGAGCATTTGCGATCCTTTTCTGCGTTAGAAAAAATCAGAGCTCAAACGGGCGATTTTGAACAAGGAAACTTATTGACGTCAGCTCGAAAAAAGAAATGCAAATGCAGTTCCACCCCCGTCTGTCTGTACTCAGCGTCTCTGTAAATCACGCCCAGAGAGTTTGGACTGCGGAGGAGCTACGCAATGCGAAATAGTTTTTTTTATTTGCCTGGAGGAACTTGCGAGTGTTTCTAGGCTCGGAAGTCCTTTATCTGAGTCTGTGGATATCTGAAACAGCAGTGGTTTAATTTTATTTTCTGTGGAAATGTGTTTATTTTTCAATGGAAGGCTTCTCATCTCTCCCCCCGCGCAAAAACACGAAAAACACTGAAAAGGAAAGAGTGGAGAGTTTGGCCAAGCAACAACGCCCATAATGGAGTGTTCCAGAGTGACATTTATGACTCTTTCTCATCTTATTTCTGTTATCTCTGTGAGTGTTGATTTTGAAGAAGGATTCATTTACAGTATTAGGGAACCATTAAGGAGCCATATAAAAGCATCAAGAAGTACCATGTCATGGGATCTTTAAATCCATTTTGTATATATCCTCCTGGGACCCAAAGAAAAAAGTGTATCTAAATGATTATTATTATTATAATTTTAATTTTCTATTTGGAGGTAAATGAACACCATAGCATTTACATTTTGTTAATTTTATTTTTATTCATAATGCTGTAACGTGTCCTCTGTAATGGACGTTAATAGTGTTAAATCCAAATGAAGTTAACAACCCGACGACCAACATCTCTGACAAGCTTCTACAGTCACCTCAAAAAGTTTTTATATTCCCTTTTCTGATCAGCTGTGCATCAGCTGTGCGCGAGCCGCGGCATATTTACGCGGCATTTCCAAGAGAATAAGGATCCTTAACTTGCTACGTAAGAAGGAACTCTCGTCTCGGGACACGGGATAAGTTCGGGATATGTCCTTTTCTCCGGAGCTCCGGATTATTGAAGACCGTGACACGTGCATGCATGGATACGAGTGACCGCGTTTTTATGGGTGAGTCATATCAGATTATTTCTGCATCTATTTCGGCACTAAACCAGAACTAAACCAGGACTAAACAAGGACTAAACCAGGATTAAACCAGAACTAAACCAGAACTAAACCAGGACTAAACCAGGACTAAACCAGAACTAATCCAGGACTAAACCAGGACTAAACCAGGAATAAACCAGGACTAAACCAGAACTAAGCCAGGACTAAACCAGGACTAAACCAGGACTAAACCAGGACTAAACCAGAACTAATCCAGGACTAAACCAGGACTAAACCAGAACTAAGCCAGGACTAAACCAGGACTAAACCAGGATTAAACCAGAACTAAACCAGAACTAAACCAGGACTAAACCAGGACTAAACCAGAACTAATCCAGGACTAAACCAGGACTAAACCAGAACTAAGCCAGGACTAAACCAGGACTAAACCAGAGCTAATCCAGGACTAAACCAGAACTAAACCAGGAATAAACCAGGACTAAACCAGAACTAAGCCAGGACTAAACCAGGACTAAACCAGGACTAAACCAGAACAAAACCAGGACTAAACCAGGACTAAACCAAGACTAAACCAGGTCTAAACCAGGACTAATCCAGAACTAAACCAGGACTAGACCAGGACTAAACCAGGACTAAACCAGAACTAAACCAGGACTAGACCAGGACTAAACCAGGACTTAGCCAGGACTAAACCAAAACTAAACCAGGACTAAACCAAGACTAAACCAGGTCTAAACCGGGTCTAAACCGGGATTCAACTGGGACTAAACCAGGACTAAACCAGAACTAAACCAGGACTAAACCAAGACTAAACCAGGTCTAAACCAGGACTAAACCAGAACTAAACCAGGACTAGACCAGGACTAAACCAGGACCTAGCCAGGACTAAACCAGAACTAAACCAGGACTAAACCAGAACTAAACCAGGACTAAACCAAGACTAAACCAGGTCTAAACCGGGTCTAAACCAGGATTCAACTGGGACTAAACCAGGACTAAACCAAGACTAAACCAGGTCTAAACCAGGACTAAACCAGGTCTAAACCAGGACTAAGCCAAGACTAAACCAGATCTAAACCAGGTCTAAACCAGGACTAAACCGAGACTAAACCAGGACTTAACCAAAACTAAACCAGGTCTAAACCAAGACTAAGCCAGGACTAAACCAGGTCTAAACCAGGACTAAGCCAAGACTAAACCAGATCTAAACCGGGTCTAAACCAGCACTAAACCAGGACTAAATCAGGTCTAAACTAGGACTAAACCAGGTCTAAACCAGGACTAAGCCAAGACTAAACCAGATCTAAACCGGGTCTAAACCAGGACTAAACCGGGACTAAACCAGGACTAAACCAGGACTTAACCAAAACTAAACCAGGTCTAAACCAAGACTAAGCCAGGACTAAACCAGGTCTAAACCAGGACTAAACCAGGACTTAACCAAAACTAAACCAGGTCTAAACCAAGACTAAGCCAGGACTAAACCAGGACTAAACCAGGACTAAACCAGGACTTAACCAAAACTAAACCAGGTCTAAACCAAGACTAAGCCAGGACTAAACCAGGTCTAAACCAGGACTAAGCCAGGACTAAACCAGGACTTAACCAAAACTAAACCAGGTCTAAACCAAGACTAAGCCAGGACTAAACCAGGACTAAACCAGGACTTAACCAAAACTAAACCAGGTCTAAACCAAGACTAAGCCAGGACTAAACCGGGACTAAACCAGGACTAAACCAGGACTTAACCAAAACTAAACCAGGTCTAAACCAAGACTAAGCCAGGACTAAACCAGGACTAAACCAGGACTTAACCAAAACTAAACCAGGTCTAAACCAAGACTAAGCCAGGACTAAACCGGGACTAAACCAGGACTAAACCAGGACTTAACCAAAACTAAACCAGGTCTAAACCAAGACTAAGCCAGGACTAAACCAGGTCTAAACCAGGACTAAGCCAAGACTAAACCAGATCTAAACCGGGTCTAAACCAGCACTAAACCAGGTCTAAACTAGGACTAAACCAGGTCTAAACCAGGTCTAAACCAAGACTAAACCAAGATTGTGTGTGATACCCCCCCCCCTGAGAGCCCTGAACATGTGCCCCGAGAACTCACATTACGGAGATCGCAAATCTAAAACATCTCTGGAAGTGCTCCATATGACACCAAAGTGCTATGGGTGAGTAAAACAACTTGTTTTATTACCAAAATAAGGCTCAGATTGTAAAAAACGTTAATTCTCCTTTAATGCTCTACTGTGGAATATTCCAGGCAAAAAAATAACATAGGTAAAATAGTGCCCATTTAAAGATACATGTAGAACATTACCAGCCTGATGCAACTGCAAAGTATCAATATAGTCTTTGCCTTTACATCTTTTCAGCCTCTAACCTTCAGCATAAGAGCAGCATAAGAGCAGCTTTAGTTCCTACCAGTGAAAAGCAGCGATCTGCGTGCGATCAGATGAAGAATGATAGTGGGACTGAAGAGGTGCGCTGATGACAGGGAAATGTCTATTGGCTTACATTGGGAATGGGTTTGGGGCTATCAAACGCACGTTGGGTTGTGATGATTATGTCGGCCGCGTGATGAGAGGTGACTTTGAAACGCTGCATTTAAGTCAAATTCTACATTTTGGGGTTAGCTATAGTCACCATTCCAACTTAAAGGGTAATTTATTCACTCACTTCTGATACACAATAGATACAGTGGTACCTCACCTTACGAATGACCCAGCAAACGAAAATTTCAAGTTACGAAACGCCTTCACGGTAAATTTCTCTAGATACGAAAGAAAATTCAAGTTACGAAACACGAAATCTCAAAAATTCAATTAATGCGCGCTCAGATGCACGCCCCAAAACGTAAATACACTTTATCAACACACACGGAGTAAGGTTCCAGAGGTGGCCCGCGGTGGGAGAGGTCCACGAGGAGACCCGAAAGACCCTATGTAGGGTCTTTCGTAAGGTGAGGTACCACTGTATTTTCAACTTCTGGCAGTGGAACTGGACATCCAAATGACTTCCAGGCTGTATATTAAGTCGAAGAGGCTTGGTGTGCATTATTGCTTATTGGCAGATGGGTTTAAGTAATGCACAGTTTCAAAGGTCCCATGTCTGTGAAAATCCCTCTTTTCCTCAGAGCTGCCAGGAGCAGGTGGGGTTGCCAGACGCTCATATTTTAGCTACTCATTAGCAGTAAAGGAGCATGGGGTAATTACTGTTCTGGAGTGGCATCCCTTCTCAGAGGAGGGGTAGAGGTGGAGACGGACAACCCAGAAGATAGCACTGGTTTGTTTAAAGCAGTACTCATGCTTGTAGTTTTCACATTCTAGAATGTAATGATGTCATACTCACAGATGAGGGGCAAGGGCTAGATATCCCTATTGATTACATTGAACTTTGCCATGAAATCTCCAGATGTTGAACCTGGTATTTTCAATAACTAAATAACCCTAAGAACTGACTGAATACATAATTTTGTATTTTAACAATAGTAATACTTTTAGCTTTATTTTTTTTTAGCGGGGCGGCAGTAGCTCAGTTGGTAGAGCGCTTGCCTAGTGATCCAGGGGTTGATGGTTCGAATCCCGCTCTTGATGGGTGGACCGCGTGTGATCCCAGCTCCCAGAGATGAGCGCTGCCATTGTGTCCTTGGGCAAGACACTTGGGCAACCCCACCTCGCCCCCAGTGTCTGTGGACACTGGTAGCCCCCATGGCAGAAGATAAATCAAGGCCCGTTGTGACGTGAGCCGTCCTCCTGTGGACCCACCACCGGCGGGAGGATTCATGAGGGCTGGTGCATTGTGTTCTGGGCAGTGGAACACTGCTTGGACTGCTGCCGCCGCGACCCAGAGAATGGAGAAAGTGGAAGAAGATGAATGAATACTTTTAGCTGACCTAATTAATATTGGCCTATAGAATGTTGTGATGTCATCTGAAACACAGCAATTTGCCCTGGTTTGATCCCGGTTTATACTTGGTTTAGACTTGATTTGGTCTTTAGTCTAGTCCAGGTGTAGTTCCAGGAGACCAAAATGTGTGTTCCAACTAGCATGTGACTGAGCATCTTCTGCAGAGTATAAATAACACAAATCCTGTATGCACGGCTCACATGTCCAACTTTGAACCAATTGTTTATTGACAAAATAAGGAGGTTTGATGCCTAAAGGGTCTGCAGTGTGATGTTGAAACAAAGAAAGACAAAGTAAACCAACCCCTCAAACCCTGATAGCAATAAAGCTGCTTACTGTTGTCAACACACAACAGCAGAGTCCCAGAGTTATTCTCAACCTACAAGTAACAGTGGGAGTGTATTGAGGTGTACTGAGTTTTCAAATACACAAGTAAAAGGAAAGTGCGGAAATATCCCTTTATACCTCCTCTGAAGATTTAAAAAAAAAATGTTTACAAAACAAAATCCATACAATATTTAAATGTTACATATCTTCAAAACAACACAACAATATGCTAATATGAACCACCTCTAATAGTGTCAGAATTAGTGTCCATTCAAAAATATGACATCAGTTATTTCTGAAGTAAGAGCGGGACTTTGCTGTCACACCTTTGGACCTTGAAGAGTGTTCTCACAAAAGGAGAATTTGCCATAATAAGCAATTCACTGTATGTCGAACACATATGGCAGAATTGACAATAAAGCTGACTTTGAATTTTGAACTTGAACTTTGAAAAATACAATACAAAAAGGTATTTTGTATCAGTCTCCAGGATTTTATATTTTTCTTTTTTTATTCACGAAAAGAGCACGGAGGGCACACAAAAAGAGCAAGGAGGACAAGAAATCTGAACACCTGTCAAAAAGAAGTTGCTTAGTGAACATGGTTGTAAAGTTCAAAATAGCTATAACTTTAACATCATTTATCACCATGACGATGAATAAGGACCACCGCAGTGTGGCAGCCAAACTTATTGGACCACTTCACCAATTCAAGTAAAAAGCAAGCTCATGACAGAGAGGACTTTAAGTGCTTTGGTAAGTTGTTCAAAGTTGGTTCAAGTTAAGTTTGAATTCTACTACAAAATATGCAAAAATTGATGTAGATTTAATTTAAAAAAAATCTACAACTGTCAATATCATTTGCAACACAATTTACAATGTTTGACATCAGAGATGTTGAAATATCCTCCAATGAGATCAGACATAGTGCTGTTACCCCCAAACTGGAGGAGTGGTTACAGCAAAAGATACTGCGCAGAACTCTCAAGCTCCCAGGCCTCTGGTAGAGGACCCGAGCTGGATGAGGGAGAGAGAGAGACCTACCACAGTGGAAGGTGAGGAACACACACACACACACACACACATATATATATATATATATATATATATATATATATATACTGTATATATATATATATATATATATATAGATATATATTCTTCCCACATCCTGTTCATGTAACCCCTCTGCCTAGGGTTACTGGAGTAGTAGCATTCCAACAGAGCCTTGTTCTCACATCTCGCCCATTTCCGCCTTGTTCCAGTAGCCCATTTTTCATCAATGTGCTCTCACGCAGACCTTGTTTGGCCAGGCGACGTCTGAGCCGGCATCTTGTTTTTTTTTGTTTTTTTTTTGTGCTGTCAGGGGACAATAAAAAAATCTACTTAATTACAGGATTTGTAATTAATTACAATTAGTCACATTTTCAGAGAGAGAGGGAGAGAGGAAGAGAAAGAGCTCAAGTGTGGTTTAGCAAAGTGCACTCACGCTCGCACTATCACCGGTAACAATGGAACTTGTCCGGACGTGTTTATCGTTCAAATGATCCGTCAGGCTGGAGCAGCTTCAGTGACAGGAAAACACCGTTTCTTGTTGATCTTTGTTCTTTTTATAAATAAACTTGCCGTTCAAAGGCCTGAGCAATGATTAGCTCGCCTCGCATCCCTGAATCAATTCCATGTCAGTGGTACACCAAGCTGTATTTGTTTGATTAGCGACGCAGGTGGAAGTGACGTGCCACTGCCAAGTAGCCTACAGGTGCTTCAATGGGACAAATTTCAAATGCACATTGAATTTCCACTCATAATTAATTGTGTTAATTTGCGTTACTTTGCAGTGTAAATCTAATTAATGCGTTAATCTGACATCCATAATACACACACACACACACACACACATTTTAAAAATCTGGATAGAGATAGACTGATATATTTGCCAACAGATATGAAAAAAAAAACATGGTTGATGCCAATACTCCGTGGATATCTAGAACCTATATTATGTCCTACTTAACTTTGGTCTCTCCATAATGCATTGTGCTTGGCTCTGTGGGTGTAGACCAGGTGACCACAGCTTACATTCAGGTCAACAGACACAAGCCATTTTATGATGCTGGGTGACCTTTAGCACACCTAGAAATAGACTGCTACCATAGAGATGAGGCTTATAATGAGGCTAAAGTAGCATGGTTTTACAGCTAGCCAACTCATCCTTCACACACATACCCAGGAACATAAGCACTACCTGGGGCATGCTTTGAATATTATTATACTGAGAAATTCTGCATGTAGCTGGATCAGGTATGTTACAGGTTTAATGTAGAGCAAGAGAAAAAAGAATGTCCAGTGGTTTTGCGGAAAGGATTAAGCCAGTGCAGCCAAAAAATATTCAAAAATGGTAATGTACAAAATTAAATATTGGTTTCAAATGTGAAAAGGAAAATGTAGTCAGTAAGATTTGTATTGCTTGTAAATTTGGATGTTAATGGTTACTGTATGCATTGTGGGGTTGTCAAAAGTATTGAAAATCAGATACTAAAATGAGTATCGAAACTAGATATTAAGTTAAGTATTGATGCTAAAAAGTCACATTCACAGGACTGAAATATAACAGGACATAGACTAGTATAAGCCCATGAGCCACTCTGGACCTCATACCTGGGGGGATTACACAGATATAAAGCATGGTAATAAAATGACCATTATATTATAGAAAACAACATTCTATTGTCAAAAGAATTTTTTTTATGATCACTGTGGCATCAAGTGGTATCAAGTCTATTACTAGTATCAAGTTTGAAATGTATATAGTATAATATTGTGTAATAGTAATTACAGAAATTATCATTGATGAAAAATGTCGGCAGCCAAGTTAAACCTGCAAGTGAAGAACTGCCATTTTCATTAGCAAATGTATCAAATTAAATTACTCAAAAACCTAAAAAAAGTTAGTTGCAGGTAGTGGAGTAGACTAATAACTGGATGACTAAACTCTTTCCCATTTCAGTTTGAAAATCCAAATGTAATGCAATACATCTTCATTAGTGTTCTTCTAATGAGCTTGAGTAAACTTGAAAATCCTCATGCGTATTGGATGGATTCAGTTATGTTTGGGAATCCTATTGAAATGAACAATTCTGCTGCTGAAAAGCTGAACCAGGGAGTAAGAGAGAATAGAGAAAAGTGTGTTGGACTTTTTGACAAGAGATGTTGACCGAAAACAATACAAACTGTTCGGAAACTCGTGCATTCCTGTCACAACTGGAGGGCAAGAGCTATTTTTTTCCTCTTGAAACCGCAAGATATTCCATTTAAACTGCAGAAATACAGAAACACAAATCAGGAAAACTAGATATCGTAAGGCTCATTTTGCAACAACATATCCAACTGAAAAGATCACAAATACAGTATTTATACAGTATTTATACAGTATGATGCTTGCGTATAAGAGGAATGGGAGGCTCAGCTCCATAATTTACATGTAATCAGGCTGTAGACAGATGAGAGGGAACAGAGACACATTTGCTCAGGCTCTTTCAATAACTGCATATTTTTTATAATAAAGCCACGTGTTTGACCCATTTAAATTCCAGGTAAGAGCATAAGACTGTACTGGACAGACAGTGGACCTGATTGGCTGCAGACCGGTGGATGTGGCTACAGGACAAAGCCTCTTGACTGACTATGACAGCAGCAGCACTTCATCACATGCACACATTACTGAGGATGGTTGCAGAGAGCGCTGTGTGTGTCATGTCCCATTAATAATGGTAATGATCCCATTAGGGGGCGCTGTGGGCTGTAATTCACACTCCTGATGAGTGCCTCTGACAAGGTCATGCTAAATGACCGTTAGCATGGCACACAGTGGCTCCTAAAGGAGAAACGTATTTAGCTCTGTGACACATGGGTGACACTGGCTTTATGCTGTTGGGCAAAGCAGAGTTACAAAGAGTGAGCTGTCAGTTCTGCTTTATAAGAAGTCCAGATGAGAATCAGCACAGACAGTGATCAATGCTCTGACTAATACACCAGGATCCTTCCATGTCAAGTTAAATGACTCTGGTCATTGTCTCTGTTCTTAACAAACTCAGTAATAATGGATTACTGCGCTACACACTCTGCTGAGGTCATGTAGATACTATGTCAACACAATGCTTGCACGTACACACACACATTTATATAATCAAGGCTTTATTTACGGTATTTTTTATTTATTTATTTGACAGGGACAATGCAATCGGACATAGTTACAGAACGGAGCTTGCAGCTGATGTGATGCAGGCAGAGTTTAGCAAATGCTAATTTTCAACCCCCGTCCCTGGTTGAGCTTTTCTACACTAACATAAGATCTAAAGTACAATTTCATCTATATAAATACAGCAGTGCAAAGACATGTAACAGTCACTCATTCACTCACTTGGCTGATTCATTCACTCATTCTAACACTATTTACACATGGGTACAGCGTTGGTTTCTCTTGAGCCAAGATTTAAGTTTAACGGTGAACAGTTTTAACTCGGAGATAGACTTAATTTCTGTGAGCAGGGAGTTCCACAGTTTACAGCTCTTGTAAGAGAAGGCCGACTGTCCAAATGACGTCCTGCACTGGTGGAGTTTACACATAGTTTAAGCTGCCTCTTGTTTGTTTTTTGTATAAATGTACTGAGCGCTTCTGGAGCCAGATTATGGAAACATTTGAAAAATAATTTGCGAAAACAAATTGCTGAAACTGTCAAATTTAATAAATTATAATGACTGAGAATGTGACAGTGATGAAAGCGGATAGGTTTCCTATCCATAATTTTTATTGCTTGATTGAACCAATGCGCTTTGTGGCTGAGGGAGCTGCCTGGGCCCGTGCTGTCATGCAGTAGGAGATGTGTGAAAAGATCATCCCATCCAAGTAGAGCAGGGCCGCCTGGTCGGGGATGTAATGTCTGATTAGTTTAAAGCAATTTAGGTTTCTTTGTATTGTTTTGAATATTTTCTTAATGTGTTTGTCAAATTTTTATTGCGGGTCAAGAACCAATCCAAGATATTTTAGTTCATTCACCAATTGTATTTTAACATTTTGCAAACCTATTTGAAAGTTCTGTTCTAGATTTAGATTTTTAACCCCTTACAGTGGAGGGCCTTTTTTGAGCAATTGTCCCTAAAAGGACCTCTCCAAATTAAAATCATTCCTGTTATTGAAGTATATGGATTATATACAAATGTTTGGTCTCTGTGTAAAGGGAACATTCTCTAGTTTTACCCTCAGCATTTACATTCACTCCAAATGTGATTGGAAAAAAGTTACACACCTTGGAACACCAAAAAAAAAGTGTTTTTTTTATCCTCGCCTAATTTTTTTGTAAATATAAAAGGTGTCTATAGCTGCTGTTCATAGCTGAGGCCTAAAATACACTATCTTTCAATACAATAAGTTGTTGACCACTCAAATTTCAAATTGGGAATCAATAGCTGTAAAAATAAACTTTTTACTCCACTTTTTGTGATACTTTGTCCAGGCGTTTTATACAGGGATCATGCCTTTATCCAAACCTATCCAAATTGGAAACATTTAGAAAACGTTTAATAACTTTTGACTCATTCAACCTACAGACATCATTGAGGGCTCTACTGAAAGCTTACAACTAGAGGAATCCATTTCTGCACACAAGGTCACTATATTATGTCCCTGAGAATTACATTCTATAAAAAAGTGTTTTTTTCTATCAAAAATAGACCAAACAAGTGTTGAAAATGAAAATATGTATTGAAAAATTCTATAACACTGCACACTGTATACATTTTCAAAAAACCATGGACACTAAACGTTCCACACATATTTACAGGTATTTTACACACTAAGAGTCTGGTGTGTTCCACTGACTGTAGCAGTCCCTTGTTTGAATAAAGCAGAGTGCAGTGTCACAGGTAGAACATTTTACAGCTGTCTTTGACTGACATCTTCTACACTTCAGCCTGCCATTTGTGCGGTCACCACTGCTGCCCATCCGTTCTTTGTTGCTCCGGTCGTGGTAGGGCTCCTTATTTATTGGTACACAGTGATGACACTAGTCAGAAAAACACAAAAATATAATAGGAAATAAGCTCAAAATATGCTTTCTAAAATGTTATTTTCAGAGATCAAAGCCAGCTTTATTGTCAATTCTCCCATATGTGTTCAACATACAGTATATCAAAATTTTGTTTCTCTCTGGCCAAGTAGTGCAAAAACACAGTGTACAAAATACAATAAAGACAAAACTAAAACTATCTAAGACAAAAATCTAAATCTAAAAACTAAAATCTATTCTTATTTATTTTTCTTATTTATTTTATCTAAACACTCAATAAATAATAGTAGGTCTATTTTACAAAAAGTGATCTAAATGCACAAAAAAAATCTAATGTTTATTGTTTTATTTTTATTCAAATACTACATCAAATAATTCACACTAATTCACACTACATCAAATACATAATAAAATGATACTTACACACTCAGAAGTACATCCTTCATAAACAACGCCTCCTCCACACAGTCCATATCTGTTTCCTGATTCTCTAACTCCGACTGCTCCAGAGCTGAAATCGACTTGTGCAGTCTCCAGACTTAAATATTTTCTCTTTCCAGTCCTTTTAGCCATATTTTCAATCAAGGAAACTCAAATCAACAGCAAAGGCGCAAGACGCATGGCGCTGTGCGTAAATTACGCGCAGTTTACGCACGGAGCAAAGTTTCGCGTTACGCAGCTGTTTCACGTGGAACTTGTTGTGAAAGGCCTAACAAACTATATGTCTCCCTGTTCAGCGCCTCATTGGCTGTTCGCCTGAACTGTCAATCATCCTGTGTAACCTAACTTGTTGACTCAGCAAGGGTGAACGTCGTACTTGATTTTTACCGGAGCGTCACACATGATTGGACCTTTATAGGTCTCGCTCAGCCCAGGCATCTTGCCGGTTCAAGTGTCAGTTTTCAGTATACTCTCGTGTTTAGCTGCTGCTAGCGCGGTTTTAGCGAGGAAAGTTATATTTTGCTTGATTTAGGCTAAAGAAGTGAAAAAAAAACACTGGCGCTTATGTAAGTTGGGAAGACTTTCGCCATCGTATTGGATCTAAAACGTGTTTTGGATTAAATTGTTTTACTGGATTTTATTCGCTGGATCCTTACGGACAGAATGATACCAAGCTTGTGGTGAAATACAGATGTTTGACCTGTCCAGAGCCTTCAAAGGTAAGCAAAGTAGCAAACCTTGTTTTGTGCTTTTCCGTATAAAAGCCCCATGTGCTCGGGGACTGATTGTTGTGCCGGGAAATGAACTGCATAGTCAAAAAGAGGAGACTGTAAGGTTTCATTTGATGTGTAGATGTCATAGGACACGTTCGGGAATTTGTGCTCTTATATGGAAAGAAAAAAAAAACAGTGAACAAGCCCGTGCACGGGCCGGTCACAGCGTAAGAAGTTAATAGAAAAGCACATGAAACTGTTTTAGTAATATTCAGGACTAGTTTATTGTTGTGGAGCCATTGGTTAACCTCAGCCATGTTAGTGTGGGTGCGATCCAAATAAATGGCACAATGTGTAAAATGTACTATTTTCAAATTGTACAAAAAGTATTTTACCATTAATGATTTTTTAATTTCTAGATTTATTTTACTATGGACCATATTAATGATACAAATAAAATAAAACCAGAAACTCCTCACATTATACAATTTGACCATTATTGTAAAAAGTAAATATAGCAATGACCAAGGATTACAGTCTTAAAGGTCCCATGACATGGTACTTCTTGATGCTTTTATATGGTGCCTTAATGGTTCCCTAATACTGTAAATGAATCCTTCTTCAAAATCAACACTCAGTGCATGAGAAAGACCCATTTACACAGACATGGTCAAAAATTCACTCTCTGAACAACTCATTCTGTGCCTGAATGCAAATGTGAAGGACACAGATTGCCCCCACCCCCCCACCCACTCCTCTGCGTCGCTGGAGCGCTGCTCTGCGCTGCTCTGCGCTGTCTCCCATTTCCGCGTTTGAAGCACGAAGACAGAAAGGAGAGGCATTTCAGTGAAAAAACACATTTTCACAGAAAATAAAATTAAACCACTGCTGTTTCAGAGGTCCAGAGGGTCGGGTAAAGGACTTCCGAGCCTAGAAACACTCGCACGTGCCTCCAGGCAAATAAAAAAAACGCATTTCGCATTGCCTAGCGCATTCGCAGTCCAAACTCTCTGGGCGTGATTTCCAGAGACAGGGGCTGGAGATCCAGACGGTGGTGGAACTCCATTTGCATTTCTTTTTTCGATGTGACGTAACATAGTTGCCTTGTTCAGAATCGCCCGTTTGAGTTGTGTTTTTTTCTAACGCAGAAAAGGATCGCAAATGCTCAGTTTAGACATTTCGCAACTTTTAGCCATGGGGGGGGGGGGGGCTAAACAGGGTAGGGGAGCTCACATTAACGTTCAAAAACCTCAGAAAGTGAAAATTTCATGCCATGGGACCTTTAAACCAATAGACAGGACAGGCAATTCCCATTCTAAATGCCCGTCAATCATGTCATGCCCAGCTAAATACTTACAATACAATACTACAACACCATCAAATTACTAGTACCTGTATTACCACCTATTACAAACACAGAGCCCCATCAAAATTACATCAACAAACCATACAGCAACACCCAAGCTGCTCTGACACTGAAATACACTGCAAATATTAAGACGTCCCATATATAGCCATGCTTTGTCCCGGCATCAACGCTGCAGTAATTACCCATGAACAATGTTTAATCCATTAATTTCATACCTTGCGTCATTGTCTCTCACCCAGAAAAACGAAGAGCTAGTTTTCAGACCCATTCACCGTGTTATTTATAGAATCTTGTGTGACAAATGGCAGATTGAATGAGCTCAGGGTAAGACCATATTTCACTCCCTCTGGATGGCGTTGGCAGCCAGACCCTAATGCTTTATACATAATTAAGCTATGAATATCACGCATTATACAGCTGTCAACGGCACTACCCAAAAAATTGACAGGGAAGAAATTTACAAACAATTAATCACTTCTATTGGATTTCTGGTGTTTGCTCTGGGGTCGGCCGTGATTTTGGCTAATATCGCCGCTTTTAATTTATCCAAGAGAAAACAAAGCGTGCTCAAGTGTGATGGAAGATGGTCGTAAAAGGCAGCTGCTATGCTAGGCTGTTTTCCCATATTGACAGAATACAGTTAGCGTCAGTGCGCTTCGTGAACTATTTGCATCATTTCTAGTGCTAGAGCGGAGCAGTTTAGCATTTCATTTCATCGTCTGCTGATAGTGTTGGTTTTTATGTAAGATGATGCATCAAGAACATACTGGGGTGAAAAGAGATTACAGATGTGGCAGTAGCAGTAATAAACTTAGTTGATGTTCGAATACCAAACTCAAAAAGATAAATGGCAAAATAGTTCCAGTTAGTCTTAGCATAATATTACATTATAAATAGTATTAAGCCTATTATTATTGGACATCTGTACTCTACTCTTCAAAGCCTGTCTCAATTTCTACAAAATTTAAACCAGAAATCAATAGAAGCTTCCATATTAACTTCCACATTTAGATGTACACTGGTATTTTTAAAAACGGAGACATTTCCTTTTGTTTGGACCCATTTTTACACACGAACTCACCTCTGAAAACAAATCTTTCTAAAAATTCTGACTAGAGTCGAGATTCTGGAAAACTACGGTTTCGCGTTTGCATGTAAAGTGAGACAAACAGAGTTTTAGGCAGCTGACGTACCAAAAGTGCGATTTTGATTGGCTTGCAGAGTGTTCTCCTTCTTCCTACACTGCTGCCCATAGGCTTGGTGTAGTTCTGATGGCGCTCGATGGCATATTTATGTGGGTTGGTAAGCGAAAACTTTTTTGAAAACGATGCTATGTGCACAGTGTTATTTTGGAAAACAAAGGGAGAGAAATATTCGTTTCTCAACATACTCGGCTGTGTGTAAAAGTAGCCTAAACGTATAGCTAATATGTTACGACCTCCCTATCTCTCCAAATCACTCAAATTATTTTAAGCAGTCAAGATATCTTCGATAATACCGGTGTGCATTCAGAATTGCTGTTACTGCTGTAACTATAATGTTTGTTTTTAAATGATGAGCAAAAGTTTCCTGTCCAGAAGTAATTTAGTGACCAACGCGTCAGTCCTTGCTTCAGTGCGCACCAGTGCACGTTCCTTTTCCCCTTCTCTTCTTTCAGCAACCTCAGAAATTGACTTTCTTTTGCGGCTAACTGGTAGTGGATTCTTGCTTGCCACTGCAACAAACTTTGTGCAAACTGTGAGGAAGCTACAGTTGGAAAAACCCACTAAGAACCACTGCGTTGTTTGAGTAAACAACGTCTTGCATCTGTGGAATGCATGAGAGGCATATGTAAAACATGTAATCCCGGTGCGCCGGCAAATCAATTACGCTAGAAGCATAGGGAGTTATTGACCTGGTTTAGTCCCGGTTTAGTCCCGGTTTAGACCTGGTTTAGTCTTGGTTTAGACCTGGTTTAGTCCCAGTTTAGACCCGGTTTAGTCCCAGTTTAGGCCCCTGCTGTCAGCTAATATGTCCCTTTGATGCAGAAATAATCTGATAATCTGACTCACCCCATAAGAACGCGGTCACTCCGTTGTAACAGTTTGCTGTGTTGTCCGATAGTTTGTGTATCCACGTATGCGCGTGTCGCGTATATCCACGGACTTTAATTATCCGGAGCTCCAGAGAAACGGACATAATCTGGTATTCCTTGTCCCGAGGTGAGAGCTCCTTCTTACGTAGCATTTACGTAGCAAATTAAGGATTTTCTCCAGTTTCATGAAATACCGTGAACATATTTACGAGGCTCGCTCACAGCTAATTGGCGAACAGGCGCAAACGCAACAGCGCTATTCGCCATGATTGGCGGGAGCGCGATCGGTGGGTAATTATGTTGCAACATGATTGGAAGCTGGAGCGCAGTTCGGCCCTTCAAACATGCAGGGATTTTGCTCAGTCAATTAATATTTTCCCGACCTTCCTCTCCTCGGATCTACACCTATTTTGACTTCAAAATGGCAAATTTTGCCAAAAGGTGAGGGATTTTCATGCCTGAATAATGAGTTGGCCTCAATATCTATTGGCTAATGTTTATCTGGCCCCCTTCACATCCACAGTTGATGGATTTTCTAAACTTTTATTTATCTCAAGTAAAATAAGTTCAAGTAACATTTAGTTCTGAATAATATGAGAATTTTCAGTAGGAGATGTCTTTCACATTTGAGAAACACAACACAAATCCAAAGTTCCCTACTGGTTTCAAGCAGAATGTAAAAGGACTGGCTGCAGGTGTGAACATTGATCTCCACTTGGACCAGTACAAACTATTGCATCCTTGGGCATGACACATCCCCTACCTCGCCTATGTGTGAAGGTGTGCATATAAAATACCTTCTGAAAACCCAACCAAAAAGTCCACAAATATGTCAGTACATCTCACAGAATATGTAGTAAATCTTTTGGGATAGTACTCCGTGTTTTTGATAGAGAAGACACTTTCAGGCTTATGTCCAGCTGTAGCTGCCTGTGTTCTTTCTAGTGCGCCGATGTATTTTTACCTCTGAGGAATAGCTTCACCGCAGGTTTGACATCATCTCCTTCTCACAACATGCAGCCATTCTTTCGGTTTTATCCCATGTTTTTGCACTAACTTTGACCCCGCTCCCTGTCTCTCTCAATCTCTCCATTCCCCTCTCTCTCTCTGATTGAGTGAAAGTGGGGTTGACCTTGAGACATTTTTACTGAGACTGTATTAAAGAGGCCCGGCCCGAGCGCTGGTTTTATGGCTTTGCTGCCCAAGGACCCGCTGACCTGATGGATATGAGGAGGATAAATCAAAGTTCGGTGCCAACGCACTCGCAGTCGAGGAGGCCGGACAGGAAGCGGTGGAGCGGGGGCATTTGTAGGCGACACGTTTACAGTATGGCCTTACATGATAATAGCGTCGGAAAAATTGTATTCATTTAGCAATAAAATGTGCATCACCGCAAGATGTGAAGTTTAACAGTTTAATAGTGCGGTTATTGTTCAGAGGAGGTGGGCTGTAAAAAACGTAGTAGCATGTTTAGTACTTGCCTCACTGCCAGGAGATGTTTAGTTCAATTCTTGGATATGGATTTTCTATGTTTGCATTTTCTATAGGGATTAGGGATGGGTAATACCAGTGATTTTCATTCCAATCTGATACCAAGTAACTTTAATCAACAATTGCGATATTAATCTAATATTGATACCCATGAGTTTTGCATTAAAATGCTTTGGAACTCTACTATTAAAGGTCCCATGGCATGAAATTTTCACTTTCTGAGGTTTTTGAACGTTAATGTGAGCTCCCCTACCCTGTTTAGGCCCCCCCATGGTTAAAAGTTGCGAAATGTCTAAACTGAGCATTTGCGATCCTTTTCTGCGTTACAAAAAATCGGCGCTCAAACGGGCGATTTTGAACAAGGCACCTGATTGACGTCAGATCGAAAAAAGAAATGCAAATGCAGTTCCACCCCCGTCTGTCTGTACTCAGCGTCTCTGTAAATCACGCCCAGAGAGTTTGGACTGCGAATGCGCTAGGCAATGCGAAATGCGTTTTTTTATTTGCCTGGAGGCACGTCCGAGTGTTTCTAGGCTCGGAAGTCCTTTATCTGAGCCTCTGGACCTTTGAACAGCAGTGGTTTAATTTTATTTTCTGTGGAAATGTGATTATTTTTCAATGGAACGCTTCAAATCTCTCCCCCCGTGCAAAAACACGGAAATGGATCAGCTGAGAGCTTAGAGCGGAGAGCGGAGAGTTTGGCCACGCCCCCACCCTCTACTATAGGCCATCTCTTTTCTCCTCATTTACATTCAAGCAACAAGGCCCATTATGACCTGTTCTGAGGGAGAAAAAATACTCTTTCTCATCTTATCTCTGTTTCTTATGCACTGAGTGTTGATTTTGAAGAAGGATTCATTTACAGTATTAGGGAACCATTAAGGAGCCATATAAAAGCATCAAGAAGTACCATGTCATGGGATCTTTAAATAAAATTAACTTGACGTATTAGAGGCAATCTTTAGCCGTGTCCCAATTCAGAGAGTGCACAGTTCGGAGCGTGGTTTGAAGGACATGTGCATCACATCCGGCGCGACGACTGCCGTCCCATTTCGTTTTTGTCCCATGCACCGGTAACATGCGGTCTGAAGACTGCAGTCGTTTCCATGGAAGTCGGGGTGTGGACCAAGCGTGCGAAAATGCACGCTTCGCGCACTCATATATCCCAGCATGCACCGCGCGCTACTTCTTCTACGGGAGACAATGGAGTCGGCGGCTGCTTCTCGTAGTTGCGAGACCTGTCCCGTTTCGCAGACGCCCATACGGTCCGCGGAGTGCACTCAGGATTGAGCAAGTATGCACCGCCTTGACTGCAGTCTGAGCCCCCTTCAAACCACGCTCCGAACCGCACACTCTCTGAACTGGGACACGGAAACTATCTTAAAAGGTCATATATTATGGAAAACTGGCTCTTGTGAGTTTTAAGCCATGTTCTAATGTTCTTATCTCCTTTAAAACATACCTGGGGTTGTGTTATGTTTCATTCACACATGTTTGATATAATCCTGCATTATTAGTCTGTCTAAATCTCCAAAGCTCCACCTTGTGATGTCATGAAGGGGAGTTTTCAAGTTAACAGCTACTCTTTACGTTTTTTTCAGTAGGGATTGGCAATTCCAGAACTGAAATTATCCAAATGGTTCTAGTAAAGATGTATGGAGTTTAAAAACAGTGAAACACATCTTGTACAAGAACTCAAGAGTGTAAATATGCAGGGTTTGTATGTTAAACATGTGTCAATGAAACAAAACAACTCCAGGTACGAGACCCCACTGACTTCTGTTATCTTAGTAGGCTCATATACAGCTGTCTGTCACGAGCGAGAGGAAACAACATTGTAGCATGGATTAGAAAATGACGTAGTATGGGCCCTTTAAACTGATATAAATGTTCAATATTTGTGCAGGTAAACCACAATGTAAAATAAACAATGCATTCAGCATAAAAATGATACAAAATTAGACTGTCATGCCTCCTTAAACAAGTGATAGTATAATTCTTAATACAGTGGTACCTCACCTTACGAATGACCCAACAAACGAAAATTTCAAGTTACGAAACGCCTTCACGTCTAATTTTGGTCTCTAGATACGAATGAAATTTCAAGTTACGAAACGCGAAATCTCCAATCCAATCCAATCCAACTTTATTTATAAAGCACTTTAAAAACAACAAATCTCAAAAATTCAATTAATGCGCGCTCAGATGCACGCCCCGAAACGTGGGGAGACACAACAACACATCATCAGTATGGTAAAACTCACCTGTCTCACGACGGTCTAAACCCAGCTCACGTTCCCTTAGTGAGTGAACAATCCAACACTTGGTGAATTCTGCTTCACAGTGATAGGAAGAGCCGACATCGAAGGATCACGTCGACACGGCGCAAGGCCGCGCTACACCGGGGCTGCGGGATGCAGCCGTGCCTCCTCCTCGGGGCCGAGCACGCGCGGGCCGAGCACGGGGTAATTTATTCCTGCTCCGGTCCTGGTTTAGACCTGGTTTAGTTCTGGTCTAGACCTGGAAGTCACATAGAACCAGCGCCCGACCCGAGCGAGACCCCGCGGTCTTGCCCGCTGTTATCCATTCCTGCTCTCATCTCCTAACCGTGGTTGGGAGACACAGGGGAGATCGTCTTCTCCAGGGCCGGAGATAGCTTTCCCTCCGGGGTTAACTCCCTTGTGGACATCGCGCGCTTACAGTGGTGGAGAATGCAAGTTAAAAAAAGGCAGTTTTGCTGCAGAGTGGGGCTTTATTGTCTCCTCTACTCCGCGGAGACTCCTCTACACACGGCGCGCGCGCACACACTCGCACACTCTCTCTTCTGCACTGAGCTATAGACACAAGATAGACACATCTCACAACACTGCCAATAAAGCACCTTCCTCGGCCTGTTAGCTCACAGTGTCAGCGCCCCGGCTCTGGAGGTCAGATAGAAGCAGAGCCCGCCCCGCACCGCAAGGTGCGCGGAGACACGAGCACCGCACTCCTCCAACGGCACTGCCATGTTATAATAATAACAGGTCCAATCCAGGTTTAGTTCTGGCCAGACCTGGTTTATTCCACGTTCTTTTAGTCCTGGTCTAGTCTCTTAGCCCGTCAGGAACACAACGTTACACTATAAAAAAAAATGTTACACTATAAAAAAAAATGTTACACTATAAAAAAAAAAACTTGGAACGGATCAGGCTTTTTCCATTGAAATAGCTACTCAACTTACGAATTTTTCACGTTACGAAACCACTTCTGGAACGAATTAATTTCGTAAGGTGAGGTACCACTGTATCAAGTTTCATAGCATAACCCCTTTCATTTATCCAGAACTTGCAGAAATAATAACATAAATAGTATTAAAATGCTCAAAAATTGCACACCATATTATATATAAAAATATAATTTCAAATCACAAATAAAATTTGATTATTTAACATTTGTACCACATCCCTACAAGCCACTAAGATTTCTCTAAGTGTCATGAAGTCAGTGTATGTTACGCCTGTTAGAGCATAGTTGTTGGCTCAAAGCTTTGCAGTTTGACAGCCCCATCATGGCGTCTCATGTGGGAATAGAGTGTCACTGCCGTATGTCATAACTGTGAAGGCGTCCGGGCGACTCCATTTTCGCGAGGAGTGAGAGAGAGGAGAAAAGGGAACAGTTGTGCGCTTTGTCACTGGGGATTTAAACCTGCGTACAGTGACAGCTTGATAATGCCCGGCTCTATTTTCAAGAAACCAAGTTGTGGTCCTTTAAGATTTACTCTTCACGTAGTATTAATGACACCCTGCCAACTTCCAAAGTTTCTTATTTGAGCAGATAATCATGAGAAAGAACAGTGGGGAGCTGTGGAATGAGGAGCATGAGTAGAAAAAGGTGTAAATTGGTATTGCATTATAAATAGTGCACAAATGAGGACTGTGTAAAATGTTTAGAGAGTACGTGTTCTCAATGATTTGTGAAGAGAATGGTAGAATTGTGCCTATAACTCAACTCAAAAGAGCAAATATTAACTGCAAAATCTTAAATTGGCTACTGTGCGAAATTGAACAAAACATCTTCCATCATTGTTTTCAGGTTTTTGACACTGATGTATTACTTTTAGATTGGTATTATTTGCCATGGGATTTTAATTAAAGAATGCATATTGTGTTCTTTTATGGTCATTAACAATGCATGACTGTAGGTATGCGTAAATTATCGGTTGTTTTTATTTGTCTAGTCTGTCCTGTATTGAACATACATTCCTTGAATAATGTGAATAAAAACAACAACAACAATAGTAAAAATAATAATAATACAGTGGTACCTCACCTTACGAATGACCCAACAAACGAAAATTTCAAGTTACGAAACGCCTTCACGTTAAATTTTGGTCTCTAGATACGAAAGAAAATTCAAGTTACGAAACGCGAAATCTCAAGAATTCAAATAATGCGCGCTCAGCCACACACATTATACACTTTTCTCAGACTGGATTTAAACTTTTCTCACATTTGTCTGTCGTTTAAACACTCAAACTTTCATAGATTTTCAACAAAATTATTAATAGTGAAGTGTGGGGGGAAGGGGGAGGGGGGAGAAGACTGCGCTCTGACACGTGTGTGATAGCGGCATGTGTGACAGCTGACCCGGCACTGCCAGCAGGTCTAGACCTGGACTATACCAGGTCTAGACCAAGGTCTAAACCTGGACTAAACCAGGACTAAACCAGGACTAGACCAGGTGGATTAAAGCGCCGCGCGCGGGTCTATTTCCTGGTTTCGTTTCGAGTCACGGCTGAGGCGAGCAGCGAGGGGGACCGCACGCAGTCTGAGCACGCATGAACGAGACCCGTGCTCAAACCGTGCCTCCTCTAGACCTCCTCTAGACCTCCTTTAGACCTGGTCTAGACCAGATCTAGACCTCCTCTAGACCAGGCTCTTGCATGCGTTCGTTCATGCGCTCAGACTGCGTGCGGTCCCCCTCGCTGCTCGCCTCAGCCGTGACTCGAAACGAAACCAGGAAATAGACCCGCACGCGGCGCTTTAATCCACCTGGTCTAGTCCTGGTTTAGTCCTGGTTTAGTCCAGGTTTAGTCCAGGTTTAGTCCTGGTCCAGTCCTGGTTTAGTCCAGGTCTAGACCTGCTGGCAGCCCCGCGCCGGGTCATGCTGCACTATCACACGTGTTAAAGCGCAGTTTTCTCCCCCCTCCCCCTTCCCCCCACACTTCACTATTAATAATTTTGTTGAAAATCTATGAAAGTTTGAATGTTTAAACGAGAGACAAATGTGAGAAAAGGACGCAGGACGCAGAACACAATGTTACACTATAAAAAAAGTTACACTATAAAAAAAAGTTACACTATAAAAAAAAAAAAAAAATTGGATCGGGGCCTTGGAACGAATCAGGCTTTTTCCATTGAAATAGCTACTCAACTTACGAATTTTTCACGTTACGAAACCACTTCTGGAACGAATTCATTTCGTAAGGTGAGGTACCGCTGTAATAATAATAATAATAAATTAAAATTAAAAATACAATAAAAACACTGAACTATCACATAATAAAAACACTAAATTGATCTAAAATGGTTTACTAAAGAAACTGATTTTTGATGCTTGCCCCTGCTTCTTCATATTGGGATTTCATCATAGCAAGCAGATGATTTACTTTTGTGTTTTTGTGTTTAAAAATATCTTTGAAATATTTGTCCTTGAATCTACATTTTTCAAAGAATCAATGGTAACCACAGAGCAGTGGGTGGAGATAGATGATAGGTGCAAACTGCAATTTTCTTAGCCGTCAAGCCTAAAATGCAGGACAATAGAGGATCAATAATCAATCAAAATATAAAAATAGGATAATAACAGGACAAAACTATTTTGAAAAGCTCTTATTGTTGTTTGTTTTACATAAACATGCGCCATAGGTAAAATCCTCCAGCTTAGGGCCTGACCAAAGCATAAATAACAAAACAAAATCATGGGGATGGTCCCCGGGTCAAATATAGAAACAACCTCTCCTGTGTGAGATCAATAATGGTCAATCTTCTAATCCTTGACCACTGTAAGGCGCTTTGTGCTACAATTTTGTATGAAAAGTGCCTTATAAATGTTTGATTGATTGATTGATAATCATTTCAATCTATATTTTCTCTTTACTTGTACATGTACAATTGTGTATGTATAATTATGCCATATTTGAAAGCAGTATATTGCTATTTTTGCTACTTTAAAAAAATGTATTATTACCATTTATATTTTTGTATTATTATATTAGAATGTATGAATTTTGTGTCCAAAATAATTTCCCTTGTGGATCAATAAAGTTTGTCTAATTTGTAGTGAAATGTACTGGTGTGTTAAAGGAAAATTCACGTTTTTTTTTTTTACAATCTGAGCCTTCTTTCGGCAATAAAACAAGTAGTTTTACTCACCCATAGCAGTTTGGTGTCAACTGGAGCAGTATCGCAGAACTTATGTTGAGCCGTTCTGTTCTACTAATGATCCCGTATCCGTTAGCATGAGTGCTCGGGGCACTGATTTGCGGTGTCCAAATAACACAAACTTTAGCACTTTTCCAAATCACAGAAGATCGCTGTGTCAGCGTAGACTTTTAGTAGATTCCAAAACGGCCTGAAACCCGATATCGCAACAGAAAAGTAAAGTTCAGAGCGATGTTAGCTTCTTTCGGACTAGCGGTGTTTACAAAACAGCTGAGTTCACGCATGCGCACTGTCCTCTCTGATGACGTCATCAAATGAAACTATAGCTGGATATCGGGTTTCAGGCCGTTTTGGAATCCACTAAAAGTCTACCCTGACACAGCGATCTTCTGTGATTTGAAAAGTGCTAAAGTTTGTGTTATTTGGACACCGCAAAGTAATGCCCCGAGCACTCACGCTAACGGACACGGGATCATTGGTAGAACAGAACGGCTACAACATAAGTTCTACGATACTGCTCCAATTGACACCAAACTGCTATGGGTGAGTAAAACTACTTGTTTTATTGCCGAAAGAAGGCTCAGATTGTAAAAAAAACCGTTAATTTTCCTTTAACCTGGGAGATACCAGGCTGCTTTGCACAATCGTACCGATCTAAAAGACAGCCTGGCAACTAGGCTAAGCGAGGGCTCCTGATTTGGGGAGCCAATCAGAGAGCGGGGAGGGGTGGAAAGACGGTGACGTGTACTACACGACAAACAGAAGCTTGTAGTGTGAACAGACAACTGACATGATTGGCTATGGGCTACGTATACGCCAAATGATAGACATTCGTAATGCCCAATAAACGGCCGCTGGCGATCGTAAACCACACCTCCACTACGAGATATTCAGTAGGTGCTCCCAGACCGTATATCACTTGTGATATGGTCTGGTGTAAACCAAGCAACTGGTGTGTGGGCCTTCCCATTCTTGAAACGCAAACAGGTCTTGGTGCTACTTCCTCAGCAACTCTTTAGACGGAAGATGACACAGTTAACATGCTTCAGTGTGTCACACCTTTGGCTCATTTTCCCCCTCTCTGTTTTGCATAATTATACTGCAATTAATATTGTTCCATCACTTTGAAAGCACTTGCCTCTTGGTGTGCTACCATCTTGACAATGTGAGAATGAATGAAAGTTTTTGATGAAAACAACTGAAGCTAATTTTCCACTGCCATTATTCAACTCAAAGATATATTATGTGAATGTTTGCAATACACATTTTTTAACTGAAGGTGTGCTGTGTATACTTTTCTGGTTGTGTACCTACGTGTCTCCAAGGAGATGTTGTTGCTTCACCTGGAATGTTCAACAGTATAGCATTGAACTTCCCTATCGCCATGGAAACAAGAAGAGGGCACAATGGCAAGTTACAGGTCAGATCTGTATAAGTAACCCCACTCACAGTAAGAATGCATGTATCTCAAGGTATTTTTGAGCAACAGAAATATCTGCAAATGAATGTTTGTAAGATACAGTAGATCACAGAACAGTACAGGCAAAGCAATAACAGGCAAAGTGACGGACACCAGTGTTTATGTATCTTTAAACACCAAGAATATAAAGCTCCTTAGTTCCTTAAACTTTTGCATTTACTGTAGTTGTTGAACTTTTCGTAAAAAATAATAGCAGCCACTCTGGATACGCTCCACCTGTTGCATTTTCAGATTAGGTCTTGCATCAGGAGTAAACTGGTGTAATACAGGATGACTATGGGCTTTTGGATGAACTGAAGAACCAGCCAGGGAGGAACACATGAACTGGAAGGTTCAGAATCAGAAAGGTTTTATTGCCATATGAGTGAACAGGTTCACAACATTAGGAAATTGCTTCGGTACTATACATTTTACTTTAGTTAAATGTATATGAGCAAATGTGTCTTGTCCCAGTATACAGAAATATCATATAAGCAGCTCCTGAGGTAATAACAAAAAAGTTAAAATAACAGCACTGTGTGCTGTCTGCATCTCAATATAAAGTGTTGTATTCAAAAGTTCAAAAGTCCATGCACAGCTTCCAGGTGCTGGTAACAACAGGAACATTGAATTTACCACGTACTCGCTTGACTTTACTCTTATTCCTTTATTGGGCTTTAGAGCGAACAACGTGTTCCGCTTCTACAGCGTCATCAGGGAAAAGTGTTGTATTGTCCGATTATCAGGAAGTGTGCGTTAGCATGCCAGTTGTTGTTTGATTGCAGTGAGGAATAACTTTGGACCACTGCAAACTGTATAAAACAAACATTTTCTGTTTTTCACGTTTTGAAGACGGTAAAAATCAGACACAGCGCATTTAATAACCATTAGTTCAAATGATAAGGATCTTTTATTTATTAAAAAGTCTATATCTTTAGAAACAGCGGTGTTTTCCGGAGTACAAAAGCTAAGTGTATAATTTTGTTAACTTGGGCTAACAAATTGGAATTCAATTGGAAAGGGAATACATTTAAGCTGGTGTAAAATATTGCTGCCAACACCAAGGAGGAGGAGGCAGATGCAGCATTCACTGGGGATTATACTGTTTATTTGCATAGAAACACATTAAGGAATATTTACACAGAAATCTAACCATGGCTGCAAGTACTGTAAATAGAAAATAAACTCTACTTCACAACTGCCTGGCTGGTGCATATTCATTTCCTGTGTATTTGACCAATCAGTGAACCGAAGCTAGAACAGACCCCACTACATATTCTTCTCTCAATCCCCCAAAGAGCATCTCCCATGGCAACACTTCCTGCTTCTTTTTACCATAAATCCATTTCTGTTGTTATTGGGTCAGGCTAACTCTCCGATGGGACTTCATGTTGCCTTAAAAGCCAATAACGCGGCGCCCCTGGCAAGTTTGCGGACGATTTATCACTGTAGCTAAATGTAAGCAGGCCACTTCGGTGATGTTAACAAATTTAAAGCCCATGCATAAGAGACAGTGAGTGGAGGTGTAGCAAAGCAAAGGGTGTGGGGTTGTTTAATTATGTATTGCAAACTATAAATTCAAGTATGGCTGTAAAAGGTGCAGGTAGTGCATTAAGTTGATAGAGGTGGGAAGGGAACAACTTGTAAAATGGCATTAAAGTTAGGCTGGGTGGATAGAGATGTATTGTTTAGTTATTCCTAGTCTTAAAGTTGTTTCTGTTAAATACTATTCAATCAGCTCTATTTTAATCAATATGATATTAAACAGCTCTACCTCTACCTCACCTATTTGATAGCTTTATAGAAAGGTTTAATACCATAATGTGAAACATTCCAAAGCAATAACTCCACGGAGAAAAGCATTTGGCAGACTACCCACCAGAAAGGTTATGCAATTCACCTTTAAGTAACTGTCTGTGAATTGTTTTTGGATTTTATATATACAGTGGTACCTCACCTTACGAATGACCCAACAAACGAAAATTTCAAGCTACGAAACGCCTTCACGGTAAATGGTCTTTAGATACGAAAGAAAATTCAAGTTACGAAACGCGAAATCTCAAAAATTCAAATAATGCACGCTCAGCCACACACATTATACGCTTTTCTCAGACTGAATTTAAACTTTTCTCACATTTGTCTCTCGTTTAAACACTCAAACTTTCATAGATTTTCAACAAAATTATTAATAGTGAAGTGTGGGGGGAAGGGAGAGGGGGGAGAAAACTGCGCTCTGACACGTGTGTGATAGCGCAGCATGACCCGGCGCGGAGCTGATAGCAGGTCTAGACCAAGGTCTAAACCTGGACTGGACCAGGACTAAACCAGGACTAAACCATGACTAGACCAGGTGGATTAAAGCAGCGAGGAGGGGACTGCACGCAGTCTGAGCGCATGAACGAGACCCATGCAAGAGCCGCGGTGGTCTAGACCTCCTCTAGACTTGACCAGGTCTAGAGGAGGTCTAGAGGAGCCGCTGTGGTCTGGACTAAACCAGGACTAAACCTGGACTAAACCAGGAGGAGCCGCGGTGGTCTGGACTAAACCAGGACTAAACCTGGACTAAACCAGGAGGAGCCCGCGGCTCTTGCATGGGTCTCGTTCATGCGTTCATGCGCTCAGACTGCGTGCAGTCCCCTCCTCGCTGCTTTAATCCACCTGGTCTAGTCCTGGTTTAGTCCTGGTTTAGTCCAGGTTTAGTCCTGGTTTGGTCCAGGTTTAGTCCTGGTCCAGTCCAGGCTTAGACCTTGGTCTAGACCTGCTATCAGCTCCGCGCCGGGTCATGCTGCGCTATCACACGCGTCAGAGCGCAGTTTTCTCCCCCCTCCCGCTTCCCCCCACACTTCACTGTTAATACATTTTGTTGAAAATCTATGAAAGTTTGAGTGTTTAAACGTTTGAGTGTTTAAAAGTTACACTATTAAAAAAAAAAAACATGGATCAGGGCCTTGGAACGAATCAGGCTTTTTCCATTGAAATAGCTACTCAACTTACAAATTTTTCACGTTACGAAACCACTTCTGGAACGAATTAATTTCGTAAGGTGAGGTACCACTGTACTGTACAACAACACCGGACAACATCCCTGGTCGTGTACTGGGAGACTGTGCTGCGGAACTCAGAGAGGTCTTTACGGACATTTTCAACACATCTTTGAGCCAGGCTGTCGTCCCCACATGCCTCAAAACCTCCACCATCATCCCCATGCCGAAGAAGTCATCTCCATCCTCCATCCAACACATCAAGACATCTTTCCCCTCCACCCTGGACCCAATTCAATTTGCATACCGGTCTAACTGCTCGACAGAAGATGCAGTCTCACCAGCCCTCCACTCAGGCCTTACACACCTGGACATCAGAGATTCATATGTTAGAATGCTGTTTTTATTGACTTCAGTTCAGCATTCAACACAATCGACCCCCAGCAACTCAGACTCAAACTAGACAAGCTGGGGGTCAACACCTCGATGTGCTGGATTTCCTGACAGGAAGACTGCAGGCAGTACAGGTCGGCAGCAACACCTCGAGCACCATCACACTGAACACAGGGGCTCCCCAAGGATGTGTCCTGAGCCCCCTCCTCTTCACTCTGCTGACCCACGACTGCACATGGTCGCACAGCTCCAACCTCTTCATCAAGCTACCGGCTGGTTAGATCAACTGGTAAGTCCCTGACTTTCCCCGGGGGGGTTCAAATCCCTCCCCAGCAATGAGCTAACCAGTGTGGGTCCTTGGGCAAGACCCTTCATGGTACTGCCCCCCGGGCGTCAAAAGATGGCTGCTCACTGCTCCTGAAAAGGATGGGTCAAATGCAGAAGTCAAATTTCTTCCATGTGTCATTGTGTGTGAGACCAAATAAAGACTTCTCAATCTTAATCTTAATCAAATTTGTGGATGATCACATCAGCAACGACGATGAGACACACTATAGGAGCGAGGTGAGCTGCCTGGTCAAGTGGTGCAGTAACAACAACCTCTACCTGAACGTAGAGAAGACAAAGGAGATTGTCGTAGACTTCAGGAGAGCACACACACAGCACGCCTCCCTCACCAGCAACAGGGCTGGTGTGGAGAGAGTAAGCAGCACCAAGTCCCTGGGTGTGCATATCTCTGAGGACCTCTCCTCAAAGAACACTGCATCACTGGCCAGTAAAGCCCAACAGCTCTTCAGCTTCCTCCACAAGCTGAAGAGAGCCAGAGCCCCAGCTCCATCATGAGCACCTTCTACAAAGGCACCATAGGTCACATCCTCACCAGCTGCATCACTGTGTGGTATGGCACCTGCACCGTGTCCTGCCGGAAAAAGCTACATCAAGTAGTGAGAGCAGCTGAGAGAATTGTGGGTGTCTCTCTCCCCTCCCTGCAGGACATCTACTGCAGCCACCTCACAAAGCCCACCCATCCAACTGCCTCTTCAGTCTGCTGCCATCAGGAAGGAGACTGAGGAGCCTCAGGGCCAAGACCAGCAGACTGAAAGACAGCTTCATCCACCAAGCTGTCAGGATGCTCAACTCTCTCCTTGCCCTGTCCTCCCTCCTCCAAACACACTGCTGCTTAAATGACACTTACAGGACACTGACACAGCTGCTTAAATAACAATTAAAGGACAATGACACTGCTGCTTAAATGACACCAATTGAGTTTTATTATGCTACACATTGTGTTTTACCTATTTGTATTATATAAAAGTTTACTGTGCTTTTTGGGTATATGTGATGTTTTAGTCATGGTGTTTATTGTCTTGTTTATCAGATGTTTTATGTTCACTGTGGGCCTAGGGGGCGCTGCAATTTCAAATCCTGTGTGTGCAACCTGTGCATATAGTTTTTGACAGTAAAGCCGACTTTGAACTTTGATATTGTGGTAACAATTTGGGTTAATCTAAAACATGCACATTCCTCTAGCTAGGTAATCCTGACCATAACAATCTGGACTATAATGTCCCTGAGCAGTGCACTCACTACAGTCCACTGACCTGACGGACAAAGGTTGGCGCTTCATTTGGACTCAAGTAGTAAAACAGGGTAACATTACTTTGAAATAAAATGACTCAAGTAGGAGTACAAAGTAGTGGTTTAAGGAATTACTCAAGTAAAAGTAATAAAGATTTAGATAAACTACTACATGATTAACAGTTTGTACTATATTTAAAATCTAATGTATGATTGCCTGAACACTTAATATGTGGCATCTCAGAATTATACACACGTGGACAAAATTGTTGGTACCTGTCGGTTAATGAAAGAAAAACTCACAATGGTCACAGAAATAACTTGAATCTGACAAAAGTAGTAATAAATAAAATTATATTAAATTTAACCAATGAAAGTCAGACATTGCTTTTCAACAGAATTATATAAAAAAATAAACTTATGAAACAGGCCTGGACAAGAATGATGGTACCCGTAACTTAATATTTTGTTGCACAACCTTTTGAGGCAATCACTGCAATCAAACGATTCCTGTAACTGTCAATGAGACTTCTGCACCTCTCAGCAGGTATTTTGGCCCAGTCCTCATGAGCAAACTGCTCCAGTTGTCTCAGGTTTGAAGGGTGCCTTTTCCAGACGGCATCCTTCCAAAGATGCTCAATAGAATTTAGGTCAGGGCTCATAGAAGGCCATTTTAGAATAGTCCAATGTTTTCCTCTTAGCCATTCTTGGGTATTTTTGGGCCATTGTTCTGTTGCAAGACCCATGACCTGCAACTGAGACCAAGCTTTCTGACACTCGGCAGCACATTTCTCTCTAGAATCCCTTGATGGTCTTGAGATTTCATTGTACCCTGCAGATTCAAGACACCCTGTGCCAGATGCGGCAAAGCAGTCCCAGAACATAACAGAGCCTCCTCCATGTTTTGCAGTAGAGACAGTGTTCTTTTCTTGATATGCTTCATTTTTCTGTCTGTGAACATAGAGCTGATGTGCCTTGGCAAAAAGTTCCATTTTTGTCTCATCTGTCATAGGACATTCTCTCAGAAGCTTTGTGGCTTGTCATCATGTAGTTTGGCAAATTCCAATCTGGCTTTTTTATGATTTGTTTTCAACAATGTGTCCTCCTTGGTCGTCTCCCATGAAGTTCACTTTGGCGACGGATGGTGTGATCTGACACTGATGTTCCTTGAGCTTGAAGTTAGCCTTTAATCTCTTTAGAAGTTTTTCTGGGCTCTTTTGTTACCGTTCGTATTCTCCATCTCTTTGATTTATCATCAATTTTCCTCCTGCGGCCACATCCAGAGAGGTTGTCTACAGTCCCATGGATCTTAAATTTCTGAATAATATGTGCAACTGTAGTCACAGGAACATCAAGCTGCTTGGAGATGGTCTTATAGCCTTTACCTTTAACATGCTTGTCTATAATTTTCTTTCTAATCTCCTGAGACACCCTTTTGCTTCCTGTGGTCCATGTTGAGTGGGGGTGCACACCATGTCACCAAACAGCACAGTGACGACCTGTAACCCTATATACAGGCCCACGGACGGAGAACAAGACTGTAGACACCTCTGATGCTAAGTAGTGGACACACCTTGGATTAACATATCCCTTTGGTCACATTATTTTCAGTCTTTTCTAGGGGTACCATCATTTTTGTCCAGGCCTGTTTCATGAGTTTATTTTTTTAAATAAATCTTTTGATGCATGATTGAAAAGCAATGTCTGACTTTCATTGGTTAAATGTTAGAGAATTTTTTATTTATTACTACTTTTATTTCTGTAACCACTGTGATTTTTTTTTTTTCATTAACCGAAGGGTACCAACAATTTTGTCCATATGTGTAGACCACAGAATTTACAAAAAGTAATCATATCTGAAAGCAAAGTGTAAGAAATCCAAATGTTTAAATAACTGAATATTATTCAGATAAAAGTTATATAGAAATACTAGTGAGAAAAATAACCTATTACTTAGGAGTACTGGTACTTCAAATAAAATAATACTCAATGCCACTGAGTAAATGTACGGAGTAATGTACGGAGTAAATCCGGTAGTACGGATTGCGCTGGCTGAATTGGGGTACAACACAAGCACAGGACTTTTTAAATCATTGATTTTAACATTATATAAAACCTGGACGACTGAGGGATTATTCACGCATAAAACAAGAACAAATATGAAAATATAGCTGCAAGCGGCGATGATCGGCCCTCGCTTGCACTCGCAGTTATTTTCGATTAAAGTTTATTTTCGTTTAAAGTTTGAGTGAAATCGGCCAAAGTATGCACGGATTATCACTTTGATGGCGAGCTGCAAAAACAAACCTGAATTTTGTGGTGCTTTCACAAAAACACCGTTCAGTCTTTTAGAACACTTGTAATAACTTTTAACTCATTGAGTGCCGGTGACGAGTTTTGACATCATGTTGAAACCAAACGTTGAGTGCCGTGACGTATATATACGTCAAGGACGTTTTTCAGCGGGGATCGCTAGAATACAACCTGGAGCAACTTTGAAGGTGTAATTCACGTCTCCCAACCTGTAGGTGGTGATCTTGTATCATTATTTGTCGATCGAAGATGCGGTAGAGAGGAGGAGTGTAGCGTGTGTACTGTGTATTGGCCAGGGGAGCAAGATGGCGAGGGGAATCCGGAAAAGCAGAGGACTGTTGATGAGCGCCTATGGAGCGATCTGATCGGTCTTGGGACCCAGGATCCTGGATCAGAGGATCACAGAGACACACCGGATCAGGCCACGAGGTCGGAGCCGAGATCTGCTGTGCCCGGGGCAGACAACGTGCCGTGCGAGCGCTGCGCGGAGCAGGGACTCTGATCAGACTACAACAGCGCCAAAGAAGACGAGTACTGACTTGGATCAGTAGATCCTGCTCTCCAAAGAGGCATGAGATGAGAAGAATTAACTTTACATGATGCTGCTGTGTGGTAATAGTAATGAATGAAGCTATATGTGTGTGTGCGTGCATGCGTGTGCGCGCGCGCGTGTGTGTAGCTGTGTGTGTGTAAAGGCTTATGCATGGTCTTGTGTGTATGTACATATGTCTGTATGTGTGTGTGTGTGTGTGTGTGTGTATGTGTGTGTGTGTGTGTGTGTGTGTGTGTGTTTTTTTTAGTTTTTATTATGGATCTGTACTCTGAGCCTCAATATTGTTGTGAAGTGACAAAGTTCTATTTTACTGTATATGAAAAGATATTATTATATCCTGCAAACATCTCTTGGCACAATTGATTTGAAGGAATTTTCAATTCACAGAGCCTTATATTCTTATATTTGTAAATAAAAAATGTACTTTGTCATCAAAAATCTCTTCCTCTGTTATTTTAGATGTTTGAGGTGTCACTAAATCCATAAATATTGACGTCAAAATCACCGATCTGCTCGAAATGACTCTTTGTACAAAATGCTCGTTTTCTCCACTTTGTGGAAAAAAACTGTGTTTTTGCTGAAACTTCCCTATGTTCTACTATCAATTACTTGAGAACCGAAAAGGTTAGATACATAATTTCTTTTCTAGGTGAAAGAAGAGAGTCAACACTTTATTTTGATATGTGCCATGTTTATATAGTCAAAGAACTCAGTATTCTGTGGGTCTTGGAAAATCAGTAAAAATACATTAAAACGTCCGGCACTCTGGGGGATAGAATTCTGAAAACAGGCTGGCACTCAATGAGTTAATGTCCCCACCATTCTGGTGAGTCTGGGTCAAAAACCCGAGGAGGAGTTCGTTAAAATACGAGGATAGGAAAATTTGCCTTCGGCGCCGGGTCAGGTGCTCGGTCCAATATGGCTGACTTCCTGTTGGTCACCTAGCAACGGTGTAATATACTTTTTTGTTCCTATTCCCATCCAAATCCAAATCCACTTTATTTATATAGCACATTTTACAAACGTAGCCGTTTCCAAAGTGCTGCACAGAGATAAAACATAAAGAATACATAGTATGTGTGTATAAGTAAAATCAAATTAAAACAGCACCATAAAATGACAAAGTAAGCTTAAAAATAAATGAAATAAAATAAATAAATAAATAAATAAAGTAAACTAAAATCAATAAGAGTCACAGAGGACCACACAAACTCACGCAGTGTTAAAAGCCAGAGAGTAAAAGTAGGTTTTAAGACGAGACTTAAAACACTCGATAGTCGGGGCAGTTGGGACATGAAGGGGCAGATTGTTCCACAGCTTTGGGTCGGCTACAGAGAAAGCCCGATCCCCCTGGTTTTAAGTCTGGACTTAGGCACCACGAGCTGGAGTTGGCCCTCAGACCTCAGCTTGCGCGTGGGGGTGTAGCTTTGGATGAGGTCTGAGACATTCTGTGGGGCCAGTCCATTTAAAGCATTAAAAACAAACAATAAAATCTTAAAATCAACTCTAAAACGAACTGGGAGCCAGTGCAATGACGCTAAAATCGGAGTAATGTGCTCACATTTTTTGCTTCCAGTTAAAAGTCGCGCAGCAGAGTTTTGTACTAACTGTAAGCGAGAAAGTGCATGATGGCTAATGCCGGGAAAAAGTGCATTACAGTAATCTAAACGCGAGGAAATAAAAGCATGAATTACTTGTTCAAAAGATTTAAAAGATAAAAAAGATTTAAAATTTGGTGAGTTTTCGTCGGTGGGACGTACCCGAAACCTGCAAAAAGGGGGGGAGGAAAATAATAACAATAAATAATAAGAAAAACCAGAACAATAACAAATAGGCCCTACGCTTTAGCGCTCGGGCCTAACAAGTAAAACCCTCCCACACCCACACACAGGACAAATTTCAAAGTTGGAACTAAAACTTACACAAATTATAGGCTGATTTAAGTAGCAATAAGTTGCCCTGTCAAACTTAAACTCTATGGAGTGAGTTAAAATGCCGGCGGTGCGTAGGCAGGACAGTGAAGAGGAGAATTATGATAAAGGGAGCAGGCAGGTCATCATGGGTAATTAAAGTTACATGGGCCCGGAGTGGATTTGTTTTGCTATGCGCTTGCCAAAGTAATGTCTGGTTTGGGCGGTGATGGCGAGGTTACTAAGCCCCTTTAACCCTCCTGTCGTGTTCGGGTCAAATCTGACCGTTTTACAACTTATAATATTCATAAATATTATGTTTTTCATCTGATTACCTCAAGACCTTATGATATCCTCCACACTGTGGACTTGAACATATAAAAGTGATGATCACCTATTTCGTTAAATTTTGAGTGTTTTAATCAACCTTGTTACACCTGTGGTGTTCCCGGTCAAAAGTGACCGCCATAGGAAATTAATGGGTATCCAGAGTAAATTCATTCAACATACAGAAAACATCCCCATACAGACTGCCCCAGCTCACTCACACACACACACACACACACACACACACACACACACACACACACACACACACACACACACACACAAACCAGGGTATGCGTCTTGTGCTGGACATGACAACCGGTCTCCAAGGGCATAATATCACATGTGACAACTTCCTCACATCACATGCTCTTGGTCAGGAGCTACTGAAAAGAAAGCTCACCATGGTAGGGACAGTGAGGAAGAACAAGCCCGAACTTCCCCCTGCGCTGGTATCGACCAGAGGAAGACAGGCACTCTCATCACAATTTGCATTCACTGACACTCACACTCTTGTGTCATACGTTCCCAAGAAGAACAGAAATGTCATCCTGATGAGCACAGTACACAAAGACGCCGCTGTCAGCACCACAGAGGACAGGAAGCCCCTGATGATCCAGGACTACAACAAGAACAAGGGAGGCGTTGACTGCCTTGATAAGGTAATGTAAAGTCTCATCATGCATTTTATTTTATTTTTATCTAGGTGAATCATAGCATTTTGTGTATGACAGATTGAATATTGTTCCTAATCTCTTATTATTTATTGTTCCTTTACTGAAGCTTACTGGTACATACACCTGTAAGCGGATGACGGCTCGCTGGCCTGTGGCACTGTTCCACAACATCCTGGATGTGTTAGCTTTCAACACGTATGTGGTGTGGACAGCAATCAACCCAACCTGGAATCAGGGGAAAAGTTTCAAGAGGAGACTTTTCCTCGCTTTGGTGACTCCTCTTATACAGCGACGCCAGCACATTCCCCGCACACCAGCCTCCGCCATTCTGGTTAGGAGCATGCAAGCTCCAGCCCCAGCCCCAGCCCTGGCTGCTCTCCCCCAACAAGGACATGGGCAGAAAAGGAAGCGTTGTGGCCTCTGTGCCCCTAGAGACATCAAAACGAGCCTGACATGCTGCAAATGTCATGCTTATGTTTGCAAGGCTCACTCTGACCTGAGTGTCACATGCCACTCATGTGCATGAACACACACACACACACACACACACGCACACACACACACACACACACACACACACACACACACACACACACACACACACACCCTGTTGAGTTTGGTGTTTGGTTTTCCATTTATTTTTTGTATTATATGTTCATTTTGTAGTTCATTTTCAGTGCCCAATTGTATTTTAACTGATGTTATTTAATGTTTACTTCTATAAATTGTTGTTAGACACTACTTTGAAACATTGTTCTCAACTAAAGAATGCTTAATAAAAAAATTGGTGTGGAAAAAAAAATGTTTGTGCTAATTTAAGAGCAGTTAAAACAGACCGGTCAATTTTGACCGGGAACACTAAAGTAGGGGGCTGGAGGCGAACACAACCGGAGGGTTAATGGAACAAGTGTACGGCCCACTGCTTTATGCACTAGTTTGATAAGGTGGAGCTGAATGAACACAGGCTGTAAACTCCTCCAGTAAAACAACTCATTTACTCATAAGTGCTAAGTGAATATGCGTAATAATTCAGAGTGCAAGAACAGGTGAGGGAATAGAAGAGGAGAGATGTTCACATGTATTTTGAGAGGGTAATAGTGTCATTGCTTAAAAGGTTAGCCAATGAATTTCAACAGTAAAATCCACTAACCGTTTATTTCGATTTGAGATTAGCATAGTTTTGCAAAGGTCCAAATATAATTTCATTTACAAATGATGACTATAACCTACTACTGATTTAAATACAAAATAGTGACAAAAAACCTTCACGTAAGACTGAGTCACTAGTAATAATAAAAGCAAACAATTTTGTTGAATTACTATGAATTAATTTCCATTTTTTTGGTTTCTTAACAAGCAATAGGCACTTTTAAAATTTTATGAATCAGCAGAGTTTAAAGAATGAACACAGTGGACAAATATGTAATGTGTAATAATTAGTAATAGTGTAAATAATTGAAATAATTGAATAATAATTTTAAGAAATAAAAACAAAAAACAACAAACTGTGAGACTTCCATGGAAACGACTGGTCGACGAAACGACCATGGAAACGCTGTTCGGACCACGTCTTAACTGTGCAGGGGACAAAAACCGAATGGAACGGCGGTTGTCGCGCCGGATATGACGCACCGAACCGTGCACTCGCTGAATTTAGAAATGGCTTAGAACTAAGTCCACAGCTAGAGGGGACTTTGACTTTCAACTCAGGAAGTGCACCTTTGCCCAAAATGTGCTCTCTGTTAAGGGCTGCACGAGCTGGAACACACTGCCAACCGCAGTCAGGGACAGCGCCACTATTGCTTCTTTTAAGAAACAACTCAAGGAATGGCTAACTCGTAATCAAAGTTGTGACCACTAGAGAGTTATAAGCATTTTAACACTGGACTGCCTCATGTAACTAAGCCAGGGGTGTCAAACTCATTTTGGTCCGGGGGCCGTATCCAACCTACTTTGATCCCAAAGGGGCCAGATCAGAAAACTCATGACATATATACCCCAAAAATATCAGTAAGTCCAAATATTTGTACAGAGAAACGTAAATCTATTACAGAAGACATTTTTATTTGATTTGATATTATTACTCTTTCTTTTACAAAATATACAATCAACAAAAATATAAACGCAACACTTTTGTTTTTGCTCCCATTTTTCATGAGATGGACTTAAAGATCTAAAATTCATTCCAGATACACACTATTACCATTCCTCTCAAACATTGTTCACAAATCTGTCTAAATGTGTGATAGTGAGCACTTCTGCTTTGCTGAGATAATCCATCCCACCTCACAGGTGTGCCACATGAAGATGCTGATCTGACATCATGATTAGTGCACAGGTGTGCCTTAGACTGCCCACAATAAAAGGCCACCCTGAAATGTGCATTTTTTTTGCTTTACTGGGGGTCTGGGGACTCAGAACCAGTCAGTATCTGGTGTGACCACCATTTGCCTCATGCAGTGCAACACATCTTCTTCGCATAGAGTTTATCAGATTGTCAGTTGTGGCCTGTGGAATGTTGGTCCACTCCTCTTCAATGGCTGTGCGAAGTTGCTGGATATTAGTGGGAGCTGGTACACGCTGTCGTATACGCCGGTCAAGCACATCCCAAACATGCTCAATGGGTGACATGTCCGGTGAGTATGCTGGCCATGCAAGAACTGGGACATTTTCAGCTTCCAAGAATTGTGTACAGATCCTTGCAACATGGAGCCGTGCATTATCTTGCTGAAACATGAGGTGATGTTCATGGATGTAAGGCACAACAATGGGCCTCAGGATCTCACGGTATCTCTGTGCATTCAAAATGCCATCAATAAAATGCACCTGTGTTCTTCGTCCATAACAGATGCCTGCCCATACCATAACCCCACCACCACCATGGGCCACTTGATCCACAACATTGACATCAGCAAAGCGCTCACCCACACGACGCCACACACGCTTTTGCTGTGAGACAAAACTGCACATTTCAGAGTGGCCTTTTATTGTGGGCAGTATAAGGCACACCTGTGCACTAATCATGATGTCAGATCAGCATCTTGATGTGGCACACCTGTGAGGTGGGATGGATTATCTCAGCAAAGCAGAAGTGCTCACTATCACACATTTAGACAGATTTGTGAACAATGTTTGAGAGGAATGGTAATATTGTGTATCTGGAATGAATTTTAGATCTTTAAGTCCATCTCATGAAAAATGGGAGCAAAAACAAAAGTGTTGCGTTTATATATTTGTTGAGTGTAAAATGAACAACCTGAAACTTTAACGAAAATACAATTTCAACACAAGCATACAGGTTTCCCTTTCACCTCCATGAACAAATAGTAATTAGTCAATTTTTCTTGGAAAATCCTGCACTCGGCGTCCACCTTTCTCATTTTTGACATTTTGCTGATGAGGGAGTCACGGTCACCAGTCAAAACGATGGTCCTTTAAGAGCGTTTGGAAAGAGGCGAGTCTTCATTTGTGCTGCTCTGGTGGGAGGGGCCACGCACAGAGGCGCTGGAGACGCTGCTATGCTAAGTTGCGCAGAAAAGAGGCGCAGAAAATTACTCATATTTTAATAGAAATTTAAATATTTTAATAGAAAATCAGCCGAGGGCCAGATTAAATGTCTTGGAGGAACGGTTCTGGCCCCCGGGCCGCATGTTTGACACCCCTGAACTAAGCACTTTATTACCAAACTACCTCATGTTACTGAAGGCACTTTATTATTAAAATTACTTCATGTAACTAAAGCACTTTATTATTAAAACTATCCCATGTAACTAAAAAACTACCTTATCGAACTAAAAGGACTTTACTACTAGAACTACCTCATGTAACTAAAAGCACTTTTGTATTAGATCTATTAACTCAAAATCCTTGTAAAACTGTTGTGTCCTGCTTTGATTCTGTCACTGCTTCTGTTATGTTTTCATTTTTGGTCTTTGTGTTTTATCGACTTTCACCCCTGTTCTGTGGGACTCCAGATGGAAACTAGCCTTGAGCTAAATCTGGTGTATTTACAGCACGAGCTGTTCATTAATACATGCTGTCCCATTTAAATAAATAAACTTAAACTTAAACTAAATAAAACATTGCTGTAAAGTAAACACTTAAAGGAGAATTAACGTTTTTTTACAATCTGAGCCTTATTTCGGTAATAAAACAAGTTGTTTTACTCACCCATAGCACTTTGGTGTCATAGGGAGCACTTTCAAAGATGTTTTAGATTAGCGATCTCCGTAATGCGAGTTCTCGGGACATATAATATATGCCCCGAGCGGTCTCCAAATAACACAAACTTTAGCACTCCACATCATAGAAGTTCAATGTCTTAGTCTACACTTTCGTTTGAGTCAAAAGTGGCCTGTAATCCGAGATTTATACATAATTTACAGATTTGCGTTTCATGTTTGGGTCCCGGGAGCTGAGAGTGAAATAAACATCCTCATCTACTCCAAACTATGGATAAATCTCGGATTACAGGCCACTTTTGACACAAACGAAATTGTAGACTAAGACATCGAGCTTCTATGATTTGAAAAGTGCTAAAGTTTGTGTTATTTGGAGACCGCAAACATGTGCCCCGAGAACTCACGTTACAGCTATCGCTAATCTAAAACATCTCTGGAAGTGCTCCATATGACACCAAAGTGCTATGGGTGAGTAAAACAAAACAAACAGGTCGCCATTGTAAATGAGAACTGGTTCTCAATTGGTTTACCTGGATAAATAAAGGTTAAATAAAAAAAATAAAAAAAAAACTTGTTTTATTACCGAAATAAGGCTCAGATTGTAAAAAACGTTAATTCTCCTTTAAATTAAAAGTATATTTTTCCTTACATTCAGTGGCTGAATTAGTTCTGCAATGGCCATAAAACAAAAATGTACTTTAAAGTAAATGAATAGTGCACACATTAGCAATAACTACCAAAAAAGTTTTTAGATTTGAAACTCAAGATAAACACATTTTCAGGAGCCTGTCATCATGGTCATGTTGGCTGTTTTTTAATGGCACACATTATCTCACCAGTTGCAATTCCATTTAAATAATCTTTTTTTGGTCAGATTGCGTTAAAACAAGGCTCAGATAAAAGCCTAACTTAGGTAACAGAGCTTCAGACAGAGCAGAGCCTACAGTTAGCATCACACCCCCCCAGAGAATGTTGATGACATCAGCTGCAAAGTATCAATACACATGTGTAGTATGTGACAATACAACAAACTTTTTTCTATTGATAAGCTGTAAAGGCTGACATATAACACGTATCTGCACTTTTCACCGACTTTCAGCCCTCCTTCCTCCTCTGACCATTGCTCCAGCCGATGACATAATGCACCCTTTGGCGTGATTGGCTAATTACTTGTTGGAGGTTATACCCATAATGCCACGGCCCCTGAGAGTGCAGCCTTACTTATGGTAGCGAGTCCTTCTCCCTTTATTGGCTGAGCAGAAACTTTGGGCTGTTGAAGAAAAGATCAAACGCGTGATTATGTGTGCTCGGCTGATTACATCCGCTCTTTACCGAGTCGTCATACTGCACAATGATCCAAAATATTGAATGTGAAATGTCATGGGAGCGCTGCATGCCAGTTAGCTAGCAGTGAGCGTTTTGGGGCGTGCTTGATGGATGTGTTTATAGTGCGGCAAATGACCTTGACGGCAGATGGTGATGATGGCTGCCTTCAACTTTCTGGGAATCGTGCGCTTGTGTCTGTCTCTTTTCCAGGCCAGAAACAAGAGGCAATTAAAAACAAAACAAAAATGGAGTTGAGCTAAAATAACTTTCAGAATGACAACAAATCTCAAATGAGTATGGGCAGAGCAACAAAAGATAGAGACAGTTTTAAAAATTGTGGGATAGTTTTATGGACTGCTGCATTAAAGGTTCAATATTGCACAAAATTAACTCTTGTGAGCTTTAAAGGAGAATTAACGTTTTGTTTTTGTTTTTTTTACAATCTGAGCCTTATTTCGGTAATAAAACAAGTTGTTTTACTCACCCATAGCACTTTGGTGTCATATGGAGCACTTCCAGAGATGTTTTAGATTAGCGATAACCGTAATGTGAGTTCTCGGGGCACATGTTTGCGGTCTCCAAATAACACAAACTTTAGCACTTTTCAAATCATAGAAGCTCGATGTCTTAGTCTACACTTTCGTTTGAGTCAAAAGTGGCCTGTAATCCGAGATTTAGTCATAGTTTACAGCTTTGCGTTTCATGTTTGGGTCTCGGGAGCTGAGAGCGAAATAAACTGTGACTCCGCACATGCGCACTGGCCTCCCCATCTACTCGAAACTATGGATAAATCTCGGATTACAGGCCACTTTTGACTCAAACGAAAGTGTAGACTAAGACATCGAGCTTCTATGATTTGAAAAGTGCTAAAGTTTGTGTTATTTGGAGACCGCAAACATGTGCCCCGAGAACTCATGTTACGGAGATCGCAAATCTAAAACATCTCTGGAAGTGCTCCATATGACACCAAAGTGCTATGGGTGAGTAAAACAACTTGTTTTATTACCGAAATAAGGCTCAGATTGTAAAAAACGTTAATTCTCCTTTAATCTACAACAACTTTACTGTTTTAAGCATTATATTCAATGTATTTGTTGTTTGTGTTCCGTACCAATCAAATACATATTTATACACTCTATGAATCACCACACTTTTAATAGCTTGTATAAGGCAGAAAAATAATGTCTTTTAGGCTTTGATGCACAATAAAACCAGTCAGAGCCCCACAGTAATAGTGTCAGTTAGTCGTGGCAGTGCTAACAGGTGCGGTGTTGAATAAGTGGCCTTTAAGTCAGTCATTTAAAAATGTACAATTGTGTGTTTTCCAATCTCACTGTGCTCCAACTGCTCTGATTTTGTGAAACTTTTGTGCCATTTTACCTTTTCTGTTGCGGTGCTTGGTCGACTGTTATGTCTGGAGTTTGATGGAATTTTCAGAAAAACTCAATAAAAGGTCAAAGAACAATTGGTGATTGATGTGGTGTTTTGGCGGGGAGCGGCTTCAGCACAGTTTTAGAAATGACGCTTTCCTTGAGACTGGAAATTGCTGGTTCAAGACACTCAAAAGTTCTTTTACCGAAGTGGAGTGAAGTGTCTTGCCCAAGGACACAAATGTAACAGGAACTTAATTAGCTATAATGCTAGATCCTGTGCTGAAACTTAAAAATCATTTAAATCGATCACCTTAATTGTCATGAATTTTAATACAAATTCCAACAGAGCACTGAACCTGCATCTACTAGCAGAATGAAGAAGCAAACCATTTGTAATAAGTTAAAGACACTACATCTTAACTTTAACTTAACTTGCTAAGCTGATTTATAGAATTATATGCAGCCTAAATATCCAGCTATGTTTCTGATCAAAATAAAACCTTACGAAATTAATTCGTTCCAGAAGTGGTTTCGTAATGTGAAAAATTCGTAAAAAAAAAAAGTTGAGTAGCTATTTCAATGGAAAAAGCCTGATCCGTTCCAAGGTTGTTTTTTTTATAGTGTAACATTTTTTTTATAGTGTAACGTTGTGTTCCTGACGGGCTAAGAGACTAGACCAGGACTAAAAGAACGTGGAATAAACCAGGTCTGGCCAGAACTAAACCTGGATTGGACCTGTTATTATTATAACATGGCAGTGCCGTTGGAGGAGAGCGTTGCTCGTGTCTCCGCGCACCTTGCGTTCCGCGCTAGAGCTAAGAGGCAGAGAAAGACGCTCTTTCAGCGGGAATAAGAGTGGGGCGGGGCGGGCTCTGCTTCTATCTGACCTCCAGAGCCGGGGCGCTGACACTGTGAGCTGTGAGCCGCGCGGGCTCCATCGGTGTAGCGTGGCCTTGCGCCGTATGGACGTTTTGATCCTTCGATGTCGGCTCTTCCTATCATTGTGAAGCAGAATTCACCAAGCGTTGGATTGTTCACTCACTAAGGGAACGTGAGCTGGGTTTAGACCGTCGTGAGACAGGTGAGTTTTACCACACTGATGATGTGTTGTTGTGTCTCCGCTCCCATCGCACGTTCGCGCTATATTGAGCCGTGTCCCCCCTAACACATTCCATTGAAAATCTGTGAAAGTTCGAGTGAGAACTTTCACAGATTTTCGAGAAAAGCGTAGAATGCGTGTGGTGAGGCATTTACAGCCCTAAAACATGTAGAACATTTGCAAAATACAAAGTTGTCCTACCTCGTGGACCTCTCCCACCGCGGGCCACCTCTGGAACCTAACCCCGTGTGTGTTGATAAAGTGTATTTACGTTTCAGGGCGTGCATCTGAGCGCGCATTAATTGAATTGTTGAGATTTGTTGTTTTTAAAGTGCTTTATAAATAAAGTTGGATTGGATTGGAGATTTCGCGTTTCGTAACTTGAAATTTCATTCGTATCTAGAGACCAAAATTTGACATGAAGGCGTTTCGTAACTTGAAATTTTCGTTTGTTGGGTCATTGGTAAGGTGAGGTACCACTGTATGTGAAACATATGAAAACTAAAAATGTATATGTTGTAACTCAAGTTCAACAAAATGTCTGGCTGGTGAGCAAGCAACTCTGGACTCTCTACCACTGTGCAACCATAGACTGTGTATATACAGTGCTGCTCATAAGTTTACATACCCTGGCAAAATGTTTTGTTTCTTGGCTAATTCTCAGAGAAAATAAATGATAACAAAATGTTTTCTTTCACTCTTGGATAGTGATTGCCCAAAGCCATTTATTGTGAAACATCTGTGTTTACTCTTTTTAAACCACAATGACAACAGAAACTATCCAAATCACCCTGATCAAAAGTTTACATACCCTTGTAATTTGGCCTGATAACCTGCACACAACTTGACACAAATGGGATTAAATGGCTATTAAAGGTAACTATATTCACCTGTGATCTGTTAGCTTGTAATTAGTGGGTGTGTATAAAAGTCAGTGAACTGCTGGACTCCTGAGAAAGCCTTGAATCCCTCATGTGGTACTGTGCTCACGTCTTGGATGCAGAATCATGGGAAAAGCAAAAGAATTGCCGAAAGATCTGCGGGAAATGGTAATACAACACTACAAAGGATATAAGAAAATTGCCAAAAAGTTAATCATGCCAGTCAGCACTGTTCAGACATTAATTACGAAGTGGAAAGTAAGAGGAAATGTAAACATCAAACCACGGCCTGGTAGACCAAGCAAAATTTCCCCCACAACTGCAAGAAAAATTGTTCGGGATGCGAAGAAAAAGCCTCAAATAAATTCAGGTGAAATTCAGATCTCCCTCAAATATTGGCATGTGGATGTCTCAGTAAGAATGCACTTGAAGAAAAATGGGCTGCATGGTAGAGTTGCCAGAAGAAAGCCACTTTTACGCAAATGTCACAAAGAATCACACCTCAAATATGCCACACTGCACAACCCCAAACCTTCTGAGAGAAAGTAATGTGGAGTGATGAAACCAAAATTGAACTTTTGGGGCAAAACCATACACGCCATGTTTGGCGAGGCATCAACAAGGCCTATGATGAAAGGTACACCCTTCCAACAGTGAAACAGGTGGTGGATCCCTGATGTTTTGGGGATATGTGAGCTACAAAGGCACGTAAAATTTGGTCAGAGTTGATGGCAAGATGAATTCCGCCGGATATCAAAAAATACTGGAGGAAAATCTACACTGCTCAGGCCGGAGGCTGCACATGGGACCTTCCAGCACGACAATGATCCCAAACATAAGGCCAAATCAACGTGTCAGTGGCTACAACAACATAAAGTGAAGGTTCTGGAATGGCCATCTCAGTCTCCTGACCTCAATATTATTGAGCCACTCTGGGAGACCTGAAACGTGCTGTTCATGCAAGACAGCACAAGAATTTACAAGAACTGGAGGCTTTTTTTCCAAGAAGAATGGGCAGCTTTGCCATCTGAAAAGATAAAGAGACTCATTGACAACTACCACAAAAGACTTGAAGCTGTTATTGATGTTAAAGGGGCAGATACACAGTATTAGGCACTGGGGTATGTAAACTTTTGATCAGGGTGATTTGGATAGTTTCTGTTGTCATTGTGGTTTAAAAAGAGTAAACGCAGATGTTTCACAATAAATGGCTTTGGCCAATCACTGTCCAAGAGTGAAAGAAAACATTTTGTTATCATTTATTTTCTCTGAGAAATAGCCGAGAAACAAAACATTTTGCCAGGGTATGTAAACTTATGAACAGCACTGTAAATGGAGATAGTTAACCCCCTAGCTGCCGCATTCCAAACAAGAAGTTAGCATGGGGTGCTTTCATCAACTCTGACTCCATCTGACTTTACATCGAAAAACAGTCCGCTGTCTATAACTGCCACAGTGAGCCTTGTCATTTTGGTCTTAAAATGTCTGTATTAACACACTCGACATGATCCTGGTGATTTTATTTTGCTATTTTGTCTGTAAATAAATTCCTATTCCCAATATGGAACTGGCTCCAAATTCGCCCCATAACTGCTAGGCTCGTGAGCTTCATTTGACTGGAGCTGAATGCTATACAGTCTGTGTGCAACTCAAGATAAGGCTAGCACACTTAAGAGAATTAACGTTTTTTACAATCTGAGCCTTATTTCGGTAATAAAACAAGTTGTTTTACTCACCCATAGCACTTTGGTGTCATATGGAGCATTTCCAGACATGTTTTAGATTAGCGATTAGCATTCTCGTGGCATAGAGCATGTAATATATGCCCCGAGCGGTCTCCAAATAACACAAACTTTTGCACTTTTCAAATCATAGAAGCTCGATGTCTTAGTCTACGCCTTCGTTTGAGTCAAAAGTGGCCTGTAATCCGAGATTTATCCATATTTTCGAGTAGATGAGGACGCCAGTGCGCATGTGCGGAGTCACAGTTTATTTCGCTCTCAGCTCTCGGGACCCAAACATGAAACGCAAAGCTGTAAATTATGGATAAATCTCGGATTACAGGCCACTTTTGACTCAAACGAAAGCGTAGACTAAGACATTGAGCTATGATTTGAAAATTGCTAAAGTTTGTTTTATTTGGAGACCGCTCGGGGCATATATTACATGCTCTATGCCCCGAGAACGCTAATCGCCAATCGCAAATCTAAAACATCTCCGGAAGTGCTCCATATGACACCAAAGTGCTATGGGTGAGTAAAACAACTTGTTTTATTACCGAAATAAGGCTCAGATTGTAAAAAACATGAATTCTCCTTTAATATTAATCACTGCAAGGTAAATGCTATGCTATTTGTCAGTTTTTGTCTATTAAAATATCTTCCCATGTCGCTACAGTGGACTAAGAAAAAATGGTTTTAAAGTAGTTCATATGTTTCTAACCAGGTCTGTAAGCCTACTTTATAAAAACAGATTGTCTAGTGTCTCGTATAAAGCTTTAGCCTTCAAATCACAAGATCACATAATACACAACACAACACAACACAAATACAAAAGACATAACATTTTAAATATGTGTTATTTTAGCGAACAATCCCTCTGTTGCTAGGTAACTAATGACTGGAACAAGGTACCTGGGAAATCTCATTCAAAGCTAGCGATTTTGATTTGGCAAAAACCCCTGATATGTGTTATGTGTAATTCATATCATATAAATGGCTCCGCGAGGGCCATGAAAGGAGCATTATGGTCACGGGATGATTTTTGTGTGTGAGCATGAAAAAGAAAATGCGGCTTTTATTCAATGGAGCACGCACACAAAAGGGGAGGTGAGAAATCCACCCACCTGTTAGCGTGGGGCCTCGGTTACAGCAGCGGAGGTTTATTCACATGATCACAATGACAACGCGTGCAGAGTTAGTGTGTGCAACACCTGGAGGGATACAGATCTGCACCTGGAGGGAGAAAAACAAAACAAAACATACGCTACGCTGAGATGAACAGTGGACGGATACGGTTTCATACTAATTTACGATGAGGGTGGGTGAAGTCGCAATGGCTGTTTGTAATCAATGTAGTGCATGCAGTTGTTGTGTCCTCGGGCAAGACACTTCACCCACCTTGTCAGTTTATGAATGTAGTGGAGTGTGCATGTATGTGTGAGTGGTATTACATTACATTAATTTGAAAACACTTATTTTTTCAGTGTAAATATCTTACACGCAATAGACTAGAAGCTTGTGTGCTTTAAAGGGACAGTGTGTAAGATTTTTACCCGTTAATTACTGAAATTGAAGATACCCATTCAAAAATACATTGTTTTCCAAGCCTTTTCACTTCCATCATGAAATCAAAGTATTCTTTTGGACTTAGATATAGTCACATAAAAGGGGGATCTTCCCCATATAGAGGCAGCCATTTTGAATACGAGAGCCGCAGAAGGACATTTGGGCTCCGCCTTCGCCTTCGGCAAGGCTCGTGGTTTTGGGTAAACAACACAAGCATGCTGCCGGATCAGACGTAATGGATCTAACACGTGTTTTGGACTAAATTGTTTGACTGAATTTTATTCGCTGGATCCTTACGGACAAATTGAGAGCAAGTTTATGGTGAAATACAGAGTTTGACCTGTGCAAAGCATTCTAAGGTAAGCTAACCTCGTTTTGTGCTTTTCCGTATAAAAGCCCCATGTGCTCGGGGAGTGATTGTTGTGCAGGGAAATGAATTGCATAGTCAAAAAGAGGAGACTGTAAGGTTTCATTTGATGTGTAGAGTGTCATGGTACATGATCGGGAACAGGCCACTTTAGACTCAAACGAAAGCATAGACTAAGACATCGAGCTTCTATGATTTGAAAAGTGCTAAAGATTGTGTTATTTGGAGACCGCAAACATGTGCCCCGAGAACTCACATTACGGAGATCACAAATCTAAAGCATCTCTGGAAGTGCTCCATATGACACCAAAGTGCTATGGGTGAGTAAAACAACTTGTTTTATGACCGAAATAAGGCTCAGATTGTAAAAAAAAACGTTACTTCTCCTTTAAATCATGTTATAATGTTGTTAACACCCCAAAAAAACATACCCAGAGTTGTGTTTTATTTCATTCACACATGTTTCTATGAATGAAATATAACCCTGCATTATTAGTCTGTCTACATTCCCAAAGCTCAAAATGCTCTGTTCCACCTTGTGATGTCATGAAGTGGTAGTTTTTAAGTCAATAGCTCCCTTTTTACCTTTAGTTCAGTAGAGCCTGATAATTCCAGGGTTGAAATTATCCAAATGATTCTAGTGGAGGTGTATGGAGTTAAAAACACAGTGGAGCACTTCCTGTATTACCACGTGACATCACAAGGAGGAACAAGAGTATTTTGTTTGAGACTAAATATGCAGGGATTGTGTGTTAAACGTGTGTGAATGAAACAAAACACAGCTCCAGATACGATGTTTGTGATGACGAAAACAACAGATTAGAAAACAGCATATTCTCCCACCAAATTTGCCACTTTAGTTTATTAAAGGAAAAGTAACGTTTTTTTACAATCTGAGCCTTCTTTCGGCAATAAAACAAGTAGTTTTACTCACCCATAGCACTTTGGTGTCAATTGGAGCAGTATCGCAGAACTTATGTTGAGCCGTTCTGTTCTACTAATGATCCCGTATCCGTTAGCGTGAGTGCTCGGGGCATTACTTTGTGCTCTCCAAATAACACAAACTTTAGCACTTTTCAAATCACAGAAGATCGCTGTGTCAGGGTAGACTTTTAGTGGATTCCAAAATGGCCTGAAACCCGATATCCAGCTATAGTTTCATTTGATGACGTCATCAGAGAGGACAGTGCGCATGCGTGAACTCAGCTGTTTTGTAAACACCGCTAGTCCGAAAGAAGCTAACACCGCTCTGAACTTTACTTTTCTGTTGCGATATCGGGTTTCAGGCCGTTTTGGAATCTACTAAAAGTCTACCCTGACACAGCGATCTTCTGTGATTTGAAAAGTGCTAAAGTTTGTGTTATTTGGACACCGCAAAGCAGTGCCCCGAGCACTCACGCTAACGGATACGGGATCATTAGTAGAACAGAACGGCTACAACATAACTTCTACAAAACTGCTCCAATTGACACCAAACTGCTATGGGTGAGTAAAACTACTTGTTTTATTGCCGAAAGAAGGCTCAGATTGTAAAAAAAACGTTACTTTTCCTTTAATAAATAGTAAAGAAGCGCAGTTTTGAACATGACCAAACTTCATTTTAAAATATCATTACACATAAACCGTTTGTCCTTATCTTTAAATACAACATACTGTACCTATCTTTAAAACATATCTTTAAAAACAACAACCCCATCACGAATTCCACCCACAAACAGGTGCTATGATGAAAGAACGATCAGTAATTCACTCCAGTCTAAACGCGAATAACATTATATAAGAGCCAATCATTGCATACCTTTATGTCATAACCATATTTTAGCACAGGATTAAGTCTATGAAGCAATACTGTTTCTGAGAGTCTTATAGTGGAGATAATAAGCCAACAGTAAAAGCAGCTTTTTCCCGTCCTTTAAATAATGTCAGCGTCCAACTTTGGTGAGTCATAGCCCACTCAATTTCAGTCATTTATCTTCCAGGCTTAATAAAACATGTCCAAATCTCCCCTCTCAATAATAAAGAGGAAGGTGGAGAGGCCAGACTACCTGCTGAAGAGGCTGCATATACATTTTATTAACGCATTTTAATAGCGATTCCTTAGCAGTATTTGTGAATGTGATTGTGTGTACGAATAGCGTCGCTGCTAGCAGTATCAGTGTTGGAAATAAGTGGTAAAACAGTTTTTATATTATAATATAAAATTATTCTATGAAGATCTTCAAGGTCCTATATTATGTGAAATTGACTCTTGTGAGCTTTAAAGGAGAATTAACGTTTTTTTTTTACAATCTGAGCCTTATTTCGGAAATAAAAGAGAAGTGAAGTGACTTTATTGATCTCACACTGGACAAATTCTTCTCTGCATTTTAACCCATCCTATATATATATATATATTAGGAGCAGTGGGCAGCACACATTAGGGCGCCCGGGGACCATCTCCATGATCTTCTTGCTTCGGTTTGGTCAGGACCTAAGCTGGAGGTACCTATGGTGCATGTTTTTGGGTTGATGGGGGAAACCGGAGTGCCCGGAGAAAACCCATCCAGACACGGGGAGAAACATGCAAACTCCACACAGAAAGGCCCAGGCGACCCGGGGATCAAACCCAGATCATGCATGCATGCAAACTCCACACAGAACACACACAGAAGGGCATGGGCGACCCGGGGATCGAACCCGGAACCTTCTTCCTGTGAAGCAAGAGTGCTAGCCACTCAGCTACCGTGCCGCCGAGATTTATCCATAATTTACAGCTTTGCGTTTCATGTTTGGGTCCCGAGATCTGAGAGCGAAATAAGCTGTGACTCTGCACATGCGCACTGGCGTCCTCATCTACTCAAAACTATGGATAAATCTCGGATTACAGGCCACTTTTGACTCAAACGAAAGCGTAGACTAAGACATCGAGCTTCTATGATTTGGAAAGTGCTAAACTTTGTGTTATTTGGAGACTGCTCGGGGCATATATTATATGCCCCGAGAACTCGCGCTACGGCTATCGCTAATCTAAAACATCTCTGGAAGTGCTCCATATGACACCAAAGTAAAAAACGTTAATTCTCCTTTAAGTCAGGTTAGAATGTTGTTACTTCCTCATGTCCATCTCTCAAAAATGATTATGAAATAAAAAAAATGATTGTGATGTCAGTTTCAAGTTAACAGCCTTTTACCTTTTACCTTTTGTTCAGTAGAGATGGGTAATTCCAGGGCTGAAATGCAAATATTTCTAGTATTACCACATGACATCACAAGGTGGAACAGAGAGAAGAACTTAGCCTAAATAAAACAGAACACAACTGCAGCTATGTTTGTGATGAGGAAACATTATAACATCATCAAATAGCTTAAACTAAGGAAATTAGTATTAGGCTGGTTGATGAAACATGAGGCGCTGTATCTGATTTTTATGACTAATTTTGCTCAAATACGTGGGGGGAAAAAAATCAGGTACAAACCCTTTAATCAAATGTAATTGTGATGACTATTATTCCTCAATCCTGTTACAAAAATGGTGTATTAATAAAAAGAAGTAGGAGAGAAGAGCTTGTTCTGAACCCCAAAAGGAGAAAAACCTTGTGTAAGCTACAAAAACATTAAATGATAAAAGCACATTCTTGCTCTCACAGGTTACCACTTTTCCCCCTTATAATGATTTCATTGTTGACCTGAATAACCGTGCTTATTGTTTGTTTCATAAGCTGAGGTCCAAAGAGGAGCACAAAAGCAGAATTTGTTTGTGCATTATATTCATAGCCGATGAAAGGACCATCAGTGACCAGAAGCTGCTCACATCCACCATACAAGCTTCCTCCCAAATCCCTCCACCTCAACTCAACTTTACACTTTGGCTTTTAAAGAGGTGTGCTACAGGGATATTGTAGCTTGAACAAATAAGTGGCATTCCTTTCTTTGCTAAATTGACACTTCCTCTGTTGTTTGTGATATTCAGACCCTCCAGGAATTCGCGATGTTGCGATTTGCAACTTCATCGCAACTTCAGTCAATCCCCGCGAATTCAGGGCGGTGTTGCAATTTTGACCAATCACCGCAACTTTCCCTCAATTTTTACTAATTTTGACCAATCATCGGCGACGTATTGAACGCCGACCAACTTCCTTCTGTGTAGGAGACATAACTGAGATGAGGTGCACGGTGCGTTTGTGTGTGTGTGTGCGGCAGAGGCGGTGGGTCACGTGAGTGTGGGTGTGTGCACGTACAGAAGTGTGTGCGTGTAAAAGCGCGCGCTCACCTGTCACACACAGGAGAGAGTCAGGGTTGGGGTGTAGCCGTATTTTTTGTTGACCGCAAACCATTCATTCATCTTTCACGTTAATCTGTTCATCCTGCTGTTTTCATGAGTTCCATTTCATCCTGCTGCGCTGTCATAGCTGTGTGCGCTCTTTTTGTAATAAATGCACAAAACACATATCTGGATCTCAGTGTATCTGTCACCATAGCCTCCTCTTTGTGCGTCACAAATCTGCGAGCCATAGGACCCAACCTCATATTCTCAGCGGCTAAAAGGTTTGAGTTTGGAAGCCGCAACATTCTGCTTTACTTCCGTGTGACAAAACGAAACTGCGGCCGTGTCCCAGTTCCCAGAGCGCACAGCTCGGAGCGCGGCCCGAAGGGGGCTCAGACTGCAGTCAAGGCATCTCTGCATCTCCCCACAGTCCAGAGACTAAAATAAGTGGTGGAAAGCGTTTTTCTGGTCACCCAGCCATTGTCCAGGTCTGTCAGCACTGACCGCCGCGGTATCTGCAGCTCCTCCGTGTTAGACTGGAGTCTAACGTCGGCAGAGAAAGATTTCGGCCAAAATGAATTAATTTGCTCGATGCGTTTCCCAATTACTTTCTGTGTAGTGCGCATTCATATCGAGTGCAAATAAATGTGCAAATCAACACGGAGAGCTTGACTTGGTCATTTTGGGTGGGAACTATTTTTCAGTGCGGAAAAACACAGACGAAGCACACACCACGCTGACGGGAATCCCTGTTACGCACCACGTTGGGAGTTCCTCTGTTACGCAGCGTGGTGTGTGCTTCGTCTGTGTTTTTCCGCACTGAAAAATAGTTCCCACCCAAAATGACCAAGTCAAGCTCTCCGTGTTGATTTGCACATTTATTTGCACTCGATATGAATGCGCACTACACACAAAGTAATTGGGAAAAGCATCGAGCAAATTAATTCCTTTTGGCCGAAATCTTTCTCTGGCGCCGTTAGACTCCAGTCTAACGCGGAGTAGCTGCAGATACCGCGGCGGTCAGTGGCGACAGACCTGGACAATGGCTGCATCACCAGAAAAACGCTTTCCACCACTTATTTTAGTCTCTGGACTGTGGGGAGATGCCCAAGTTTGACCTGGGGGTGGCATATCCCTTTAAAGACCCTATTGAAACACTAAAATTCAGGTGAAAAACGCAGCTTATCAATTAATCCTAAGTCGATCGATAAGGTCAGTCGACTTTAGATTAATGAAATAATCGATAATTTGCATCCGTACTTTCGACTGATTGATATTTATGATAACTTTTAAGAATTTGAAAAAGCAGTCTGCCCTGGACATTCCAGTACATTGTACTGTGAGGTTATTATCACAGTAGTTAAAGCCAAAGAAAAATAAATGACCAATTATTCCAATAAGCCTAAGTGATCAACATAGTGTGAAGTCTCTGCTGAGGTGACAGCCTTATAATCAAGTCTAGATCTGGTTAGCCTCGCAAAAGTATACTTGAACATGCAGCTTTTTATCGCCTTTTACTTGTATTTCGACAATCCTTTTGTGATGGAAGAAAGGGCTTATAAGTTAGATTTTAATTCTCTCCTTGAGTCCGTCAGGGCGCAGTTGGAGGTATAATTATGTGCCAGTCATATCACGGTAGATCTTAGCTGCAGTGTTGTTTAAATTAGATTAAGGTAGAGTGTTGATTTGATTTGCGAGATAGTGAGGTGGGCACGCGTTGTTAGGGCCCTCTCCATTATGCTGTGTTCTAATTAATTTGAGAGTGTGTAAATAGCACAGAGGTAAAGTTGGAGAAAGAGAGTCTAACTGCTGATTTATTCCAGAGCTGAAAGTAATCCCTACAGTTCCAACAATAAGCCATAACTTCTCATACATATTGCAGCAATAGAGGGGAAGAAAAGGGGAGAGATTTTAGGGTTTATAGTCAATGCGTAATGTTGCAGCTCACTCAGTTTCAAAAGGCAATCGAAAAAGCAAAAATAATACTGGATGGATGGATGATTTTGGAAGTTTTCTATTACAGACTGGAATTTTAAGGCGAGACACTGCAGGTGAATAGGAATATCTTATTTAGTACAGTTTGCAGGTGCTACTTTTACTTTAAGGCAGTGCTTCTCAATTATTTTGTGTGACGCCCCCCCTAGTAAGAAGAAAAAAATTCACGCCCCCCTCCCTGCGCGCGACTATAAATAGTATTATTTGTCTAGAAAATTGTTATTAGTACGCCTCTGCATAACATTGTATCCTTTTAACATTAAAAACAAAAAATAAATATACTTCCAACAAAGACTGCACTGTCTTTTAGCACTGAGGACTCAAATATTAATGTGTTTTTAATGCAGCTTTGCACACATTTGTTTACGTTTTACAGAAACGAAACTTAAAAACCACATGGCCCATTTGCATAAACTAAAAAAAAACGCTCTCTCCTTGTGCCCCTGATGCGTCAGCTTCTGTCTGACTAAAGGACACGACTCAGTGGAATATACGTGTTTTTTCTGTGACAGAGGATGTTCTGCTGATGGTGAGTCTGTTCTGTATATCGCGTATTTAAGGTTGCCGACCCCTGCCCCAGAGCGACAATGAGAACGCCACTGCCAACTACTGTTGTTGATGTGCAATTACACTGAGTTCTAGTACAGTACGGCAAAAAAGCATGTTTCCCAGGGTCACACGCGCCCCCCCTGGCATCACATTTGAGAAGCACTGCTTTAAGGGATGATCTTTATGTCCCTGTGAGGGGAAAATGCATTTGGAGAAAATGGCCATTGAAGTTACAATTTGACCACAATTTGACTTATTTCATTTACCAAAGCTCAAAGGTTCTAGTTATATTCTCTACTAAATAAACACCAACTAAAATCCTCTAAAACGTATTGTTAGTCTAGTTTGACCTGTCTAAACTTCAATTTTGGTATTTTAAAATCATAAATAGTCTACAGGTGTGAGTGGGTTTCAGGCCTTTCACATCCTGAAGATGAATTGGTCTAAAAATGAAGAAGAAAGCTGCCTCTGTGTTGTCCATGCTCTCTTTGAGAATGAAGAGGACAGAGGCAGGGGTGTGTTTCACAACAGCTGTCACCAGTTTTACAAAGAAAAATCAATCATGCCACAGATACACAGTACAGTTTCTAGTAGTAGTAGTAGTAATAGCAGCAGCAGCAGTAATAGTATCCAGTACTCGAGTTGAGGGGGGGATGGGGGGGGGGGGATAATCAAAATAATCCCTCTTCCATCCCTTGTGGCATTTTATCAATCAGGCATGAAAATCTCTCACCTTTTTATCGAAATTCACCGTTTTGAAGTCAAAATAGGTGACCTACATGAATCGTGGCCAGTTCCAAGAGCCAATCATAGGCCGAACTGCGCTCCGGCTTCCAATCATGTTGCAGCATTGTTCCACCAATCGCGCTCCTGCCAATCATGACGATTAGCGTTGTGTTTGCGCCTGTTCGCCGATCAGCTGTGAGCGAGCCATGTTAATATGTACGCTACGTTAATGCTACGTAAGAAGGAACTCTCGCCTCGGGACTCGGGATAATTATGTCGGTTTCCACGCACATACACGTGGACACGCAAATTATCGGACAACACCGCAAACTACGGAGCTGACCGTGTTCTTATGGGGTGAGTTATATTATCATATTATTTCTGCATCAAAGGGACATATTAGCTGACAGCAGGGGCCCGGGACTAAACCGGGACTAAACCAGGACTAAACCGGGACTAAACCGGGACTAAACCGGGACTAAACCGGGACTAAACCGGGACTAAACCAGGACTAAGGTGTGTGTGTGTGTACGTGTGTGATAACATATATCCTGTGTATTATTGAATTATTGAATGATTATATGGACTTTTTGTTTTTGGTTGTTTTCTGTATATCACATAAATGAAAATTTTCACCATCCCCCCTGGTTTCATTTTACAACTTGACAACTGATCAATCAATCAATCAATCAATCAATTTTATTTGTATAGCACATTTAAAACAGCCAAAGCTTACCAAAGTGCTGAACAACATTAAAGGTGACATAAAAAATCTGGTAGAGTTAAAAAACAACAATAATAACAATGGTGACAACAATAATAACAATAATAATAACAATAACAACAACAATAAAACAACAACATCAACCGCAAGAAGGTGCCAAGGTGTCTCTTCCTAACTCTGAGTAAAGGCCAATGAGAAAAGGTGCGTTTTGAGCAGGGATTAACTGATAGTATCAATAGTAGTATCAATAAAAGCAGGAGTAATAGCCATCTTGCTATCAACACTAGAATGGGATGAACCTTTATGAACAGCTTTCTCCCCTCTCTCTGTAAATGTATGTCAAAAAAGTAGTAGCAGTAGTAGTCGTCGCAATAATAATGTGTGTGTTGCAGAGCGTGTTGTTGCAAGGGGGACATGTGCCCCATGAGAACAGTGACGTTGTGCTTTCAACTTGAGGAAGTGAGCATGTTTCCTCTCAATATGAAAGACACATCCTCATAATTAATGTTTTTTTTTTCCTCCAATGTGTTATATAACTGTATCCAAGTGTCACACAGGAAGGAGAGTTTGATAGACATTGTTATTCACATGTTTTAATGAGTTTCAAAACTAGGCTTTATCAACTAACTTTGACATTGAAAACCTATTTTTTCATGTGCAGTTATTCAACTATTTTAAAGGAGAATTAACGTTTTTTTTTACAATCTGAGCCTTATTTCGGTAACAAAACAAGTTGTTTTACTCACCTATAGCACTTTGGTGTCATATGGAGCACTTCCAGAGATGTTTTAAATTAGCGATAGCCGTAATGTGAGTTCTCGGGGCACATGTTTGCGGTCTCCAAATAACACAAACTTTAGCACTTTTCAAATCATAGAAGCTCAACGCCTTAGTCTACACTTTTGTTTGAGTCAAAAGTGGCCTGTAATCTGAGATTTATCCATAGTTTCGAGTAGATGAGGACGCCAGTGCGCATGTGCGGAGTCACAGTTTATTTCACTCTCAGCTACCAGGACCCAAACATGAAACGCAAAGCTGTAAATTATGGCTAAATCTCGGATTACAGGCCACTTTTGACTCAAACGAAAGCGTAGACTAAGACATTGAGCTTCTATGATTTGAAAAGTGCTAAAGTTTGTGTTATGTGGAGACCGCAAACATGTGCCCCGAGAACTCAAATTACGGAGATCGCAAATCTAAAACATCTCTGGAAGTGCTCCATATGACACCAAAGTGCTATGGGTGAGTAAAACAACTTGTTATATTACCGAAATAAGGCTCAGATTGTAAAAAAAAACCAAAAACGTTAATTCTCCTTTAAAGGTCCCATGACATGGTACTTCTTGATGCTCCTTAATGGTTCCCTAATACTGTAAATGAATCCTTCTTCAAAATCAACACTCAGTGCATGAGAAAGAGAGATAAGATGAGAAAGAGTCATAAATGTCACTCTGGAACACTCCATTATGGGCGTTGTTGCTTGAATGCAAATGAGGAGAAAACAGATGGCCAATAGTAGAGGGTGGGGGCGTGGCCAAACGCTCCGCTCAGAGCCCACAGCTGATCCATTTCCTTGTTTTTGTATGGGGGAGAGATTTGAAGCGTTCCATTGAAAAATAAACACATTTCCACAGAAAATAAAATTAAACCACTGCTGTTTCAGATATCCACAGGCTCAGATAAAGGACTTCCGAGCCTAGAAACACTCGCAAGTTCCTCCAGGCAAATTAAAAAACGCATTTCGCATTGCGTAGCTCCTCCACAGTCCAAACTCTCTGGGCGTGATTTACAGAGACACTGAGTACAGACAGACGGGGGTGGAACTGCATTTGCATTTCTTTTTTCGATCTGACGTCAATAAGTTTCCTTGTTCAAAATCGCCCGTTTGAGCTCTGATTTTTTCTAAAGCAGAAAAGGATCGCAAATGCTCAGTTCAGACATTTCGCAACTTTTAACCATGGGGGGGCCTAAACAGGGTAGGGGCGCTCACATTAACGTTCAAAAACCTCAGAAAGTGAAAATTTCATGCCATGGGACCTTTAAAGCCACACTCCATTACGTTCCTGGTTATGTCCTACACCAAGAGCATTCTTTTTTGGTGTGTGTGTTTTTTTTTTGCAAACACTCACACCAAACACTCCCCTAATACTCAAAACAAAGCTATTTTACAAATAGAATGACAGTGAGAAACCAAAATCTCCATGGAAACAAGCAGGTATAGCTTCCTCCTCCAGGCCAAGTTACAGGTCAGGTTTATGGAGAGGCAAAACCCGCTCACAGTATATCTATAAAAACATACTGGTAAACATGCTTGTATTTTACTTATCAAATGTTCCGCAGCAGGGCTTTAATAATGCACTTATTTTAAGAATATATAGAATTCGAGTCGCTCCCTCTTTTCACTAACATGACCGAGTTAGAGCACCCAAGGGACCGTTGCAATCAATAATTCATGCACTCATATATTGGACAAATACTACTGCCATTGTCAGACTGCTCAATATAATGTTAGTGAAATGGAGAGGAAAAAGCCTGCGGCCGTCTTCAATAGGCCAATGATCGTTATTCAGGAGTGGTTAATTGTGATCATTCAAAAAAGACTACAATATGAGCCTCGGCAGACCAATGAAATTAATCGCTTGTTGTTTAAGAAATTAATTACGAATGTGTAATGGAAAAGGAATCTGTGGTATTAGCATTTTGATGGGATGAATTTTCCAACGCAGAATAGATCGGTAGTGAGGTAGTCTCGGAGAATCCCCGTTTTAACAGGGCTCTAATGGAAATTGCCTTTTAACTGACATATTTAGTGGTAGCGGCGTAATGTCCCTAAGAGTCTCTTGTATTGATTTTGGATGGTACTTTTCAATAGCACTTTTCGCTCATTTACATCATTTTGCAGGCAGTATTCAGGCTTACTCTTTAACTTCATATGTGCTTAGTGGTGAAACGAAACATTACTGTTACATTTTATAACATTTTTAAATATGTTTTGAATCATGTTTGAAATAACTTAACTATTCTTGGAGTATTTTTTTTGTCAAACATTAGCTGTGGAATGACTTGTAAAACGCTGTACATCCTCCTGAGACCCGCCCATTCATTTATGCCCTTTATAGTGGACATCTTTTAAGTTTTGAGATAGACTCTAGTTTGTGGCTGCACTGATAAAAAAAATAAATAAATAAATAAATAAAATTAATAATAATAATAATAATAATAATAATAATAATAATAATAATAATAATAATAATAATAATAATAATAAATAATAATAATAATATTAATATTAATATTAATATTAATATTAATATTAATATTAATATTATTATTATTATTAATAATAATATTAATAATAATAATAATGCATAAAAATCAAAAATCAAAAATATATAAATAAAGTACATACAAAAATTAAAAAATATATAAATAAATACATAAATAAGTAAATAAATAATACATAAAAATTAAAATAAAACATAAAAAAATTAAAATAAATAAATAAATGAATAAAAAATAAATAAATAAATTAATTAATTAAATAATAACAATAATAATAATAATAATAATGCATAAAAATCTAAATCAAAAATATATAAAGTACATAAAAAATTAAAAATATATAAATAAATACATAAATAAGTAAATAAATAATACATAAAAAATTTTAAATAAAACATAAAAAATAAAAATAAATAAATAAATGAATCAAAAAAAAAAAATTAATAAAAAATAAATAATAATAATAAATTAAAAAGGAGTCTAAAAACTTTTTGAGGCGACTGTAAAACTGACCGAAATAAAAATGTTGTTAGGTTTAGGTTAACTTAACATGGATCTAACACTATTACAGTCCATTACAGAGGACATGTTACAACATTATGGATAAAAATAAAATTAACAAAATGTAAACACTAAGGTGTTTATTTACCTCCAAATAGAAAATTTAAATAATAATAATAATAATTTAGATACACTTTTTTTCTTCAGGTCCCAGGAGGATATGCACTGTAGTATTAGAAGTAAAATTAATCAAATCATTTTACTTATATGAAAAATATACTTTTACACCTTATGCAAATTCTGAACAGGCATCCTCACCAGTTGATAATGTATGATTAGTAATACTTATAGAAATTGTATGTAGTAATAATAAATGCCATCTGCTTTTTTCCAAGAGATATTATTACTTCGCCTGAAATATTCCAGAGTATAACATTAAAGGCCAAGTTGTGGAGCTGTGGAGATGCAAACCTGCTCACAGTAAGAATGCATGTTTTTGAAACTCATTTTTAGCAATAAAAACACCTGTAATCTAATGAATGTACAAAGTTTAATGCCATACTTTGCAATATCACAGACAAAGCAATAACAGCTCCATGGAGACAACAACAATAACAAAAGAAAAACTGCCATCCGCATCCATCCGCCTGCTCGTGTTGACGTGTAGAGTCAGGGCTGGACTGGGACAAAAAAACGGCCCTGGCTCAGAACGGCCCTTCATAATTAGCGGCGCACAACAGACTCATTTATGTCTGTGTTCCCCAAAGTAATGTATTTTACTATTAGTAATGTATTTTACTATTGTTACTAGGGATGCAAATTATCGATTAATTCATTAATTGATAGTTGATTGACCTTATCGATCGATTAACGATTAACTGATAAGCGGCATTTTCCACCTGAATTTTAGTGTTTCAATAGGGTCTTTAAGAATATAAGCTATAGTAACATAACACTGAGTCAAAAATATATCATAGTATTATTATATTGTATATTCCTCAATTAATAAAAAGCAGACAAATGTATTGATGCTGAATAACAAAATACAGTAATCCCTCGTTCTATCGTGGTTTGCGGATTTTTTTTTTAAATTATAGTGTAACATTTTTGATAGTGTAACATTGTGTTCTGCGTAGAGGTAAGATCGGGCCTAAAAAATCCAGCCCGACCCGACCCGGCCCGCGGGTATTAAAGCCCGACCCGGCCCGAACCCGACCAATTAACTTGATTTGCAGGCCCGAGCCCCAAGCAAACCCGAAATTTCATATTTTATTTGTGAGGACTCGGGAGGAGGAGGGGTGATTTATGATAACAAATTAAAGCCTGTCTTTTGTAACGAAATCTAAGTTAAACAAGACTGTATAAACATTTACATCTTTTATATTAGCTTCTGCAGAGGGTACATTAACCAACATTAAGAGTTGACGGGAAAAATTTAAGGCCATCCGTCATTTTGACGGGTTGAAAATTGGGCCTCCATATTGGGGATACCAGGTCGAAATAGATGCAGACTTGCGGAGGGGAAGATTATTAAGAGGGCGGCGTTCACGTGCGCAGAGCTCTGGCTCTGCGGCTCCTGTTTAGTAGTTAAATAGCAATTACATTACAGCGCCTTCTCTGTTTTATCCAAATTATTTATTTTAAAACAAGTATTCCTTAGTTTAGTATCCACACATCGTTTTAGTATACATTTTTATAAACATATATTTATTTTTTAAAAGTCAGCGAGAGAGAAGCCCAGCCCGACCCGACCTGAAGCAATGATTGACATTTTAGGCCCGACCCGAATTTCGGGTCGGGTCGGGTTGGGCTCGGGCTTGGGCTTAAGATCTTACCTCTAGTTCTGCGTCCTGATTGGCTAAGAGACTAGACCAGGACTAAACATAGACTAAACCAGGTCTAGACCAGAACTAAACCAGGTCTAAACCTGGACTGGGCCTGGACCAGGTCTAGACCTGGACTAAACCACCACATGCCGCTGCTGGTTTCGTGCGGCTGGTTTGTTGCTAGGGCTGAGACTACGCATTCCGGGCACCACAGTTCAATCTCGTGCTCAGCAGCCCCAGTGTACGCCCGGGCAGTGCCGTTGGCGCCTGCGGCCGGCTGTGAGTCGAGCTTGGCGCAGCGCGGTTGCCTTGTTTCGTGACCACGCGGGTGCGCGTGTCCGCGATTAGCGATTAATTACAATTAATGCATTTTGTTCCACCAACATCTTGATCGACAATTAATCGTAAGTTGATTAATTGTTGACATCCCTAATTGTTACGTCTTGGCCGAGGGGAAACACCTTCTTCTCTACAGGGTTTGTAGCATCTTGCTTTGGGTGGTGATTTAAAAATTCTTACATTCTAGCAGGTTCTGGACGGGAAAAGTCGTCTACTCTCTCTTCTCTCTCCTCAACAGCCTGGCTCGACCAGACAGGAAGAGGGACAGATTATTACAGTTTGTTAAGTGATAAATAGAAAACCTAAAAACCTAAATTAAAAATAAAAATATTGGGAACTACCTGGAAAAACTGTGGAACTATCTAAACCATCAAAACATTTAGTATCTTTAGGTTACATTTTTATTTTTTGACAATGATCAGATAAATCTCAAACTAAAGCAGAAGTAACGATGCTCTCACTTAAGGTCACTTAAATCGGCCTATTCAGTGTACGATGTGTATGGAATTTTTTGTTTATCAAAAAAAGTCTGACCAATATGGATGCCACCAGTGGAGTCAGTGTGGAAACATTTACATGATTAAAATGTTTCTTGTTAACCTAAAGTGTATTATTAGACTTAGACAAACTTTATTGATCCACAAGGAAAATTGTTTTGGGTACAGGAGCTCACTCATCAAATATAATACTGTATATGATATGATATATAGCAGAGAGTAAAAGAACAAAAAGAAAAATAGATGGAAAAGCAACAAATTACATACAACAATTACAACATTACAACAATTATATACATAAGATAATGATAATAAATATATATGTACAATCAGAAAAATAGAAAAGTCAAATATAAAATACAGTATGAAATATGATGATACGATGATTTTGCCGAAAAAAACTTTCGGTGAAATTTGCCGTTTTCTATCCATGCGGCATGCCTGTCCATCACCTAAAAGTCCCGGTATTATCCTAACATTACTACCTGCTGACCTGCTGTGATACACCTCCCTGGTCACTCTGTCCCTCGGGTTCCCTGTCCACAGTCTCTGGCTGCTCCTCCTCTCCCTTGTGTTCCCTCGGGTTCCCTCGGGTTCCCTCGGGTTCCCTCGCGTTCCCTCGTGTTCCCTCGCGTTCCCTCAGGTTCCCTCGGGTTCCCTGTCCACAGTCTCTGGCTGCTCCTCCTCTCCCTCGCATTCCCTCGGATTCCCTCGGGTTCCCTCGGGTTCCCTCGGATTCCCTCCTCTCCCTGTCCACCTTCAGCCTGGGCTGCAGAGGATGTGGAGGCTCCAGCCCCTCCAGAGAATATGTGTGTTATTTTAAAACATTTTGCAGCATCTATAGTGAGATTTTTTAATCTTTTAGCCCGCAACTTCTCCACACCTCCTTATACCAATATGATTACAAAACTGGCGGGGATCAGCGCACAGAAAGGGGTGGGACCGCTCTTGCAAGCTTCTATATCCTGATTGGTTTAGTCTACTGTCTATATTGAAGATGGACCAATGGGAAGTCTCCTATAAATTGTGGGCCGGTTAAAAAAAAAAAACAGCATCGGCACTGGCCCCCGAGGACCGTCGGCCCGCCGGGAAAATGCCAGTATGGTATGCCAGATGGCCAGTCCAGGCCTGTGTAGAGCCATCTTTCTTGTTTCCATGGATGGGTTTGAGTGCACTGCTTTAGCCCCATCCCTGCGGGCAGACACATGACAAACCATTTCAAGCTCCTCCATGTACGACGCCTCAGAAATGATGAAGACAGCGGCGTGGCGACCCTGGCGTGATGGCTATTCCCCCCCGCGGACATGTCGTAATGGATAGCATGATGTGCCCGTAGACCTTTGCCCGTATCCTTCACCAGACTATGGGGGACAGGAGCTAGGCGGCGCGGGCTTTTATTATGATTAGGACTTCCATTTGTTTTGTCCCATGCCTGGGGTGCCGGTAGATGTTTGAGAGCATGGGGGTTTTAACAAGCTGTGACAAACAACATCACATCCACAGACTCTCTGGCCTCTTCATCTTGCCGGCCCCGTTTGAACCAGGCCTCAAGGCGAAGGTATTGAAATAGGCATTCCCCTCAGGATGCCAGTTTCAGATAGGGTACTCTTCTAATTCTAGAGTCTCTTTGTTATATGGAAGGTATAGCCACAGGGAGACAGTGCTCTTGTCCCATTAAGGTTGTAATAAATCTATTCTATCCAAGACAGACCACTATTGTGCAGTTACTTTAAAATAATTTTTACTCAGTTTATGGTATATGTTTGAGAATAACAATCAGAATTTGACACCAGTTGCTATTTTTGGTCATTTATTATTACCATTTATATTTTTTCTCTTATGTGATGTGTTACTGTGTCCAAGTAATTTCCATTGTGGATCAATAAGTCTAAGAATCTGTGTATATTTGGGGGAAAAGATTCTGCAATAGTTCCCCTTTCCTGCTTTGCCTGGAAAGTTCCACAGTATGGCATTGCTGTATATGTTCAAGGAGACAAGGAGGTGACAGCACCAGGTTACATGTCAGATCTATGGAGAGGCAAGAGAAATCACATTAAATAATTTAGGTATTTTAGCAATTCAGGCTACATTTATACGGCAACGATCAAAACAGAAGACGCAAAAGTGGCGTCTCGTCTTCAATTTTTTATCCGCGTTTAGATGAGCGTCTGTTTAACCCAGTGCTTCTCAATTATTTTCTGTGACGCCCCCCCCAGGAAGAAGAAAAAATTTCACGCCCCCCTTCCTGCGCGCGACTATAAATAGTATTATTTGTCTAGAAAATTGTTATGAGAACACCATTGTATCCTTTTATTAACATTATAAACAAAAAAAAGAAAGAAACTTACAACAAAGACTGCACTGAGGACTCAAATATTAATGTGTTTTTAATGCAGCTTTGCGCACATTTGTTTACGTTTTACAGAAATTAAACTTAAAACCACCTCATTTGCATAAGCTAAAAGCACTGAAAAAAACGCTTTCTCCTTGTGCCACTGATGCGTCAGCTTCTGTTGGACTAAAGGACATGACTCAGTGGAATATACGTGTTTTTTCTGTGACAGAGGATGTTCTGTTAATGGTGAGACTGTGCGTAAATCACATGTGAGAACTCCACTGCCAACTACTGTTGTTGATGTGCAATTACACTTAGTTCTAGTACAGTGCAGCAAAAAAACATGTTTCCCAGGGTCATACGCGCCCCCCCTGGCATCACGCCACGCCCCCCCAGGGGGGCCCGCCCCACTATTTGAGAAGCACTGGTTTATACGAAGACGCAAGACGCAAAAGTGGGCAAAATCGATTGAATATGCATGCCAGACCGCTAATATAATGTCAGAGCTCCCTTTTTCAGGACACCGACAGGGGCTCTCATCACGGTTGTGTCGCCCTCGATGTAGAGTCGGAACACTTCGCTTAATGCAACAAGAGCTTATTTAGTCATTCTGAAGTTTTCCACCCAAGCACTGTCAGCAACTAATCCATTCTCAAAATTGTCCCACCACTGACTGGTTCTGCCCGGTCTTGTCCAAACTCGCCTCTGTCGCCTGCGACGTATTGTTACTGTTTTTACCGGCTTGGCGCATCCAGTGTGACGTCAGGTGTATGCGGCGTGAACATGTTTTGCGCTTCTTGCCGTTTAGACGGAGACACGACCCGGGCCGTCTTCAGAACTCCACACTCTGGAAGGAATCTTCAGATTTTTGTGGTTTCAGAGCCCGACGGCGCGGTTGCCGTGTAAACGAAAGACACTTCCGAGAGAATATTTAGTCGTTTTCAATCGCAACCGTCCTCGTCTAAACGGCCCCTTAAATGCAAGACATATGTTCACTCCCATGGTATGTAGGCAAAGCAATAACATCTCCAAGGAAACAAGGGGGCTGACCCCTAACCAGAGAAGTTACAGAGTGCAACTTTAACCCAGACGTCAACAGCAAACTCAGGCTACAAGATTTTATTTTTATGTGTTATGTGCACAAATAGGCTAGAAAAAGGATAAACATGTCTTACCTAAAATACCCTTTCACTCAAATCTAGGGAGTAATACTTCAAAAATGCTTCACTTTTCTCGAATGGGGAAGCACAGAAGGTTTTGTAGCTAACACAACTTATTTCAGGTCCTCTCACATCTGCATTAAAATCATATTTAAAATTGATTTATAGTGTTTGCGAGCCTCCCGTGTGCTTCCCGTGATAACATTTAGTGTCACCTCCCAAACAGGATATGAATACATTTAGAAAATTGCATGATCCTTTGACTCACGCAATTGATGTTTGTAAAAGATTTGCACAAAGTAAATGTCTTGTATAATAAAAAGCCCTGACAAAAGAGAGAATGCATAATTTAAGGAATAATTTATGATCCAACAGTGAAAGTTTGCAGAGTAGGGGCACTTTGAAGCACTGGCTCAACAGACAAATCTCTTAGTACTGAAGTGATTTGCCTTTGAAAAATGAAGGAAAAAAAAACACAGTGTACAGCTTATAGATGTCTTATATTATATGTTTAATAATGGTAATTCTTTTTATTCAGGTCACAATATAATCATAAGAACTAGGGATGTCAACAATTAATCGACTTACAATTAATTGTCGATCAAGACGTTCGAACAAAATGCATTAATTGCAACTAATCTCTGGAATGTGAACACGAGATGCGAACCCACTCGCGAGAAAGACCATAGCGTTACATCATGTAACCCTTTCCTCTCTGGATGTTGCCGTACAACTCACAGTAGAGCTGGACCTAGAACCATATATTTTTGAAATTATAAAAGCATGTAACTTACATGCTTTTATAATTTCTTGATTGTTCTGGTTTGAGGCCCTGTAATGTTTTATGCTGTGTCCAGGGGCCCTGTGAAATGTATATTTTGTACTGTAACCCTTCACAGATTAAGGGAGAGAAATATTGCTGATGCCTTAGTTCAAAATAAATGTTGAGAATGTCCTAAAAATAGCCTGGATTCACTGGTTTCATCATAATATGTAGACTAAATAACATTCTGTTATTTAATTTCTTCTGTTCCTTTTAATTTCAAGATTTCCATGCTGCAAGTGCAACAACTGAGCCAGTCCTCAATTTATTTTCAATAAAGAATGTATTTTGTTATTCAGCATCAATACATTCTTACATTCTAATTAATTGATGAATATACACTATAATAATACTATGATATATTTTTGACTCAGTCAGTGGCGTTCCTAGAGTGATTTGCGCCCTGGGCGAAAGCCACTCTTGCCGCCCCCCTCCCCCCACCCCCCACCCTCCCGCCACCCACCCTGAGACTGACTTGCGGTCTCTGGGGGGGAGCGTTTCAAACCCTTCTTTCACAACAACAATTCACAACAACTACTTTCAAGTTAGTTTTAATGAACAATAAACAATAATTACAAAAAAAGTTTTTGAAGGCCCAAAGGCGCAATTATTTCACATTATAGCCATGTAGGCCTACAGCCATTTAAGAAAGCAAAAGTGCAACATTAGTGTAACATAATTAACAAAAAGACTTAAACCTCCATTGAAGTTGCACCATATAAATAACAAAAAATTAAACGATCTGTACATTACAGAATAACATGAAATTTTTTTTTTAAAATTACTACACATTAAATTGGCAAAAATGGTGCAAACAGTGCAATCCTGTATCATAAATAAATGAACGACCAAGGTACATTCAATACACATTACTGTACACATAAAAACAAATAATGAACACTATTGTGTATCATAAGTAACAGGAAGTAATAAGTGAGGAAGTGGCAAAAAAGGCAAACCACTATAATTTGTCATAAATAACAAGGGCAAAAGAAGTAATATGAAAACAGTCTAAAAGTTGGATTTCCTGGCCTTCCTGGAGGCAAATTCGTCCACAATGTCTTCATATGAGCTTGGGGAAAGGACAAACATGCATCAACAATCACATCGGGGGAGTTTAACTAATACAACATCATCATCATTAAGTCAAACTTGAAGACTAGTCGATAGCATACATTTTTCTTTTGCTCACTTCTCCTCCTCTTCTTTCCATTTCTTTCGAAATTGAGCACCTTATGGCTTCAATCTTTTTCAGTCCATCACTGCGACTGTTTTGTCATACAGTATACTGTACACCGTGCGCTACTCTGTCTTCATGTAACCACGAGCCAGCACAGCACCAGCCCCCCACCCCGGCCCCTGCACAAGGATCCGCGCGGATCTTTGCTCCGCGCCTCCGCGCGGGCGCGCGCCGCACCGTTTATTTTTTTTTCATTTTTTTTTTTCCTTCGCGCCACCGCGGTGCCCCTCCCGCGATGCCGCCCTGGGCAATTGCCCAGGTGGCCCCCGTCAAAGAACGCCCCTGGACTCAGTGTTATGTATACTATAGCTTATATTCTTAAAGACCCTATTGAAACACTAAAATTCAGGTGAAAATACGTCGCTAATCAGTTAATTGGAAGTTGATCGATAACGTCAATCAGCTATAGATTAATGAATTAATCGATAATTTGCATCCCTAATAAGAACTAAAACATAATAATTGTGACAATTTGAGAAGCAAAATTATAAAATTATATCCACACTTTTCTACTCTTAAACTCTGTATACATCATACAGTTTAAGAGTAGAAAAAAGTGTATTTAGTTAAAAGCATTATCTACTGTCCCTTGTCTTTTTTTTTTTTTTTTTTTTTTTTTAGCAATTCCAGTGCTATCTAGATAAATTTGAAGCTTTCTGGTTAAAAAAAAAAACGTCACACCACTGCCATTTGTAGTAGTTGGTGACATCACAAAAGACACCTGGCTGCAGGGGCGGAGTTTCATACTCACAGTCATTACATCAGTTATCACAGGGCTCTCAAGTCTCACGCATTGAGAGTGTGACACACGCAATTCGACGTGTTCACACGCTCACACGCCACACATGGCATTTCTCACGCTGATTTTTTTTTTTTTTTTTTGTGCCCAGAAAATCGGTCTGTGTGGCTCAGTTTATGCAGGCACCACGCGTTTTCAGCGAAAAAAACTCTCCCCCTCCTCCCCGCCCCGCTCCCCGGAAAAAAATCTCAGTTTCAGCCAATCAGAAAATAGATTGTTCTGTTGTTGGGCAGACTAGTTTCAGCTGCTAAGCGCACACCGCGACTGACGGTGATGATAAAACAAACTGAGAACCATCAGGTAATAACTTCATTTATATAACTCTCATTAGTTGCTTTGTAGATTAAGTTTGTTCTTTAGACAAATTCAACGCAATTCGACCCCGCTCAAAACTTGAGAGCCCTGGTTATCAAGTACTCCATACATCCCACTAAACATACACAGTTCATTCTTACAGTTAAAAGTGCGTACATGCTTTCACTTCACGATTAGTGAAGTAACTCAGATGGGAGTTTATTCCACTGTTGAACAGCCCTAAAGGAAAACGCTGTTTGAGCAAAGGCTGTTCTACGTTTAGGCACGTTACACTGCCCTCTAATGGTGCCTCTTGTTACTCTTGTGGCCGTATCAGCGACAGTTGGATGAATTCTCTGAGTAAAGGCGGGGCCAGGTTATGGACAATTTTGAAGACCAATTGGACATGGGAGAAGGAAACAAAGTTATCAAAGTTAAAGGTCCCATGGTATGAAATTTTCACTTTCTGAGGTTTTTGAACGTTAATGTGAGCTCCCCTACCCTGTTTAGGGCCCCCCCCCCATGGTTAAAAGTTGCGAAATGTCTAAACTGAGCATTTGCGGTCCTTTTCTGCGTTAGAAAAAATCAGAGCTCAAACGGGCGATTTTGAACAAGGAAACTTATTGACGTCAGCTCGAAAAAAGAAATGCAAATGCAGTTCCACCCCTGTCTGTCTGTACTCAGCGTCTCTGTAAATCACGCCCAGAGAGTTTGGACTGTGGAGGAGCTACGCAATGCGAAATGCGTTTTTTTATTTGCCTGGAGGAACTTGCGAGTGTTTCTAGGCTCGGAAGTCCTTTATCTGAGCCTGTGGGTATCTGAAACAGCAGTGGTTTAATTTTATTTTCTGTGGAAATGTGTTTATTTTTCAATGGATCGCTTCTCATCTCTCCCTCCGTGCAAAAACACGGAAATGGGTCACAGAGCGGAGTGGAGAGCTTGGCCACGCCCCCACCCCCTACTATAGGCCAGCTCTGTCCTCCTCATTTGCATTCAAGCAACAACGCCCATAATGGAGTGTTCCAGAGTGACATTTATGACTCTTTCTCATCTTATCTCTCTTTCTCATGCACTGAGTGTTGATTTTGAAGAAGGATTCATTTACAGTATTAGGGAACCATTAAGGAGCCATATAAAAGCATCAAGAAGTACCATGTCATGGGACCTTTAAGCATATTGTGGGTATGAAGTATGTTATAGTGATGGTATCATTGGCTTTTTTATCCAGTATTTTCAGAGCATGCTTGTATATAGCCTCGAGTGGAGTTTGAAGTGTGGATACCTGTTTGATCAATCACACTGTTCTTTACACATTCAAACTTCACCCCACCTCCTCCCTCACCGTTTTCTGTAACCAAAGTACTCCCCAGTTTAGCAGCTTTGAAATGGCATTGGGGGCAGAGTTTAGGCGTTTAATCCCAGTTTAAGTCATTTCAATTGAATCTTTGGTCTAAAAAGTAAATGTAAAGTACAACTAAAATGTAATATTGTAGAAAAATCATGCATGGAGGTCATTTTAAATTAAATTATTTTACTGTCACATGAAACACAATATTGCTATTTTGTACATTAAAGGTTATGGTTAAACATCCATTACATAACAAATCACTGACAACCAATAACTGTAAAACCTCTCATAAATAACTTGGAACAAAAAAGATAAAATATTTTCAACAGCAAACGTTGTGTGTTTTCCTGTGTGTTTAAAAGCCCCGATATTTCTGAACAGAGAGAGTACATTTTCAAGGTGACCATTCTACATTCTACAAAAACATCACTTTTGGCTGTTTGTGTTCTTCAGACATAGCTGTTCATTCAAAACACAATCCTGCAAGCTCCATTTATAAACTTCTGACTCAGTGCAGGTCAAAATGCTCCAGGCGCTTTCTGCCATTTATATACAGTGGTACCTCACCTTACGAAATTAATTCGTTCCAGAAGTGGTTTCGTAACGTGAATTTTTCGTAAGTTGAGTAGCTATTTCAATGGAAAAAGCCCGATTCGTTCCAAGGCCCCGATCCAAGTTTTTTTTTTTTTATAGTGTAACTTTTTTTTATAGTGTAACATTGTCTTCTGCGTAGAGACTGTAGACCCAGGACTAAACGTGGACTATACCAGGTCTAGACCAAGGTCTAAACCTGGACTAAACCTGGACTAAACCAGGGCTAGACCAGGTGGATTAATGCGCCGCGTGCGGGTCTATTTCCTGGTTTCATTTCGAGTCACGGCTGAGGCGAGCAGCGAGGGGGACCGCACGCAGTCTGAGCGCATGAACGAGACCCGTGCTCAAACCGTGCCTCCTCTAGACCTCCTCTAGACCTCCTCTAGACCGCGGCTCTTGCATGCGTTCGTTCATGCGCTCAGACTGCGTGTGGTCCCCCTCGCTGCTCTCCTCAGCCGTGACTTGAAACGAAACCAGGAAATAGACCCACAAGCGGCGCTTTAATCCACCTGGTCTAGTCCTGGTTTAGTCCAGGTTTAGTCCTGGTTTAGTCCTGGTCTAGTCCTGGTTTAGTCCAGGTTTAGTCCTGGTTTAGTCCTGGTCCAGTCCTGGTTTAGTCCAGGTCTAGACCTGCTCGCAGCTCCGCGCCGGGTCATGCTGCGCTATCACACACGTGTCCACGCGCAGTTTTCTCCCCCCTCCCCCTTCCCCCCACACTTCACTATTAATAATTTTGTTGAAAATCTATGAAAGTTTGAGTGTTTAAACGAGAGACAAATGTGAGAAAAGTTTAAATCCAGTCTGAGAAAAGCGTATAATGTGTGTGGCTGAGCGCGTATTATTTGAATTTTTGAGATTTCGCGTTTCGTAACTTGAATTTTCTTTCGTATCAAGAGACCAAAATTTAACGTGAAGGCGTTTCGTAACTTGAAATTTTCATTTGTTGGGTCTTTCGTAAGGTGAGGTACCACTGTAGTACTATTTTTTATCTGACATTTCATTCACATCTTCTTCGCACGTTACCCAAAGCAAATAAAACAAATCCAAATCGATCACCACACATCAAAAGCAAGTATTAAAAGCATGAGAATTCTCATTTCAATAATGTTCATCTGAACTTCAGTGTGCTGCCAGGTCGTATCACGTAAGATTAGTTTCATATCTCTTGGTTTGATTTGATAAAAACAAACTCGTTACACCGCAAGTCTTCGGCAATTTATCTGAAGACTTTCTTGACGACAGTAGCACACTAGTATTAAAACTGAAAATGTAATGGATTTTGATTATGTATTTATTTATTGGTACTACTTTAAAATACAGCGCAGCAATAACATAGTAATGGGATGGTGACTAAAAGTGTATCTGTAATAACGCGTGAAAAGTCCCTCAGTCGTCCAGGTAGAATCCATGATCAAAGGAGAAGTTCAATTTGTCAACTGGACAAAGTTTGTTTGGTTGAAAACGTTTCGCCGCTCATCCGAGAGGCTTCGTCAGCTCTGTCTGTAATAACATGATAATTACTTATGGAAACAGGGCACATTGGTCATTTATAAGACGGTAATAAGATTAAAGGAGAATTAACGTTTTTTACAATCTGAGCCTTATTTCAGTAATAAAACAAGTTGTTTTACTCACCCATAGCACTTTGGTGTCATATGGAGCACTTCCAGAGATGTTTTAGATTAGCGATTAGCGATTAGCGATTAGCGATTAGCGTTCTCGGGGCATAGAGCATGTAATATATGCCCCGAGCGATCTCCAAATAACACAAACTTTAGCACTTTTCAAATCATAAAAGCCTTAGTCTACTCTTTCGTTTGAGTCAAAAGTGGCCTGTAATCCGAGATTTATCCATAGTTTCGAGTAGATGAGGAGGACAGTGCGCATGTGCGGAGTCACAGCTTATTTCACTCTCAGCTCTCGGGACCCAAACATGAAACGCAAAGCTGTAAATTATGGATAAATCTCGGATTACAGGCCACTTTTGACTCAAACGAAAGCGTAGACTAAGACATTGAGCTTCTATGATTTGAAAAGTGCTAAAGTTTGTGTTATTTGGAGACCGCTCGGGGCATATATTACATGCTCTATGCCCCGAGAACTCACATTACGGCTATCGCTAATCTAAAACATCTCTGGAAGTGCTCCATATGACACCAAAGTGCTATGGGTGAGTAAAACAACTTGTTTTATTACCGAAATATGGCTCAGATTGTAAAAAAAAAAAGTTAATTCTCCTTTAAAGGGTATGTACCAGAGTCTGCACAGCGTTTGGCTCCAGTCAAATGAAGCTCACGATGCTAACATTTATAGGGGCTAATTTGAAATTGATGTATGAACAAAATATCAAAACAGAAACAAATCATATAAAGTGGGTTAATATGAACATTTTAAGACCAAAATGAGGAGTCTAACAGCAGCAGTTAGAGGCACGGTTGATGTTTTTTCAATACAAAGTGATGCGTGATCATGATCACTTCCTATTTGGAAGACAGCAATGAGCTTGTTAGCCATGTCCATTTATTTGCAGTCTATAGTATGTACCGGGCTTTTCTTCTAGTTCAGGAAAACTTATACATTTGACAATATACTTTGTTTGATGAGATCCCTAAGGAACCCAGACAGTTGTTGCTCTGTCATGGTTCAACATCAGAGTGAAAGAAATTACCAGTTGGGCTAAAAGTTAAATCTTATACATGTTCTTAATGGATGTAATGAAAATGAAAATGACTGTAAATGTAAATGACTGCAAACTCTATTCTCCATTACCATGATATAATTCTGCCTTTGTTTGTGAAGTGCAACCTAAATTTGCTTTTCCTGACATAAAACTTTTTAACATTAAAGGAAAAGTAACGTTTTTTTTTTTAACAATCTGAGCCTTCTTTCGGCAATAAAACAAGTAGTTTTACTCACCCATAGCAGTTTGGTGTCATTTTGAGCAGTTTTGTAGAAGTTATGTTGTAGCGTATCCGTTAACTTGAGTGCTCGGGGCATTACTTTGCGGTCTCCAAATAACACAAACTTTAGCACTTTTCAAATCATAGAAGCCCGATGTCTTAGTCTACGATTTCGTTTGAAGCAAAAGCAAAAGTGGCCTGTAATCCGAGATTTAGCCATAGTTTCGAGTAGATGAGGACGCCAGTGCGCATGTGCGGACTGTGCTCTCAGCTCCCGGGACCCAAACATGAAACGCAAAGCTGTAAACTATTACAGGCCACTTTTGCTTCAAACGAAATCGTAGACTAAGACATCGGGCTTCTATGATTTGAAAAGTGCTAAAGTTTGTGCTATTTGGAGCCCGCACGGGGCATATTACATGCTCGAGGAATATATTATATGCCCCGAGCTATGGCTAGAAGTTGCGCTAGGCTAACCGCAAATCTAAAACATCTCTGGAAGTGCTCCATATGACACCAAAGTGCTATGGGTGAGTAAAAAACTTGTTTTATTACTAAAATAAGGCTCAAATTGTAAAAAAAAATGTTGCTTTTCCTTTAAGTCCAGACTTTTGTATGAATGCAACAGTAATAGCAGCTAAAACACGTACTTGCACACTGACTTAATTGTCCTTTCTTAGCCCATATCTCAAGTACCACTACAACAACCTGTGCTACCTGTCTTTGAAAGAGGTGACAAAGTCAAAAGGAACAAAGAAGAGGAGATTGTATAATGCCGAGCTGAAAGTGTTGGGGTGGAGGTGGTCCGTGAAGTGTTCAGAGATCGGAGGAAGTAGCTCACATTTAAAAGCTTTTCATTGAGCATCGCAGGTCGCCGCTATTAGCCTGTAGCCAATGAGGAGGCTCACCCCCAGGCCAAACGACGTCTGTGGGTGGTGGACAAGGAGAGCGGGTCAAGCACATGAAAACCAACTATATCGCTACAATTATGCAGCACTGGAAAGCCATTTGAATACAGAAGCATTTTGTGAGAATCAAAGTGAAGTGCTAACCTGCAAATGTACCCACACGTTATATAATTTATAATAACTATCTTTCGCTCACTTTACTTATATAAGTTTCTCTCACTTATCTCAAGGTTTTAAAGTGTTTAAAGTCATGATGTAATTTGAGGTTTATTTTAAGTAAGAGAAATAACACTTCAGTAGAAATAGTGATTGTTTTCAAAGATACACAATCATACATTTTATTTGTTAGGCGCCTTTCAAGGCTCTCAAGGTCGCCGCACATCAAAATATTAAATACACTAATACAGTACATAATAAAACCAGATAAAACAGTGTAAAAATACATTTTAAAAAACAAATACAGATTAAAAGACAGTGCAGTTATGGTCAGAGTGGTCAGAGTGAGAAGGCCTTTCTGAACAGATGAGTTTTGAGTTTAGATTTGAAGTGTGAGAGTGAGTGTGTGTCGCGGAGATCATGGGGGAGGGAGTTCCAGAGCTGGGGAGCAGAGCGGCTGAAGGCTCTGCTTCCCATAGTGACGAGACGGGCAGGAGGGACAGTGAGGTGGAGGGAGCGGGCAGGTGTGGAGATGTGGATGAGGTTAGACAGGTATGGAGGGGCGAGGTTGTGGATGGCTTTGTAGGTGAGGAGTATGATTTTGTAGTGTATGCGGTGTGTGATGGGGAGCCAGTGGAGCTGTTGCAGGACAGGTGTGATGTGGTGATGGGAGGGTGTGTGTGTGATAATGCGGGCGGCTGAGTTTTGGACCAGTTGGAGTTTATGGAGTGATTTTTGTGGGAGACCGAACAGGAGAGAGTTACAGTAGTCTATACGGGAAGTGACCAGGCCAAGAAATGAAGTTACTCAATAAATAAGATCTAAAATGTTGGTAATAGAATATCCTCCTGGGACCTGAAGAAAAAAAGTGTATCTAAATTATTATTATCATTATTATTATTATTATTTTAATTTTCTATTTGGAGGTAAATGAACACCTTAGCATTTATATTTTGTTAATTTTATTTTTATTCATGTTGTAACATGTCCTCTGTAATGGACGTCGGGGACATTTTGGTGTTAAATCCACGTGAAGTTAACAACCTAACAAAAACAATGACCAACATCTCTGACAAGCTTCTACAGTTGCCTCAAAAAGTTCTTAGGCTCCCTTTTAAAGGGATATGCCACCCCCAGGTCAAACTTGGGCATCTCCCCACAGTCCAGAGACTAAAATAAGTGGTGGAAAGTGTTTTTCTGGTGACCCAGCCATTGTCCAGGTCTGTCAGCACTGACCGCCGCGGTATCTGCAGCTACTCCGCCTTAGACTGGAGTCTAACGTTGCCAGAGAAAGATTTCGGCCAAAAGGAATTAATTTGCTCAATGCTTTTCCCAATTACTTTCTGTGTAGTGCGCATTCATATCAAGTGCAAATAAATGTGCAAATCAACACGGAGAGCTTGACTTGGTCATTTTGGGTGGGAACTATTTTTCAGTGCGGAAAAACACAGCCGAAGCACAAAGCACGCTGCGCAACAGGGGAACTCCCTTCCTGGTGCGTAACTGGGATTCCCCTGTCAGCGTGGTGTGTGCTTCGGCTTTCTTTTTCCGCACTGAAAAATAGTTCCCACCCAAAATGACCAAGGCAAGCTCTCTGTGTTGATTTGCACATTTATTTGCACTCAATATGAATGCGCACTACACAGAAAGTAATTGGGAAACGCATCAAGCAAATTAATTCCTTTTGGCCGAAATCTTTCTCTGGCGCCGTTAGACTCCAGTCTAACGCGGAGGAGCTGCAGATACCGCGGCGGTCAGTGCTGACAGACTCGGACAATGGCTGGGTCACCAGAAAAACACTTTCCACCACTTATTTTAGTCTCTGGACTGTGGGGAGATGCCCAAGTTTGACCTGGGGGTGGCATATCCCTTGAATTTCTTATTTATGTATTTATTTTTTTATATATATATTATGGTTTTTTTTTTTTTTTAGTATTTATCTTTATTTATTTATATATATTATTATTATTATTATTATTATTATTATTATTATTATTATTATTATTATTATTATTATTTATGTTTTATTATTTTTATTTATTTTATTTAGATTTTTTAATTTTAATTTTTTTTTTTTATCATAGTGCAGCCACAAACTAGAGTCTCAAACCAATTAAAAGACAGACTGGTTAACTCGATGTCCACTATAAAGGACACAAATGAATGGGCGGGTCTCAGGAGGATATATTGGACTAAAGCCCAGACTAAACTGGGACCAAACCAGGACAAATATTAAGAGTGGATTCCATGGAAACAAGAAGTTAAAACCATACTTTGGAACATTCTCCATGAAGTTAGATCAGTTATTATTACACCAGTGACCATTACAATCGCCAGTAAATCTACATCTAAAAGTACCACAATAGTGCAGTTATTATTATAACCTCATTTCCATTGTTGTACTTAAATGAATCATTCACTGCTACAGATAGCATTACTGCTAGAACTCCTGAACACATCTTTCACGATCTTTCACAGCCACCCTGCACATTCAAAGCCATTTGAATACAGAGTCATTTAATAAGATCTGAAACGTACATACACATTTCATAAGCCTAATTTACAATAATCGCGCCTGATCTCCTCCCTACTTATCTCACTTAAGTCATTACGCTGTGAAAAAGAGCTACACCAGAATATCAGTGTTAAGAAAAGGCTCTTATTTTAGGCTGCGTCTATAGATCTGGTCCTTCTTCAATCCTCTCTGCTCCCCCGCGAGGATGCTGGCGCGTGATTGGCTCAGACAGGCGTATCAGCCACACAGCGGTGACACAGTCTCTATTATGTGCACAGGGACTGAGGGGACAGAGGATATGAGGAGGTCAGACACAGCATGGTCTGGAGATCTGATGCTGTTTCAGTGGCTTTGTTTTTCTGTGTGGATTTGTAAAAGAGGTTTATCAATGTGACTCAAGAATACGGTTCAACGAGAGGGGGAAGATATTGGTTACTTAAAGATGCAAGATGACTTATGTGGCCTTTCTGGGGGAGTGCATGCTTGTATCCATGGAGATGTTAATGCTTTACCTGGAATGTTCCACACTATGGCATTAAACTGGCCTATCTCCATGAAGACAAGGTGACGCCACAAAGTCCAGTTACAGGTCAGATATGTGGGTTTTCTAATGTAAATGAATAAAAGCAAGATTGATAAGTAGAATGCTATTGATAAGTATAATGCTATTGATAAGTATATGCAATCAGCTGACAAGGAACTGCTTCTTCCAACTGAGGAAAATTTCAAAACTCAGGAAAATGGTGTCACAAAATGATTTGGAGCAGATCATTCATGCCTTTGTGTCGTCACGTTTGGACTATTGCTATAGTTTGTTTTCTTGTTTGAACAAGAAGGAGCTGTCTCGACTGCAATTAGTCCAAAACTCTGCAGCGAGAATTCTGACTCGTGTAAATAGGAGGACTCACATTTCTCCTATTTTAAAGGAGCTTCATTGGCTGCCAGTGTCCTATAGGATACATTTTTAAATTTTGGTTTTAACTTTTAGAGCTTTGCATGGCCAGGCTCCCTCATACATCAGGGATATGATCCAGCCTTACTCCCCTGTGAGGGCTCTGAGGTCTGTGGATCAGAATCTACTGATGGTTCCACGCACGTGTTTTCGGACCAGAGGAGATCGATCCTTCCAGGCTGTTGCTCCTCGGCTCTGGAACGATCTTCCACTCTCTCTGCGTTCAGTTGAGTCTGTTGACGCTTTTAAAAGCCAACTTAAGACCTTCTTTTTTGTGCAAGCTTTTGGTTAGTGTTTCTGGGCTGCTGTGATTTTATGTTGTCTTGATCTTAATCACTGTCTCCACCTTTTTATATTTTTATATTTGTATTTTGTATATTTTGTATTTTAAGTCTTGTTGTGAAGCACCTTGTGGCTCTTGTCTGAGAAAGGTGTTATATAAATACAATTTTACTTACTTACTTACTTTTATAATGTGGAATATTCCATGCAAAGCAATAATATCGCCAAGGAAACAAGAAACTTGCAAACCCTAATCTTCATTAAAAACACATTACCTTTTCAACCTGCTACTACTACTTCAAATACTGTGAAAAATGTTGCTGCTAATACTAAAACTATAACATGCTAATGCAACAAAGCAAATGTAGTAAATACTACTAGCATTATAACAACAACAACTCTTTGTCATGGTTTCATTCATGTTTTTAAGCATTTCCACTTGGACGCAATTTTGAGACCCATTAAAAATATATATATATATTTGATGAAATTTAGATTTCCCATTTTTTGTCACTCTCACGGCGCATTTACACTTGTCTTGGGCCCAGTTTGAGTCCTACTTTGTGAGGCCCCATTCTAGTCCTGGTTTAGTTCTAGTGTAAATGGTAAAAGGAGAAATTCAATTTGTCAACTGGACAAAGTTTATTTGCTCGAAGATGTTTCGCAGCTCATCCAAGCTGCTTCGTCAGTTCTGGTTAGAGTGCTGATGGCCACTGCTTATATCTAGTTGCAGGGAGGAGCTAACTACAATGAAATTACTCTGAAACTATCCCACCTTTGTTTTCAGTTTCTGTCTGGGCTCTTGTTTAGCATACCTATTCAGTACCATAATGGGTATTTTCACACCTCTGGCCCTGATCTGGCTAGCCGTATTGTTTATTGGTTTGAGAATGGAATTATAGATGGGAGACAAATCGTGTCTGACCCCTCCATTCCTGTTCAAGGAAGGATTCTCTTTTTTGACAAAAATAGCCCCTTAACTCCCCTCTCAAACCAGTTATTTTCTCTGGCTAAGATCTGAAGCAGATGACGGTCCACTCTGGCACGCCCGCCTGTGTTGGTACATCCTCTTGTGAAGTGGTTGTTTTGTTTCTCCAATGTAGCGCTCACTGCAGTCTTCACTACACTGAATGGAGTAGACCACATTGCTTTGTTTGTGGCTCGGTGTTTTGTCGTTTGGGTGGACGAGTTTTTGTCTTAAAGTGTTTGAAAGGGTTTGAAATAAACTGGGATTTCATATTGTCTGAAAATCCTCTGTAGTTTTTCAGAAACGCCGGCCAGGTAAGGAATCGCTACTCCTTTCCTCCTGGGTTCTGATTCTCTGTTGTCTTGTTTCTTGTCCTTGCCTCTCTTGTTTTTGTTGACAGCCCATTTAGGATCTCCACAAACAGAGAGGGCTTTCTGCACATGTTGTTCTTCTTTCTCCTTACCCTCTGTGCTTGTGGGAACCACTTGGGCCCTGTGTTGTAATCAGTGTTGTATAGTAACGAAGTAATAACACTTCACTACGGTACTTAAGTAAATTTTGGGAGACTTTGTATTTTACTTGAGTTTTTAAAAAAAATATTACTTTTACTTTTACTTCACTACATTTCCGAATTTAATTGCATACTTTTACTCCAATACATTTTCAATGTGCCGTTTAGTTACTCGTTACAAAAAAAACCTCTACTGACTGCAAGGAAGTCAGGACGTGCCTGGGCTTGTTCGCTACTTGCGCATGACAATCAGCCTACACCTGTTGGTGTAGATGAGACGATGAGCATCCCTGGCCATACTTAAACACAATGTTCTCTTACGCTGATATGAAGGATTCGTCCTATCGAATGAAGTGCCTCTTGTGCCTTCCAAGAAACGTGGAAAACCTATCTTACAGAAACCCCGTCCAACCTCAAGAAACACATCGAGGTAAATTCTAGATTAATGAAATTGTTAGCGTCTATATTCCAATTTCAGTAACCATAGCATGGACATTCTAGACACCGTTGTGAAACCTTGAGCATAACATGTAGAAATTAACTTTGTGTGACATTGTTTCGGTTACACAAAGCATATTTGACGATGTTGGAGCTAACAGGCTACCTAGCTTTTTCGGCTCAAGGGAAGGCATAGCTGTAGGCTAAGTGTAACGAATGAGAAAGAGCACACGAGTTCAAAAGGACAAAAAATAACATTAACATGTGCCTACATTTAAAAATGTAAACAAGCGCTGTGTGTTTGTGCGATCTAAGTAACAAAGCGAGGGTTAGCTTCAGACTGCCTTTTACTTGATACTTTTACTTGTACTTTTAATTACATTACTTGAGTACATTTATTTTTACATTACTTGTCATACTTAAGTACAAGAAGTTCCAGATACTTTAAGACTTTTACTCAAGTAACATTTTATTCAGTGACTTCGACTTTTATCAAAGTCATTTTTGGGAGGGGTACCTATACTTTTACTTGAGTTTGATTTTCCTGTACTTTATACAACACTGGTTGTAATGTCCGAATAACACCCAGTTTGTGCTGCAGTGGGTGGTGTGAATCAAAAAGCAGGTATTGGTCTGTGTGTGTGGGCTTCCTGAAGACTTCTACTTGGAGTCGCCGGTCTTCTCCTATCCTTTTAGCATGGATTCTACCCGGATGACTGAGGGATTCTGGACACTTCTAGTGTAGTTCTAGTTTAGTCCCAATTTTGTTTTGTGTGACTCCAAAGTTTAACCCAGCCTTACACCCACAGATATAATAAAATCTATAAACCTGCCAAGCTCCAAGCCAATTCTAAACAGAAAATAAGTATTATAAGTACAATGAAAAACTATCAATCAATCAAACTTTATTTATAAAGCAGTTTTTATACACAATGTGCTAAAAATTAAAGAGACACAAACAAAGTTGAGCCATTCCTCTCAAACCTTGCTCCACCTGTTTTTTTTGCATCATCAATAACAGCTCATTTGATTAAATTAGCATAAGAAATAAACTTACCTGGAGAAGTAGCCTGATATCCTCCCTAACCTCTGCAGATGGCCGGTCCCCTGTGGTCAGCACCTGGTCACAAACTCTCTGCTCCAGAAAAAACACTACCAGAGACAATCTACCAAAGCCAAGAAATCACCAAACTAAATAAATGAGGACAAAAGTAGCACAGACTGTATCAGGAGGCGAACAAAAGACTTGAAGCAATGCCAATTTAATGATAAAGAATGTTATTAGCTGGAAATAGTTTTCTGTGTAAGTGCTTTGTTAATAACGTTTTTTATTGCTACAAATGAATAAAACCCTCCAATATTACAATCATTATAGCAATATGAAAATGTATTTGTATGCAATAACAAATATATAACAACAAATATAACAAAAAGTATGACTTTGTTTTCTATGTACTTGACTAATAATACAATCTGACTCAAAAGCGTTTAGAGCACTTTTTATGTGTTGTTCAAGAGTGTTTTTGAACCCTGCAATTTCTGACAATCTTCAAAGCACGATTTTTACAATACACCTCTAATCTATATGTGTGTCTAGACATTGTTTTGATGTCTGCAGATTGAAAGTGTATGGTGGAAATTGTATACTGTGTTCACCCCAGTTTAGTCCTGATGTGAACTTGGTTTGGTCCTGTTCTAGTCCAGGTTTAGTCCTGGTTTAGTTCCAGGTTTAGTCCCACTTATTTGTGAAGTGAAAAAAAAAAAAAAAGGTTTTGTATTTTATAACGTTCATTTCAGATGTAAATTATTCATTCATCTTCTTCTTCCGCTTTTTTCCATTCTCTGGGTTACGGGGGCAGCAGTCCAAGCAGTGTTCCACTGCCCAGAACACAATGCACCAGCCCTCATGAATCCTCCCATGGGTTGTGGGTCCACAGGAGGACGGCTCACGTCTCAACGGGCCTTGATTTATCTTCTGCCATGGGGGCTACCAGTGTCCGCAGACACTGGGGGCGAGGTGGGGTTAAGTGTCTTGACCAAGGACACAACGGCAGCACTCATCTGTGGGAGCTGGGATCACACGCGGTCCATCCGTCCAGGATTTGAACCGCCAACCCCTGGATCACTAGGCATGCGCTCTACCAACTGAGCTACTGCCGCCCCAGATGTAAATTGGCACTTCTTATTTTTCTGAATAAGAAGATTTCTGAATAAAATTTGTATGTCTATGTAATATCCATTGTTTTATATATACATTTACCATATTTTCCACACTATAAGGTGCTCCTAAAAGCCTTCAAGTTTCTCAAAAGCCAGCAGTACGCCTTATAATCCGATGTGCCTTATATATGGATCAATATTGGTTAATCATGGCTACTGTAATCATTCTATGCGCCTTATAATGCAGTGCGCCTTATATATGAAAACAGTTTTAAAATAGGCCATTCATTGAAGGTGCGCCTTATAATCCGATGCGCCTTATAGTGTGGAAAATACGGTAATCTGTACAGTGGTACCTCACCTTACGAAATTAATTTGTTCCAGAAGTGGTTTCGTAACGTGAATTTTTCGTAAGTTCAGTAGCTGTTTCAATGGAAAAGGCCTGATCCGTTCCAAGGTTTTTTTTTTATAGTGTAACTTTTTTTTAATAGTGTAACACTGGTTCTGCGTCCTGATTGGCTAAGAGACTAGACCAGGACTAAACGTGGACTAAACCAGGTCTAAACTAAACCAGAACTGGACCAGGATTAAACTACCACGTGCCGCTCTTTGCTGGTTTCGTGCGGCTGGTTTGTGGCTCGGGCTCCAGAGGACGCGGTCCGGGCGCCGCGGTTCTATGTCATGCTCGCAGCCCCGGTGCCGGTCGTGCAGACCAGGACTAGGGGTGCTCCTCGCGTGGTGCCGTGCTCCTCGCCGCGCGGTGCGTTCATGTCTCCGCGCTGCTCCTGGAGTCGTGTCTCCCCCCACGCTTCACTATTTGATACATTTTGAAAATCTTGCATGTTCGGCGCTAGAGCTAAGAGGCCGAGAAAGGTGCTTTTTGAGCGGGGATAACAGCGGGGCGCGCATCTGAGCGCGCATTATTCGAATTTTTGAGATTCCGCGTTTCGTAACTTGAATTTTCTTTCGTATCTAGAGACTCTAATACTCAATACAGATTCTGATACCATGATATAATAGAAAACACTATTTAGACAACAGAATGTAGTTTTGCACATTAAATTTTACTTTCTTTTATATTTGCATGTGGTCTTACATAGGGTGACCATACGTCCTCTTTTGCCCGGACATGTCCTCTTTTCAGAGGCTGTCCGGGCTGTCCGGCCGGAGTTTATAAAATCCTTCAAATGTCCGGGTTTTTGATTCTGTTGGAAACACGCTCGGCGGAGTTCGAGTCGAACCCCGGAACGTGTATTCATACATTCACAAACAAGCGCGCCACGCTCCACACACACACACACACACACACACACACACACACACACACACACACACACACACACACACACACACACACACACACACACACACACACACACACACACACACATACACACACTCGCAGGCTGACAGGCAGGTAGGCGCACTGCGAAGACACAGAAAATGCCGAAACGCAAATGCAGAAAAGGAATTATTTGTTTTTTTTTGTTTTTTAGCCATTAGACACATTATTTTGAAGAATGGGCTTACTGAACATTGAAGAATAGGCTAACTCTCTTTTTATTTTTGTTTTTTATTTTTTCTTAACTAAGGTGTAAGTGTCAGCCTTAAGATTGCTTATATTAAAAAAAAAATATTATTTATAAAGCAACTGTTTGTGAGTGTTTTGGGCTATTTTTCAGTATATCCAGGTAAAGTGTTCTTTTCTGGGGAATTCAGAAGCACATTAAGCCCCCGACCCACGTAAAACCCCTAAAAATGGGGTGGGGTGGGGGGGTGGGGGGGTGGGGGGCTGGAAGTGTGTCCTCTTTTCAGTGAAATACAATATGGTCACTCTATCTTACATCTGTGTAATCCCTCACTTGTCCAGGTATATGTGGTCTTATACTAGTTCTGATCCAGCTCAAGATCATTCTAAAGCTATTCAGGAAAGGTTCATTTCTGTCCTGTGAATTAGGTTTTTTTTTTTTAAATATCAATACTTGGTCAAATTAGTTTCAATACTAGTTTTAGTATTTGACTTTCAATCCTTTCACCCAACTTAATTTACACCAATGCATTGTGCTCTTACTGTACAAACAGGCACACCAAACCATACCATACTACACATTAATTACACATCTCAGCCCTTAATAAAGCAGACATCCAAACACAAGCTCGAATAAGGGAATACATAGTGTGTTCTGTAAACTCATATAAGCACCCACACATTTATAGCACATATGGGTCTACTATACTATCAGAAAACATCCTCAAAATGCCCTGGGAACTGCTCTGTAGAAATAATGTATAGTATGTTGAGCTGTATCCAGGTATAGTCAACTCCAATCTGGCCTTGGACATTTTTATTGGTCTTTCTACACTTTTGTGGCTCCCAGGCTTTCTCGGTACTGGGGAGGAGGAGGCAAAAGTCCTTTCCAAACAGTCTTTGGGGAAATGGCACAACGGACAAACAGGTCTACCACCTCAAGCGCTGCTGCTTGTGTCACTGTACAGTACTGCAATAATAAGACGTAGGAGCTGGACAAGTGAAGTCTATATACACGGATGATACTGACTACTACTATTAGTACTGAAGCATCATATACATCTCCAGAGAAATATTGCAATAAACTAGGCTGATTATGATTTATTAATTAATAGCAGTATATAGATTTATTGTTCAATATATGAATGCTGGAACAATATTTTTAGCTGTAAATATTTATTTATGTACTTTAAAAAAAAAAAAGTAATAATGGGGAGATCTGTATTATTTCTGAAGAAAGATTTGAGCTTGAAAAAATAAATTCTATGGCTAATTATTGCTACATTCTTCTATTTTTTTTGTTGTTGCTCGGGCTTTTTAATGTACAGTGGTACCTCACCTTACGAATGACCCAACAAACGAAAATTTCAAGTTACGAAATGCCTTCACAGTAAATTTTGGTCTCAAGTTACGAAACGCGAAATCTCAAAAATTCAAATAATGCGCGCTCAGCCACACACATTATACGCTTTTCTCAGACTGGATTTAAACTTTTCTCACATTTCTCTCTGTTTAAACACTCAAACCTTCATAGATTTTCAACAAAATTATTAATAGTGAAGTGTGGGGGGAGGGGGGATAAAACTGCGCACGGACACGTGTGATAGCGCAGCATGACCCGGCGCGGGGCTGCCAGCAGGTCTAGACCTGGATTAACCAGGACTAAACCTGGACTAAACCTGGACTAAACCAGGACTAGACCAGATGGATTAAAGCGCCGCGCGAGGGTCTATTTCCTGGTTTCGTTTCGAGTCACAGCTGAGGCGAGCAGCGAGGACTCCCCTCGGGACGGCACGCAGTCTGAGCGCATGAGCGCATGAACGAGACCCACGAATGCATGCAAGAGCCGCGGTGGTCTAGACCTGCTCTAGACCTGGTCTAGACCAGCACGGGTCTCGTTCATGCGCTCAGACTGCGTGCGGTCCTCCTCGCTGCTCCCCTCAGCTGTGACTCGAAACGAAACCAGGAAATAGACCCACAAGCGGCGCTTTAATCCACCTGGTCTAGTCCTGGTCTAGTCCTGGTTTAGTCCACGTTTAGTCCTGGTTTAGTCCAGGTTTAGTCCTGGTTTAGTCCAGGTCTAGACCTGCTGGCAGCCCCGCGCCGGGTCATGCTGCGCTATCACACGTGTCAGAGCGCAGTCTTCTCCCCCTCCCCCTTCCCCCCACACTTCACTATTAATAATTTTGTTGAAAATCTATGAAAGTTTGAGTGTTTAAACGAGAGACAAATGTGAGAAAAGTTTAAATCCAGTCTGAGAAACCAATCAGGACGCAGAACACAATGTTACACAATAAAAAAAGTTACACTATAAAAAAAAAAAAATTGGATCGGGGCCTTGGAACAAATCAGGCTTTTTCCATTGAAATAGCTACTCAACTTACACATTTTTCACGTTACGAAACCACTTCTGGAACGAATTAATTTTGTAAGGTGAGGTACCACTGTATATATATATGCATTCATTTACTCAGGTTATCCTCCTTTATTGTTTTTGTGTCATAAAGAAGTTTCAGTATTATTGTTTATCCCAGTATATCTCTGTAACAATATATTGTGTTTCAAAATTTGTTATCATGACAGGCTTATGATAAATAATAATACTGACTCTACTTTAGACAACTAACAGAAGGAAGGATATTCCCAGTAAACCAATTTAAAATAGAATAGAAAATAATAAGCCATGCAAGTTATTTATTTAACCCTCTACAGCGCAAATCTTATCAAAGTACAGACAAAATCTTCCCCAAAATCAAAACAGAAAGTACACACGATAAATACTGAGCCCCAAAAATGATTGTTTCAGCTTTCATGTAATGAACATTAAGCCAATATTGTCCTTCCTGGCAGGCTTAGTATTAGCCCACTTGGTGTGTTCATGTATGCTGAAAATAATTCTGCAAATGTTTGGGCTGGAACAGGTAAAATTAAATAGTTTTTTTGTTTTTTGTTTTTTTGTTTTACACATTGAACAGTATTATTCAGGTGTGGTAAACCTTTGAAATGAGGTTAGTGGAAATGAGGTTAGTGGAAATCTAGGGTCAAGTGAGGTGTTTTTATAGACTCCTCTGGGAGATGGGAGTAGAAAACCTCTGTGAGGCAAGACAAAAAAGCAAGTAGGGCTGGTGTGTTTCAAAGTATGTATTGGATATTTTTCATAACTATTTCCAAGAAAGTGTTGTTTAATATCCCAGGGTAACTGACTTTCCTGTTAAAAATGTTCCAATATTAATTCAATGTTGAATGTTTTTCATATTGTTCTGGTTTAAACAAATGTATATTATATCCTCCTGAGACCCGGCCCGTTCATTTGTGTCCTTTATAGTGGACATCGTCTGCCTTTTAAGTGTTTTGAGATAGACTCTAGTTTGTGGCTGCACTGATTAAATAAATGGATGAATAAATAAATAAGTAATTAAAAGGGAGTCTAAAAACTTTTTGAGGCGACTCTAGAAGCTTGTCAGAAATGCTGGTCATAAAAATAAAAAAATAATAATAATAATAAAAATAATAATAATAATAATACTACTACTACTACTACAACACTTTTTTCTTTGGGTCCCAGGAGGTTAAAAGGTCCTCTATAACACAATATGGATACTTGTGAACTTGGCATGAAATTTTCACTTTCTGAGGTTTTTGAATGTTAATGTGAGTTGTGAAATGTCTAAACTGAGCATTTGCGGTCCTTTTCTGTGTTAGAAAAAAACACAGCTCAAACGGGCGATTCTCAACAAGGCACCTTATTGACGTCAGCTCGAAAAATGCAGCTCCACCCCCGTCTGTCTCTACTCAGCGTCTCTGCAAATCACGCCCAGAGAGTTTGGACTGCGAAGGAGCTACGCAATGCGAAATGCGTTTTTTTATTTGCCTGGAGGCACGTGCGAGTGTTTCTAGGCTCGGAAGTCCTTTACCCGACCCTCTGGACCTCTGAAACAGCAGTGGTTTAATTTTATTTTCTGTGGAAATGTGTTTATTTTTCAATGGAACGCTTCTCATCTCTTTCTCCGCGCAAAAACGCGGAAATGGTTCAGAGCGGATAGCTGAGAGCTGAGAGCGGAGAGTTTGGCCACGCCCCCATCCTCTACTATAGGCCATCTCTTTTCTCCTCATTTGCATTCAAGCAACAACGCCCATTATGGAGTGTTCAGAGAGAGAAAAATTACTCTTTCTCAGCTTATCTCTTTTTCTCATGCAGTGAGTGTTGATTTTGAAGAAGGATTCATTTACAGTATTAAGGAACCATTAAGGAGCCATATAAAAGCATCAAGAAGTACCATGCCATGGGACCTTTAAGATATGATGTTGTTACCTTGTAAAAAACATACCTGGAGTTGTGTTTTGTTTCATTCACATATGTTTGAGTAACCCTTTATTATTATCATGTTATTGCTGTTCCATTGTTTATGTGTTATATAGCTCTTCTCAGGCATGTGCACTTATAGACTACCTTTAAGTGGCTAACATAAAACCTTTTCCTGGTAGAGCTCATGTTTTGAATCATTATCCCACTCCATATTGCATTTACATGTTGACTCATAGGTGTTCTTGGAGCCAGTGTCAGTCAGTCCGAGAAGATTTGGTTTCTAATTATAGATTCTCACCGGCACGTTGTTTGGTCGGACCTGTCGAGGAAGAATTTTCTGAGTCAAATCCGAGGGGGGAAGATGTCTGTTTGGTGAAAGCTAGTGCCATTTTCTACTTCCGATTCCCCGGCGATGCTGTGGCAGATGGGTCTCTGAAACCTGCCGACACAGAGACATGAAGCTGTTAAAACAACTGGTGGACCAGTGTGGTACAACCCAAACCCTGGGGACCACCGGCTCCACTTGTGCGGGTCCGGTTGTCTTCGCTAATGAGGTACCAGTGTGTGATTTTTCTACGCCTGAGTGACGGCTTAGAAGGGGAGGATTTTTAAAACACGAAAAAAGCGATATTTTCCATTTCAATTTTTGTTTGCTGGTGGAAAATAGAGAGTAATCTGGAAAAGCTGTTGAACCGTGGGGTCAGGACAGATATTGGCATGGTTCCATTTTGATGAAAAGTCTTGTGTTTGCCCCATGGGGAGGTTTTTGTTATCCGGCCTTCAGCTTTGACCTCCCCACTGACGGAGATGAGCTGGAGCACAATTTCTCTGTGGGATTGGATAAAGCTGCTAATTTACTTATTAATGCCTCTCGCCTCAAATTAGGATTATATTTGCTCAACTGTGAGGGTCTGCCTATGTTGAAACTAAACACCTCAACAATATTAACCTTTTGTTCATTGACTTCAAGATCTGTACAAGTAATTAAAGTAAGTAAGTAAATTTTATTTATATAGCACATTTAAAAACAGTGAGAACTGGCCAAAGTGCTGTACAATGTCAAAAAGCTAAAATTAAATAATAAATAAATCGGCAGCATAAAATACATCAGAACATTTGACATGGCAACAACGGCACGGTGGTGTGGAGTTTGCATGTTCTCCCCGTGTCTGGGTGGGTTTCCTCCGGGCACTCCGGTTTCCCCCACCAACCTAAAAACATGCACCAGGTAAAATCCTCCAGCTGAGGTCCTGACCAAACCGAAGCAAGAAGATCATGGAGATGGTCCCCGGGCGCAGTAATGTGCTGCCCACTGCTCCTAATAACAGGATGGGTTAAACGCAGAGAAGAATTTCTCCAGTGTGAGATCAATAAAGTCACTTCTTCAAGTATACATAATGTGAAATAAAAGACAGGATAAAAGATAGAGATAAAAAGAGCTAAGAGGCAAAGGCCACAGTCTACAAATGAGTTTTTAGTTTGGATTTAAAGATCCCATGCCATGGTACTTCTTGATGCTTTTATATGGCTCCTTAATGGTTCCCTAATACTGTAAATGAATCCTTCTTCAAAATCAACACTCGGTGCATGAGAAACAGAGATAAGATGAGAAAGAGTCATAAATATCTCTCTCAAATACTTTATTCTGGGCGTTGTTGCTTGAATGCAAATGAGGAGAAAAGAGCTGGCCTATAGTAGAGGGTGGGGGCGTGGCCAAACTCTCCGCTCTCCCGCTGTCAGCTCTCAGCTGATCCATTTCCGTGTTTTTGCACGGGGGGAGAGATTTGAAGCGTTCCATTGAAAAATAAACACATTTCCACAGAAAATAAAATTAAACCACTGCTGTTCAAAGGTCCAGAGGCTCAGATAAAGGACTTCCGAGCCTAGAAACACTCGGACGTGCCTCCAGGCAAATAAAAAAAATGCATTTCGCATTGCCTACCGCATTCGCAGTCCAAACTCTCTGGGCGTGATTTACAGAGACGCTGAGTACAGACAGACGGGGGTGGAACTGCATTTGCATTTCTTTTTTCGATCTGACGTCAATAAGGTGCCTTGTTCAAACTCGCCCGTTTGAGCTCCGATTTTTTGTAACGCCACAGCAAAAGCACGGTCCCCTTTGTGCTTGAGGCGGGAACGGGCAACACAAAGGAGACCTTTGTTGGCAGATCTGAGGGACCTGGGTGCAGAGTAATGTTGCAGCATGTCGGAGATGTACTTGGGGGTCTGGCCATGAAAGGACTTAAAAACCAAAAGAAGTATTTTAAATTGGATTCTGAAACACATGGGAAGCCAGTGCAGAGAGGAGAGGACAGGAGTGATGTGTTCCTGTCTCTTGGTGCCCGTTAAAAGTCTAGCAGCAGCATTTTGCACCAGCTGCAGGTGAGCTCGCTGGGTCTGGGGGAGGCCAAAGTAGAGGGCGTTGCAGTAATCCAGCCGAGATGTTATAAAGGCATGGATAACTGTTTCCAGATATTGAAAAGAGAGTGAAGACTTGAGTTGGGTGATCACTCTTAGCTGGTAGTAACTATTTTTTATGACGGTATTTATTTGTTTTTTGAAACACAAGTCTGAGTCAAAGATAACCCCAAGGCTTTTGGCAGAAGGCTTAACAAAACATTTAAAAATATAAACAAATGGCAGGACAGTACGAGTCTCTTTTTTAAATCAAATTGTAGGGAGTTTATCCTTGAACTGGAGGTGTATGATGTGTGTATACAGCTAACAGGCTGTTACTACTTTTGTGTAATTTATTACTGTTACTAATGCAATTAAATAATATGCATATTCATTTAATTTAAAGGTGCACTTTGTAACATTTCTCATGGAGGGTTTGCAGCTGCTTGTCTCCATGGAGATGTTATTGCTTTGCCTGGAATGTTCAACAGTATAGAATTAAATATATCTATATTGAATTTAATTGCTTGAAATAATAGTGACTGGACACAGCAGTGACTGGGCTCGCTTCTCCCTAGATCTGTTCTGTAATTTTGCCTGCTCGTTCCCCCTTCCCCCTCCCTCCCTCCCTAACCTGGGAAATCCCAGGCTGTCTTTCGTTCGTTCCGATCTGAAAGACAGCCTGGCGACTATGGCAAGCGAGCTCTCACGATTCTGGGAGCCAATCAGAGAGCGGGGAGGGGTGGCAAGACGGTGACGCGTACTACATGACAAACGGAAGCTTGTAGTTTGAACTGACAACTGACATGATTGGCTATGGGCTACGTATACGCCAAATGATAGACATTCGTAACGCCCAATAAACGTCCGTTGGCGATCGTAAACCACACCTCCACTACGA